>OZ010571.1:107308995-107373995 GCA_963932145.1 Acanthosepion lycidas
GTGCCCGATACAAAAGTAGAGCATGAATATAACTTTTTATTTAAAAATTGCAATCATATTTATATATATATATATATATATATATATATATATATATATATATATATATATATATATATATATATATATACATATACATACATATATATATATATATATATATATATATATATATATATATATATATATATATATATATATATATATATATATATATATATATATATATATATATATATATATATATATATATATATATATATATATATATATATATATATAATTTACTAGATGGATGTTTTGTACCATAATCATTATTCTATATTAGTTTCACCCACCATATTTACATGTTTTTAATATATGTTCATATATGACAGCCTGATGAAAAATGAGAGGTATAGGACTAATATTAAACAAACAGATGATGAAAGTTCTGGTATACTGCCAACAATGTTAATGAATTACTTTCGTTAAACTGAAAGGGAAACCTTTCAACGTGTCTATCATATCTGTGCATGCAGAGGCAGCACAAAGCACACTAGAAAAAAATGAAATGCATTACGGTGCGCTTGAAATGTTCAGGTTCAATGCAAATCGCAAGAATATGCTTTTCGTTATGGGAGTCCTGAATGGCAAAGCAGGCAAATTTAGAGAAATAGTTATCAAAATCTGACAAAGAAATCCTAAGGCTTGCGGTGAAATATTTGATCAATATTGCACGTGAATAATCAGGTATTAGTCAACACTTGGTTTCAAGAACACCCAATGTGCGATGGATAAATTGTCGTTATAAATAATACTGGCATCTCATTTTAACACATATATTTACCAAAATTAAACATAAATAACTTGAAATACTAAGGAGTAAATTTATTCAATAAAACGGCCATTGTCTGCAACCACTACATCTAGACGATTTCGGAATCTTCTGCAACTCTTCTGAACTCTTTCTATGAATTTAAAGCAATGATCATGGCAACATTCACCAACTTAAACAGGGAATGCTTAAGTTGGTCAATGTTGCCATGACCATTGCCTTCAGTTCATCTTTGGTGTTACAATGTAAACGATAAGAGTATCAGTCCGGTTTGTGTGTGTGTGTGTGTGTCTCGCTCAAATGCGCCCCATACATAAATATCAAAGGCTTTCAGTCTGGGATGTCAAGTGGCAGGATGTAAGTGGTTATATGACCGTAGAAATTGTCTAACGGCAATGACTAAGTCTTCCTGCTTGTGTGGCATGAGGCATAGTCTTATTGACAAATATAAGGTCTTTCAGCAGCTACCCTCTTGTTCAAGGGCAGCACTACCTCCGTGATGTTGACTTCAGTGTTTAAGGCCGAACGCCTCAACAAAAAATACGAGATTTTTTTTTTATCAGAACGATCAGTTTGTTTTCCGAGTAGCCATACCTTCGTAATCACCGTTAGACTCATTCAACTCATTCCAATTTCTATGCACTGTCCTCAGATTGACGCTCAAATACTCTGAAACATACGTATTGGAGCTTCCGGCGCGAATACCAAGAAATACAGCATATTGTTTCCAAATTTCTTGGGGAGTGAATTGCGTCATGGTGCTCGTTTTTCTCACAGACTTTCCGAACTGACCAAGCTATAATCTGCAGTCGACGAAATCAAAAACAAACAAGGCGCATGAAATAGTTCTCGACGGAGCCGAACCTTCAAATCTACAAATCAACCATTCGCCCTTGCATGAGTATTGCTGCCATATATGGTCCGGTGCTCCTTCTGTTTGTCTCAAGGTTCTTTATAAGATCAAGAGAGGATTTGCAGTGTAATTTGCCCTGATCTGGCATCTCGTCTGCAGTCGCTCTCTCACAGACGTACCGTCGCCTCCCTCTCCCTTTTTTGCAAATACTTTCATGGTAACTGCTTCGAGGAGCTGCTTTCGCTGGTTCCTATACTTCATGAATTTAAGCGTTCTACTAGGCTGGCATCTACCTCACACACTTTCACTGTTGAAACTGTTAAATGTAGCCTTCTCTCCTACACCAATAGCTTCATTTCTCGCACCTCTCCTGTGAAACTCCCCCCCTTTTCCTGTTTCCGTGATAGTTATAATCTCAAACTATTCAAATATAACGTTAATCGACGTCTCCAGTTGCCTTGATCTATCCCCTGTCGTTCTATTCATCCTTTCCTCTATCACTCCTATTTGCACTCACTCCAATTCTCTGTAACCCGTTGCGTGCATGTGGCTTTCCGCCTTGCTTGGGGTAAAACGCTTTAAAAAAAATAGACTAATGCTACAGATTACTTCATTTCGTATTTTCTATTTTCCAGTCAGGGTGAAATAAACGTAGAATCATAAGCGATTTTTATTCATAAATATTCGCATAAGTATAACTTTTATATTCATACTAGCAGCATGTCCCGGCGTTGCCCGTGCTTGATTCAAAAATCGTACGACTCATACAGTAATTGCTATCACTTGACTTTAAAAAGTTTTTGCCCTTCCTTGCCTTTAAAGCAGTGCCCTTCCAGTGCTGATGTTGCTACATGCCTTACTTCTTGCCTATCTCACACTGCGAATTTTATCTAAGCTCTATACTAAACATTAAATCTGTTACAAAAAAAGATCTAAACAAAATAAACACAAAATTATCAGCTTTAAAAAAGGACTCGTAACTGGAAAAATCGAATGAAAAAAGAACCTTAACAACAAATAATTTTTCACACCCAACTCAGTTCTGCAGAATCAGAATCAACGTTGAGTTGAAGTAAGCGAATGAGCCAACTGGAGTAAAGTGTCATGCAGATTATAATGCAGCTATCGATTTGTTTTTGTGGCATGCTAGCATGCTAGTTAACATTCGTGTCAGTCAGCTGCTGGCTCTCACGCTGGCCAATAGAATCTTCCTGCCTATTCATGGCAGCCAGCTATAGGCTCTCACTCTGGCCAGTAGAAAATGGCCGCAAACTATGTGAAAACTGCCGTAGAAGCATGAAAGAAATCACTTATTTCACTATCGATGGGAGTTTGTAAATTCAACGTCGGTCTTGGCCTTGCCGCTAACTTGGAGCATATGCTTGTAAATTTGGTACAAATCCGTCGAAAATTGCGACCGTGAATTCGTTACACACACATCCTGCCATATATATATATATATATATATATATATATATATATATATATATATATATATATATATATAATTTTCTTTCTTTCAGGTTAAATGTCTAAATAATTGAAATTATATCACAAATAATAAAATATTTCGAAAATTTCAAAAAATACTTTAGCATAAAACTAGTGAATATTGCAAACCTAGGAATTATTCACTAGAGTACTGAACACCTAAAATCAATTACGACAGACGCTTTTCTCTACATTAATCTAAGAATATGAGTAACGAAATTAAAATATTTACCTACTTAGATACAGCTGTGTGCAGGTATAATTTCATTCATCACGGAACAAAAATAATTAAATTCACAACGTTTTTCATTATTCACTTATGAATAAAAATCCATTACCTGTAAAGTGTTGGCGAGAACAATATGAATTAGATCCTATAATCAATACAAATACAAATAAATGTTTAAATAATATCAGAACGTAGTAAATAATCAAAATTCTTGATTACAATAAAGATTAAAACAAAATATATTATTAAATAGTATCAATATATTTGGTATATTTTTGGCCTCGGGAAGTAAATACTTTTCCAGATTAAAATAATTTTGAAGGAGAAAATCAAGATATATACTTCTTAGTACTGGAAGTATTCTTGTCTTTTCACGTTATTTATAGTATTTTCATTGTTCGGATTATTTTCCTCATATTTATTGTCACATTAAAAACGTTTCGACTGTTGTACCTTCTGGCCTACTTCAGGTGATATTTGTTTGAATTTAGAATCAAACCCAGAATAGATAATCTGTATGTTGGCGTTTCTGAAGATTGGTTCGATGATGTTTGTGTAATTGGCTTGTCTTTGAATGAATCTGTTTTTTTGTGATTTCTGTTCACAAATGAGCCCGGCTAATCCTTTTGTCCTTTGAGACAGGACGACAAAATAACTAGTTTGACCAATATGGAACACATTGGATATGATAATCTGCTTATTTATAGTTGTGGGTAATGTAAAAGCTGAAATATTATGAATGTGACAATAAAGATGAAAATGATAGTACGAAGAATGTAAATAGTATGAGTAGCTACAATACTTCATGACAGAAATATAGACAGACAGAAATATTGAGAGATATTTAATTTAACAGATTTATCTTTTTTTCTTGATATAATAGTATAAAGAAATTTTGTATTATTCCTGTAGAAAATGAATTGTCAAATTATTTGAAATTTACTGTCATTTATTGGGGAAACATTTAAACTAGTTCATTAATAAATCTATTTTTCAGTTAGCTGAATATCAATAAATCATCTTAATATGATAGTTAATATTGCTAAAAAATGTTCAGAAATCAGTAAGCAAACGAACTTCACAGGGAGATTAAGTAAAAATTTAAATGTCTCTGTAATTTAAAAGAATAACAATATATATATATGTATATATATATATATATATATATATATACATATATATATATATATATATATATATATATATATATATATATATATATATATGCCCCTGGATATATCCGATGGAATAGTGTATGAATTTGAAAATGCAACACGAATTTGAGGCAAAAGAAATATATATATATATATATATATATATATATACAGATACACACACACGTATATGTACATCCTTACAATCTAATGAATACATGCACTCACACACACACAAACATATATGGAATAAGAGAGAATAAGACTATATAAATTCCCGTTCACCACATATATCTATCTACGAAAAATATTCTGTTTACTGAAACTGCCTATTTTCCATTCTTTCTAAACCTTCACAAGAACTGTAAGCGATCTCCTCACGCAATCGTTCTTTGTTTCTCATTTTTTTCCTTATTTCCCCTGCACACACACACACACATATATATATATATATATAACCCAACATTCACTTCTCATAACTGACCATGCATTTTCATTCTATGTTGCCAGAATAAGTCACGTTTTTCTTACTTTTAAAAATATTTATATGTATGTATTTTATATTCACGTTCTATTTCTCTACTTGGTCTTGAAAAGAAGATATTGATCTTACTCGAGGAGGCAAAATAACACCCAAGCGCATTTCTGCTGACACGATCAACGCTGAATGTCTTGCTGCATGTGGTATCCTATTGAGAATTTTTTTTTTATTTGATGTTGTTTTCAGCATTTGGGGCATCAATTCTACATAGCCTCCGAATACCTACCGTCCTATCTCTCTAACCATCTATCGATCGATTGATCGATCTATCTTCGATTCTATTCAGAGTGTATACAAATATGTACCTACTTATACTTCACTCTGTCGAGTTAATAATAAAAATATCAATGTTGTTCATGTAATAATAACAATATTGATGATAAAACTACTACTACTTCTACTACGACTCCTCTTCCTACTACTAATACTAATACTAATACTACTAATAATAAATAACATCAACAATGGACTGATCTTACCATAAGCTTCTAACGTTAAATGATTACAGGTCAATGCACATGATATATTTTGAAGAATTAAGAAAGCAAATATCCCGTTCAACAGCATGGATTGTTTATCAATTTCCTAACATTAATTAGTTGGACTGATTCGTGCCGTCCCTCATTAATGTCTGCAGTCAATTGAATATATATATATATATATATATATATATATATATATGCGCGGAAACACCCCTTTCATTTTACTGATATAAAAATTATTTTCTTTTTTCTTAAAAATTCATACTAATTAACCCATAGGTGGGAGGAGAAGATGTTGATTCAGACCTTTCCCAAGTGTATTTGCGCGTAAGTGAATATAAGTAACTCGGCCAGGATTGACGCACTGCTCTTCGATTTCCAATTTGGAGTCGTTTATATTACACCTCCTCACATCCAAGCTTATGTCAACTGCTATTCCCAAGCGGTCACTTATCTTAGTAATGAACAGGCTTGAGGTTCCTTAAATTTGCTAATCATAGTAGAAGCGGTCTTTCAACCTTATATATAGGCGACAGTCTGTTTCATGATATATGCAATCGTCAGGCCACCATATATATATATATATATATATATATATATATATATATATACACACATATTAGATGTATGCGTGCATCTATTTATTTTGTGGGATGATGTACCAAGTATATCTTGCTATTAAAGCGTCGTTTGTCCTTCACATTTTGATTAAAAATTTAATGTCAATCAAGGCGATAAAAGCCTCTAAGATTAAAGAAACATGGAAAACAGTAGAAGAACAGGATTCAAAGAGACATATGACGACGATAATGGCGCTTACGCAAAGTAACTCTGAGGTTAGCTGAATTGACGCGAGATTTATCAAGGCATCTTCCACGGCTGTTAAAAAACGAACTGTATTTGATAAGTTTGAATGCAGCGATTTTACTGAACGCGAAATCCTGCTCGAATTATTTTCCCCTGGGGGAAAAAGAGAAAATGAGAAATGCGGAAGTCAAACGATTATACCTAGAACAGGTTACCTGTCACTTGAAACTGACATATTATACAGGATAACACAATAGCCGTCGAGAAACGGGGCATAATCTAATCATGTGTTGTTATTCTGCAACGAGATCTATGTATATCACACCTATCAAAACAGAATCCAGTTGCCGTATTTGTCCTTGTGAATATATATATATATATATATATATATATATATATATATATATATATATATATATATATATATATATATATGATTGATGGTCTCCAGTTCAGTGATTTTATAATAGCATAATGACAGATAGCAAGTATTTGCCGAGCTAAATTCTTGCACGCGCTATGTCCTTTTAGAAAGGGACCGATCATGTATCAGCTCAACCTCCAGCTTTATGTAGCTCTACGCAAATGTTTCACTTTTACATCTCTTCGTGCCCATTTCTGTAAACGCATTATGTAGGTTATTCCTTGTGTTTTCCCCGGCTCCACATGTCTTCAATATAATATGTGAGTTTTCATCTTGTCTACACAACTGGCACAAACTAGTAAACCACCCCAATTCCAGGGTGGGTACGTAGGTTCTTGATGGTACGAAATTGAGCGCCTACCTAAAATAGTTTGAAAACTGATGCATTTAATTAAAATAAGGCTGCCAATCATTCAGGTTCTAAGGCGATGTTCTCTGGCTCATTTAACTTACAGTAACTCATTGTCTTAGTGCCAGTAATTCTTCACTTGTTTGAAATACCTTGAAATCCAAGATGCCCTGCCATGCCATGCTTTGGACGATATAATAGCCGCTGACTGATATTTTGAAAAACACCCCCATTTTGCTACAGTTACACCACATATCACATAATATATTCGACATCTGAATCAGTCTATTTCAACAAGTAAGGGAGAGCGAAAAAGTACTCATCTGTCTTTTTATCTCTAATTTAGAAGTGCTTTAGTTTTTATTGGAATTTATAAGGCGGAAATATTATAGATTTAGAAAATGCAAGGTCCGTGTTATTGATTGTTTAGACTTATTTTCGTTTTCTTTCTCTCTTTTTATTTATCTACCTGTCTGTCTATCTCTCTCTCTCTCCCTCTATATATATATATATATATATATATATATATATATATATATATATAAAGTGTCGTTGCCGAAACTGGAGATTGAACATACATCGCCAGTTAGCAAACACGGGCGGATTATGATTAAGTAGATCACGTGATCCCAAAGGAAATGTATATATGGATATTAGCGTATCGTCCAATTGAAATCCAATCTCAAATGTATGACAAACACAAGAATGAAATATAGCAAATAAATGTATTGACGTAATAATACAATTAGTAATACGGTTAGTAGATCCAGAAATGCGGTTAATAGCAATAATAATATATATAAAGTCTGGGAAATTCAGTCTCGAAGTATGCCTTCCTTCTGAGTCTACGTGCTCGCAACTGTGACTCCTACAAAGCGGTTACCTCACACTCTCAAGCTCGGGTATTTACTTGCAGCAGTACAAGTACACACTGAGCGAGATTCACTTGTATAAAAAGGGGTTACCCCTTAATAGTTATTACACGAGAATTCGTTCAGTTGCACGAGGAAAAAGAATATCCTACAAAATATTCAGCAAAACGTAAGAACTAAAAGCTAACATGGCTCAAATGTTGGCGCTACAAAAGCAACAACAACAATTTCAGCCACAAACTAGAAAAAGAACAATAACAGCAACAAAAAACATGAAGAAAAGAATTTAAATTTCAAAAACAGAAGTCTTTGAATTGTTTAACAATTTCGTTAATAATAACCGAACATTCTTTTAATTATTACAATGCGAACAAACCTTTTGAAGATCCCTTCGTATCTTTTATATTAAGCTGGAAAGGTTATCGCTTCTTCTGGATTGTATACAAATTCGCTAAGTTGATCTCATTGTCTACGGCTTCATTTGCATGCGCTGTATACCTGCTATTGGGCACAAATATAGCATAATTCAAACGATTTAGATACATACATACATACACATGGAGAAAAATATACGGAAAAAACAAACAAAAATCCTTATATGCAATTATGCTGTTTTGATGTTAATATAATCTATCTATCTATCTATCTATCTATCTATCTATATATATATATATATATATATATATATATATATATATATATATATAATGAGGAAAAAATCACTGCGCTGCAAATATTCTGTATGAACCAGAGATACAGATGTAAATCAAACGCTTACCACTCAGTGGCTGAGAATCTCTGATCTCAAACCATCACCTGAAGCATTGCTGCCTGCATTACCCACTTCCAGGAAGGAATTACCAATAAAATATCCTGTTACTAAGAGTCGCCAATTCTACCTCATATGTGGAGGACATCAGGAGACAATTGACCACATATCTAGATGCCGACAGAATACATGCAAAATTATAGGACTATACGGTATATACATTTACGAATGTGCATCGCTTTCAACTTGCCTTGCAAAGCGAATATTTGGGAACATAAGCAAGCACAGGTTAGATGGAAGAAAGTAATCAACTTACTCTGGAATTAAAGCTTTCATACAAATTGATAAATCCAGGCAAATCGACCAGGAAGCCTTTCAATGAGTCTATTCAAATATTTTCCTGTCAATCAAAGGGCGCTAACGGCAACTGAAATTGTTGATTTCATCATGCGCCACATTTGTGTGTTTTCGATTGGAAGGTGCTTGTATTTTGACAGTTTTTTTTTAATTCTTCAAAGATGCATTACAGTCTGCAGGGACACATATATCATTGATGCATTTTGTCTTTGCGGTCTTTAATCACGATGTCAGTGCGATTAGATTTGATTCTTCTGTCTGTGTGTCTTGTAAAGTCCCAGAAATCTGTTACAGGCACTATCTCTATACTAATTTGTGCTAATATCAATTTCATGTAGTTTCCACTCAGTAAATGTTATCTATTTACCATTGCAGATACTGGTACACTTTGTCATGCTGCGTTTTATATTCAATGGGTGCTAACACCGTGTAAACTAATGTAAGATGTTCAATTGTTTCTGGATATTTATTACAGAAACTGCATTTGGGGCTAACATAGTTTTTCAGTATATATGCTTGATAATTTCTAGTTAGCAAGTATTTGGTTCTGTGTAGCAATGATAAAACATTCAGTTTAGATTTTAACCCTCCACTACGTAGCCACTGATAGTTACTGGGTTTGTTTACATCAGCTTTCTTGCAACGGGCAGTATACTGACGGTGGCGCGGTTTATCGTGCTATGGTGTTTGTATCTGCTCAGTTATTATCATTATTATTATTATTATTATTATTATTATTATTATTATTATTATTATAAATCATGAAAATAGCAAGAAGTAAATCTTGACAAATTACATTAAAATTAAATTCCAATAAACAATCAAAAAGAATCGCGTATACATGAATGAAACGTTAAACTACACAGGCGGTGAGGAAAAAACACTGGCTCACAAACAATAAAAAAAAGATACCGGAAGTGAGATCACATGATTTGAAAATTGCAGGGGGTGTTAAGAATATACATACCGCAGCGTTGATGGGAGTGGCGAAGATACGGTATAAGGTGCTATAGATTTGAATGTGAAAGGATTTCAGCTACTACTCCACAACGTGTAGCTAAATAAACTATAAATGCGGTCCGCTCAGCATAGTTGAAATATAAAGCAGAGGTGGGATCCGTGGCTCTTGAACAATCAAAACTTTGTCTGAGCAGGTTCTGAAAGAGGGATTGACTAACAGCCCTAGTAGACGGTCATATTCAGATAAGAGTGACCAGCCATTAATACTCAACAATGAGCACCTCTTACGAGAACATACACATGAATAATAATAACAACGATATTTTCTTTTCTTACTTCTTTTCTTAAATCTCACTCTTCACTGAGTGTTGAAACGTATTGGAAGTATTACTCAATCATCTGGTTTAATAATAATAATAATAATAATAATAATAATAATGAGAGATTGAAAATGATATAGTTATTAAGAAAATCACTGGAAAAACGATAACTATATGCAACACGAAAGTATGTGCTTATGGGCATTTCTCATATAGTACATAAAATCTCTAGATTAATATATTTAATATGTTTCTCTTAAGAAAACCTAACTGTATCTCAGTTCTCGGCTAAACCAAACTTGGTAATGAAATGTATGAAGCAGCAAATCATCGAACTTGAAATAATGTGGCATATCCCTGTTGTAGTTGGGGCCCTCAGATAGATTGGTAACGATTCCAACAGACATATTGAATAGATTCCTGCAAGCCTATTCCTGAAAGGCGTTTAGCTATGTAAAATAAGTGTGTGCGTTTTTTTATTTTTGTTTTTTTTTAATTGGTCAGTGGAAACTATAATGATGCCATTTCCAAACTTAGGTCTCTGGACGAGACCCGAAAAGAAATGTGCACATCAGAAATCAAAGGAAATAATAATAATAATAATAATAATAATAATAATAATAATAATAATAATAATAATAATAAGTTATTAATAATAACAATTATAATGTCTAGCATCGCGTCTAAATATAAATAAAATAAATTTGATATTGGTAAACTTGTTCATTAAAGTCAGTTTTGAATCCGTTTCTGCCATTTCTTGTTAAATCAAACACACGAAATCCTCGCATTTAGTAAACTTCAATCACTTCAGTATAAAAGCTTCCCAATTTAAAACAATTTTTCCCTTGGGAAATGTTTATTAGGATATGATTTTTTTTTAGATGGTTGCACGATGAATTCAATTTCGAAATAAATCGTGAGTTAGGCAATAAAATTTAAAAAAAAGTAAAACAGATTCGCTAAAATTATTTTGTAATTCAGCGACCCAAGACATTATTTCTCCTTTTAAAATTTTGATTTTGGTTTCTGTTTATATGAGGAAGATGGTGGCAAGACTCAGACACACTCGAGCACAGACTCTCACATAACATCCACAATCCACAGAAACATTTAAACTCAGAAATGCATGCAGTCAACCACGTCTGAGTCGGGCGCACATGGTTATCATCTCATTCACGCATAACCATTGCCTGCACAAGCATAAAATCTAACGCTTCAAATTTTATACTCTTACATACAAAATTTATGGATGTTTAATCTCACAGTCAGGTATACTTTTGTAGGCGCACTGACACATACATTTATTTAAAAATTAACCGTAATTCATATATATATATATATATATATATATATATATATATATATGAATTACGATTAATTTTTAATTAATTGTTATTTTTTTTTTGTATAGAATCTTTCTAACAATATTTTTTACCTGTTATATATTATGTGCACGCATGTGTCTGTTTATACATCAGCATACACGTACGGGGATGGAAATAGAAAGTCTTCAACGTATAACTAACACAATCAAGATTCAATATATATATACCTGACTGTTAGATTTAGAGAGAAGGAAATACGCAAGGAGAGATAGCTAGAAGACGGAAGACGAAATAAATTATATATTTACGAACTAATCAGAAAGTGACGGTGACAATATATGGAAAACAGAATGAGGAAAAAAGGTGTAGAGAATTTGAGATCCACTCAACAAACGGACATATTAACATAGAGGAAAAATCGAGCAACGTCCATACTGAATTATGTTTAAGTAAATGAGGAAAAATATTCTAGGATGAGAGCGGAATATTAGATTCTGTTAAAGGCTTCCTGGGATCACCGGAAGTCGCATACACAGACGGAAGTTCTTTCTTTCCATCCTCTAAGGGCTCTGATTTGGAACATACGACTTGCCCAAATCATGACATCTTTTTCGTTCCTGTACTTGTCTTTGCCATCGAGGTTGGAATCTATCTAGGATATGACACCGTCTTGTTTTCTATCCACTTATTAAATAACCGCTTGGATTCCAGAAGTCTTTGCGTTCATTTGTTATCTTGACCACTGTGTTTGGAATCCATCCAGGTAATTACACCAACTTGTTTTCTGTCAACTTCTACTTAGTATGTGACAGCGTAGATTCCATCATCTGGTTTTTTGTTATCCTCCGGTTTTCTGTACTTCACGTGAGATGAAAGGCTCGTTTTAATTTGAGTCTACTGTTTGATTTGAAAATGTCTTTGACTTCGTTTTTTTTTTTTTTTTTCGAAGATCTGTTGGGACCTTTGCATGGTTATGAATTTTAAAGTGTTTCGTTTATTCAAGTCCAATATTTCTACACCATTCGGCCAAGCTGAATATTAAAATATTATTTAATGAACTAAGATTGAAATCATTAAGATTAATACAATAGTAGGTAGATATCCAGATTAATATCTGTATATTGCATGTGGCTATAAATATCTTAAATGTTTGTAGTCATTGAAAACTTGATCTTTTATTTGATATATACCCAATTTAATGCGTTGTATTCAAATACCGTAAATAAAAATGTATGTATTTGTTTTAATCTTTCTTACTACTTTTATAACTTAATTTATTTTTACAGCAATAAAGAAATGGCAGCTCTACAATGCACACAAATTATCACATATTTTTGTATTATCATTAAAAGCGAATTTTATGGATTCCTCAATCTGATTTTCGTGGCTTTAAACATGAGATGTAATGAAATCCTTGTTTAATTGCCATTCTATTTTCCTTGTGGTTTGTTTGTAAAAAGGATTGGCTATTTCCACAATCAGAAACAAGAATAATAAATTTAAAGTTTTTTTTTTTTTTTGATCTTCAAGTACTAATTTTAAATAATGCTTGCTGAAGTAAAATTTTAAATAATTGCTCTGCCTTTATAAAGGAAATTTTTTCAATGAAAAGCTTTCATCTTTTTCTGGGTTTTAAATTAATTAAAAAAATCCATCATAGTTTTTCCAAATAGAAAATGAAATGTTTGAACTACAACTGATAAAAATAATTTTTACAAAGAGTTAACAGAGATGTCAACACAAACATGTTTCCACTAAAATTAACAGTATTAAATTAAATTGCAGTATTATATGTGTGTGTGTGCGCGCGCGCGGACAGACAGACAAGGATATATATATATATATATATATATATATATATATATATATATATAGAGAGAGAGAGAGAGAGACTTCGAGAGAAGCTGGAGATTATGCATTAATATTACTTAAGATCCTATTCTAGAGCAATACTTTTACAATTATTATCACAAGTTCATATTCCTAACTGAAACCACGCGTTTGCTTGCTAATATACATTTATTGAAATAAAACCTTTTTTTCAACTGAAGCCAATCCATCGACGAACCGTTTCCAGAAATTCTAATCTGTTTGCACAAGTTACAGAGAGGTGTATGGCACAGTGTCTCCCAGTCAAAATAACCGTTTTCCAAATTGTCTAACACAACACTTTCACCCAAAACACACGCGTACACACACATAAACACATTCACAAATACACTCGTGCGTGTCTCTTTGTCTGTGTTTGTTTGTTTGTTTGTTTTATATTTTCTTTGTCTAAATTTATCTTAGGAATGTTCACCGCGGCCAGCTTTCAAACTGCTACGGTTTGCTAATCGGACAGTAGTAAGTTAGATTGATACATTACCCTGTCTAAAGCCAGACTGAGTTGAATGGGATATCAGGTTATTAATTTCTCTTATCGACAACTAGGCCTTCTTTTATGTCTCTTTCTATTTCTGTACCTAACTCATATATATATATATATATATATATATATATATATATATATAACCATAAAACGTCCTTGCCGAATTTGATTTATTAGAAAAAAAGTAAACAGCAAATTCCCCATAGCTTTAGTCCTCAAACTGATCCCATCGACAAAAAACAACCTTTTGCCAAAGTGCCAATAGCGGCGCAATGGCCTGGATCAGTTGGATACAAAGTGCTCTGTGTGTAACTGCAACAAGTCTGCCTCATTTGAGAAGTATTTCCCATGATATTGGTTGTCCAGGAATTAAAATCTGTTTGCGCAAGTTTCGGAGAGGTGGATGGCATAGAGTCTCTCATTCAAGTCTCCGTATGGTATCCCTAGACACTCGTGATGGTTTGACCCTTTGGTAACATCTCAGAGTTTACCACTTGCCAACTACACCACCATATACAGAGTATAATTTGCATTGGTGTAGAAATGGTCTTGATGAGACAGGTTCAGGAAGCCAATATCTGGCACGATTAGCAGTGTCATACAGGAAACACTTTTCGTCACTAGTGAGACGTACCGACAAAATTGCTCAAATTCTACGCCTTCCCTCTGCGGTGCAGTTTTGGTTGTTGTCCTCCACTATACCCGCATCAGGAGTCTCATCATTCAACACCAGTGGCCGACCAGTACGGGATTCATCACAAAGGGACAGATCTCCCGATCTATACCTCTGGGTATTATGCTTGGTGTTGCGTTCAAACACATTATATACAAAGAATTGACCCATTCGGCGACTTGATGACAATGGCAAGTTAAATCATAAAGCAGACAACCCAAAACAAGATGCTTGCGCACCGCCATTTACATCAACGGCGCTCAAACACCTGCATTGATCAAGAGCAGTGTCCGCATCACCACTTCCAACCCTTACCCGGCACGAGACGTACTCTTTTGCGTCACTTCGTCCCACACGACGTAAAAAAAGGTGAAGAAGTTTTTTCATCACATTATATGCGCTGACACACACATACACACACACATATATATATATATATATATATATATATATATATATATATATATATATATATATAATGTGAGTAAAAACTCTGTCTCTAATATTTTTTCCGAATACGAAAGCTAAATTACTTTCTGTTTCTCTCTCTCTCTCTCTCTCTCTATATATATATATATATATATATATACATACACACATTTTGACGTTCACAAACTTACATCCATCGAATTATATATGTATATATATATATATATATATAGAGAGAGAGAGAGAGAAATAGAAAGTAATTTAGCTTTCGTATTCTGAAAAAAGATATTAGAGATAGAGTTTTTCCTCACATATATATATATATATATATATATATATATATATATATATATATATATATATATATATATATATATATAATTCGATGGATGTGAGTTTGTGAACGTCAAAATCTTTAATTTTTAAATTTTAGATTTATATATCGTTGTGTATATCGGTGTTTTTTATGACTGTTGAAGGACAATTTTTTCCCTCACTAACATAAAAACAGTTTGTCTGACGATCGTAAAGAGCGTGAAACCCAGATTCACGAACTCACATCAATCCAACTAAATACGTTAGGTCTATCACTGATATAGATCGCTTTCCAGTAAGTATATACAGTGTAACCCGGATATAAGAGAGTTGTCGGGACCGGAGAAGAAGTCTCTTATATCCGGCGTTTCTCTTATATCCGGGTTTGATCTATTTTGTTTAGGTAAGTATGGCTCTAATTTGGCACCAGATAAAACCTCTCTTATATCAGAGCCACACTGTATATATATATATATATATATATATATATATATATATATATATATATATATATATATATATGTATGCACATTATTCTCGAATTTGTATAGAGCACTGTTTTTTAAATAAAAATAATAGCTGAAGAAATCAGTATTATAACTCTGACTTCTTTCTTATTAATTCATTATATATATCTGACTGTTCGTTTCTTATCAATTGATATATATATATATATATATATATATATATATATATATATATATATATATATATGTTGTGTGTGTGCACTTTGCGGCAGAAATATATTTCCGTTCATATAATTTAAAAACGTTGTTCTCAAACCGATATCTGTTACTCTCGCATAGTTTTAGTGGCACAGACCAACCCCTGTGCTTTTTCTAAGAAAATGACCATGTACACTCCCTCATTAGTGACAACACGTGACACTCCAACATCTTTGCTAAAAAAACTCAGTTCTTCCATTCAAGTTCTTTTTATATGACGAACAGCGTGATAGATGCAATCGTTGACATTACCTTCATTGTCGTTGATGATTGATAATTTTCATAAAAATTAGTAAAGGCGCATCATATTGGTTTCAAGATGCTAAATTTATCAAATATGATTCAACGCCTCTTTTGCTGGAGACTGATGCGCATTCAATATTAAAGCTGAAAAATATATAATTTTGCTTAGTTTTTTATCGGCGTATCATTTTTTTCAGTTTTAATTTGCTGAAACTTCTTTCGATACTTGTGTAGTAAACCAACACTCGCAATTCAATGAATAAGTTCGGGTATGTGTCAACTAAGTAATCCAAAAATAAACTGGGCTGTTTTATCTTTCGTTTTCTATTCCTCATCTCCAATTCTCGTTGCGAAATTGAGGGAATGTTCTTGATCTCGTGAGGCAATTCTTCTAGTTCAAAATCACGCACCATTTCTTTTTTGTTGAATTGTTTGCACTGCTCATTCAGATTCCCACTCTGTGCTGCATTCTATAGTGAATCTGCATTCTGAATGAATCCATAAATTTGTTTCCACTGGGATACCTGAAAAAAAATGCTATTAATAATTGACGACAACCTTGGTCCACAAGAGAGATAAATACGTTATGACGAAAACGATCTCCATGTGTTTGCAGGACACATATATACAAATAAACATCTTTTGCATCACACTTGTAGCCCAAAACTAACACGTATGTAATTTTCTTCTGCAATTCCACGGACTGTCGACATAATGTAACATAAGAAGTCTGCAACAATTAACTCACTTTGTGCATCTGAAACATAACATCGTAGCAAATAATGCTGCTAATCACAAATATTGTATTTAGATACGTTTTACATTTCTTTACATTAGTCATACTCTGCATTGTTACATTTAAGTGATAAAATAGCAGTCATTTTTACAGTAACATAAAAAATCCATATATTTAAAAAAAATATCTCTAAAACATTTTATTAAATATTTTCTCCTTTTTACGTTGATAAAAATACAAGAAAAATAGGAGACATTGCCTACGACCAATATTTACTTGTTTTTCTACGTTTTTAAAATGAAACAACAGGTAATTTATCCATTTTGAAAAAAAACGAACATTACGTAAATTTAGATTAAATTACTTTGAAAAAAGTTGTTACGTATTAGAACTTAGGAAAGGTTGCTTTCAGTGGTAGTGGAAATACAAAAAACAAAAACAACAGCTTACCTTGTGGATATATATAAATAGATAAACGATATATATTATTGTATTTGATAATTGATATGGTACTTATGTAGAAAAATTACTGATAAAATGGCGGAAGCCCACAACCGCTGCTAAAACCCGCTCTTCTCGTCTTACACAAGAAGGCTTAGACCCCCGATCAGAGATTAATCATGCTTCGTACATTTATAAGTTGTATTTAGACAGAAAGGGTTTTTTCAACCATGTTTTAGAGATCAATATCGACAATATATGTCAATACAACGTTTTATTTTATTTTTCTAATTTTAGAGTACGTTGTTTTAGTTCAGAAGTAAATTATAAACTTCAGAAAGTTATTTTTGTTTATATGAAATGAATCACGCACACCCCAATTAAATTTAACTGTTTCAACTGTAGTCACATTATATATATATATATATATATATATATATATATATATATATATATATATATATATATATATATACCTATGTTCGGTACCTTGAAAATTGTGAAGAAGGAACCCTTGGTTAGCTTTGCTAGCATGAAGTCTCAATTATTTGCCGAGGGTTTGAGCGTGATGGCCTTGTTCAAATATTTTATCACTCGAAATAACACGCTTCTTCCTAGAAGCTGTAGCTAACGTGTGCTCTGCAAAGTTGCAGAATAAGCCACACGTGTGGGTATTGAATACATATAAATGCGCCTGAGCAAGCGTCTGTAATAGGGATTAGCTAGCCGCCCTATTAGAAGGCTATCCTCGAATACGAGTCGTCAGCTACACACACACACACACACATATATATATATATATATATATATATATATATATATATAAATAAATTCAACAGCTTTTGAATTTTTTTTGTGTAAATGTTATTTTTGAATGGCTACTCATATTTTAATAAATCCCTTTTTATTTATTTATTAAACAATATATATATATAAAATATCACGAATATTCAGTCCGGTATATATATATATATATATATATATATTATATATATATATATATATATATATATATATATATATATATATATATATATAGGACTGAATATTCGAGATATCATGTAAAAATAAGCATTCTATTACATATTCGAACCTGCGTCCCCAACTGGTTTTGAACACATATCTTCCTGATTCTCGATATATACATATCTTTTCTGTTTTATATCCTAACGTAAACAATTACAATTTCTTAGGAAATGGAAATATCAGACAGATTTTTATCTTAATAGTTTAAATGTTATTATTTACATGGATACTCATATTTGAATAGACGCTATATTTAAATAAATATACTGTTTTTACTTATTCATAACTATTTATTTCATTTTATTTTTATTCGATTATTGTCAAATTTTCCCGCGACTATGATTTAGGATTATTTATATTTTATTGATTATTTTTATTTACCATTTTCATTTATTCTAACTTACCATTTTTTTTTATTTTAGTTTATTTTAATTTCTTTCATTTTATTTATTTAGTATATATATTTTTATTTCTTAATTTGTATTCACATTTTATTCATAATTGTTAGATATATCAAATTTATATAAATAGGTAAATATAATAAAAATTAAAAGTAAAATTAAATAAATGTGTAAAGTGTATAATAATATATTAGGAGGAATAAAGTTGGCCCTCAAGTTTACCTTATTCCAACTATGTTTTAAATTGGGAACTTTTCATGATATTAAAAGTTTAAAGTCAAGGGACAATCTTTAGCGGATTTGCTGATGAATGTTTTAAATGATTTATTTCCAGAGTCTTGTCACCCAGGCTGAAATTAGGTTGACAGCATAGGTGGAAAGAACTGCTAGGAATTTGAGTAAACCTATTTAAAATAAAAGTTTGATAATGGAAATATTCCGAATATCCAAGGAACTAGAAAATATGGAGGAAGGCTATATATCAGAAGCCCAGGTAACGTTTCAAGAGACAGGGATTTATTTCATTTGTTTTGATGGCAATGATAATAAATTGTGATGTGATGAGATCGTATCAGTGACATCCATGTCTAAAAGACCCGTAGAAGTAGCTGACATTTTACAGCGATCATTTCGAGTTGAGGCTGGTGTTAATCCCAGAATATATCGGAACTTAAAATTTTATAATTCCACCTGGCAAACTCCATTTTCATTACCGTCACAATATCTACAGATTCTAACGGTGTAAAAACTCACTTTGAATTGAACAAATATATAAAAAAAAAACCAGATTGAGGCAGATTGTTATTGGTTGTTTCACTTTCAATCTTCCATAGATATTCGCGGGACAGATTCCGGAGTAGGCTCTAGAAGCGGAAGTAATACAATTTAATCGATCGTTACTTCCTGTCTACCGTTACGTGGGCCTTACCTTCGACACGGCCAGACAGACGTCTAATTAAAAACATTACACAATTTTGAGAAAGTAGGGGGAAGTTCCCCATCGATTCCCTTTTCGATGATTCCGGATGTTATAAGTCGCGGCGGAATATATGCCTTATATTTTTTTTTTCTTTTTTAAATCATATTTACTTTTACGATAATCATTCTTCACAAGGCTGATGCTTTTTTTCACTTCTGCTAAAGTTATTTATAAGATTTCTAATGCTGTAATATCGATTCATAGAATATTCAACCTCTGATCAATTAGGCATATATTTTCTAGAATTATTTATTATTCTAGATTTATTTGTCATTTATTGCCTTCCTTTTGTTGCTTGTAAATTGTAATTTACGTACGAGTGAATGTCTGGCTCTATTTAAATATGAAATCGATCTTTCAGTGATTTTATCTATAAATTCTTCTAAAACAAATATATGAATAATAATGAAACTTTTTATCGTGTGTCGTATGTAATTTCTACTTTCGGGGAGCAATTGTATATATGAAAGTATCATCCTAACTAATATTTATTTAAATATATTATATCAGTTGGGAAAAATGGTGTATATACAAAAACAAATATAAGTTAAGACGCAGGGGATTAACAATTGTGGGATCGTCGGGGTTTTATTCATTTAGTTTTCTTAAAACGCGAGGAAAAAGTAAATATACATTTGTATGACCAACTGCAACGTAGCTTTAAAATCGTAGTCGAAAAGATCTCTGCTCTCTTCAAAAGGAAAAAAATGTTCTCCTACATTAAAACACAAATCTGAAAACAACAAGAAAAATATAGGAATGTTTTTTTTTTTTTAACTTGATCTGACTTCTCTACTCAAGACGCCATATTTACCTGTCCTTGAAGCAAACAATTATTGCATGTTTCGAGCTCTTTCAAAAGCTTTGATGAAAAAGAATTCTCTAATAAAAATCTGTGTCAAGTAATCAGAAAAAAAATTTGCGCATCAACACTGCGGAAATTTACTCAATAGATATAAAAGTGCTGCTTGAAACAAAGTAACCATCTTAATAAATAATATATAATTGATGTTTTTGTTTATCAACATTATTTTAAAAATGGAAAAATTTAATTAATTTTTCTATATTTAAAATAATATTGATAAACAAAACTGAAAAATTTATAACTGAAACTAAAGTATTAAAATTATAAAAAAATATACTGAAATAAAACCAGAATTCACGATTATTTTCTATCATTTTTAGATAAAAGAGTGCGATGGGGAAAGTGTTGCTATTTTATGTTTTTAATTTCGAGCATGTGTGTTGTTTATTTTTTTATTTTATTGAATGCACATTATAGAAATTTCAGTTGGAAAAGAAAAAAAGAGCACAATGACGCAATTCAATCTATTAGAAATTAGGAAAGGGCATGCTGTACTGCTTGACATTCGTGAAAGAAGCTCCAATATGAACATTTCAGAGTATCTGGATGTCAATCTGAGGAGAGCGCAGAGAATTAGTGAGGAGTTAAATCAACTCGGAAAACTCACTCGGAGTATTCTAATAAGAAATAAACTCCTGCATTTGACTTCAGACTCAGGGCATGGGCCTGCATCAAGTATATGAGAAGGTAGTGCTGCCCTGGGTCATGAGAATGACTGCTGGAAGAAGCTGTGTTTAGCAACAGGATACTGCACCATGCCACACAAGCAGAAGAACCGAGTCATTGTTCCCAGACAATTTCTGCGTGCATATCACCCCTTACATCTGGCCACTTAACTCCCCAGAATGCAACACGCTTGATGATTATGTGTGGGACGCAGTTGAGCGACAGATCAAAAAAACTCGTTGTTGCACCAAAGATGAAACGAAGACAAAACTCCCGTTAGCATTCACCAAATTAAGCTAGGAGACCGTCTAGAATTGATGCAGGCGTGTCTGAAGTTGTCTGGAAGCCGTGGTTGAAGCCAACGTTGAATCAATTGAATAAATTTACTCTTTAATAGTTCCATATATTTTTCTTTAATTTTGGTAAATATATGTTTTAAAACGAGAAAAATGATCGTTTGGAATAATAGCCACTGGACAAATGATTGTCTCATTCTGTCTCTTCAGTAAAATATCAAACACATTTTGTCATGACTTTTCACAGTTCCGATGCCATATCTGAAACAGGTCCGCTTAATCCTATTTTTTCAATTTTGAATATAGTTCAAATCATTTACGGGGACTCGTGGTTGGGGAATCGCTTTCTACGGTGAATCTTCTTTCGCACAGACGCAAATTCGAAAGCCCCTTGCTATACAATCGCTATGGGAACTGTTCAAATAAACATAATCCTTTAT
Source organism: Acanthosepion lycidas (assembly GCA_963932145.1). Taxonomy (NCBI): domain Eukaryota; kingdom Metazoa; phylum Mollusca; class Cephalopoda; order Sepiida; family Sepiidae; genus Acanthosepion; species Acanthosepion lycidas. The sequence goes on from OZ010571.1 coordinate 107,331,355, forward strand.
TCTTACTAGCTCTGAACTTTACGCCATATAATTTCTCGCTTCTTCAAAATGTCAGAATAAAAACCCACTTAGAAAACGGATCCTTAAGAAATGCGACTTGCGAAACAGATTTACACTTGTTTGCTTCCCCAGAAACACTTCATTATTGACCACGTCAAGGGTCAATGGTTATCCTCCTTCCTTATGCCAGTAATTTTCTTTTCTCAACACGATCTATTTCCTTCTTCTCACAAACTACATGATTGTTTGTAACGTAATAAACTGAGTTTGTCTTGAATATTGGGCGAATCTTCAGGTTTTCTACAGATAATTAATTGGCCATATTTTCTTTGGCAGAACTATTTTTAAGGTAATTTTTCCCTTTCATAATGTACACTTACTGCTAAAATGGCAGTTAAGTATGGAACATACTCGAAAAAATACGACCTTCCTCTAACAAAATCTCAACATATAACATTCACTTTTATGTTGTAATTATAAGGAATTTACAATAGCTTAAATTGAACATTTCGAGCTGTACACAAATGTATGTTTTACTCAACTGTTCCAGAAACTAACTGGCTTCATTGGGTTAATCTGAAAAGTTGCTAAGTGATTTAAACTAAAACTATTTCTCTGCAACAAGTTCTGTATTTATACATTCTTTATTTGTGTGTATAATCTGAATATTTGTTACATAAAATGAAAGAGGTTATGCATAATGGAATATAAGATGTGTTGTGAACGCTTTCAAAAATTATATCCATTTCTATAAAATCAAGTTATGTCAAAACCATACTATTAAGAAAATAAACACTTATGATCTATTCAAAAGTTTCTTTTGTCATTCTTTAAAATCGATCATACTGCTTTTGATAAGTTTTGTCATTTTCAATGAAATTCTTGAGATGACGTTATCCAAACAATTACTTTCTTATTTCGACTTTTCATAAATCATTTATTTCTTTAATTCTCTCTTTCTTTGATATTGCTTATTTGTTTTGGTCTTCCTTTTGTTTGAATAATTTTTGCTTTCTTTCGCTTTTATTTTTCTTTTTGTTTGCTTTTTATCTTCTATTTTTTTTTCTTCTTTCTTGTGTTCAGCTACATTTTTGTTAAAATTCTTTGTTTATTTTCATACATTTTTTATTCCGTTCTTTGTTGTTTGTTTGGTTAATTGCTCTCTTCATCCATGCGTTTATTTTGGCTTATATTCTTGTTTATTTCTTCGTTACTTTTTGCGTTTTCTCGTTTTCTTTGTTTATTTGTTTTTTTTTGTTTTTTTCGTAGATTCTTCTTACATTGCTTCTTTTCTTTCTTCTTTATTTCATTCTTTTTTTGCTCTTTCTCTCGTCTTTCTTTTTTTTTAATTTTTGCTCCACTTTTCATTTCCTCTCTTGTTTGTTTATGTAACTATTTCGATTTCATGCTTACTTAAGAGATCAGTTACATTTCGTACTTGATTTCACATTTTTTCCTTACTCCGCGTTTGTTCATGTCTCTTCGTTTTATTTTGTTTTATTTTAAAATAATTACAGATTTTAATTCTTTTTTACATTTCTATCATTTCACATTTTATATATTTTAATATTGGCTAACCCTTCACCGATAATCTTACACTTGTGAATGTATGTTTCTTTCCATCAATATCTTTCAATATGTCCAATTCTATTATATTCGTTTCCTGTTGGTTCCTACGAATTTGCATTCATATTCTTCACTTTACGACAATGTCCAAACGCAAACATTCTTTTAGACATACCCATCTATACTCTTCCCTCCACTCTCCTTTTGTTTTGTTTTTTCAAAAATATTTATTTCCGAATTTTTGTCACCACCAGTTGTAAAATTATCTCATTTTCTTGCATTTTCTGATGAATTTTATTTATAGACATCATTTATACGCCTCTTACAATTATATATTTGTTCTGAATCTGAAAAGGATTATCCACTTAACGCATAAACTAGATCATTACCAGTATAATTAATGGAGAAATTCGGTTAATTTATTCCACTATTTTTAAAATAAACATACACTTAGCAAAACCTCCGTAAATACCCCTAATGTATTTTGGCAAATGCTATATTTTATTATATTTTTAGATCTATTAGATCATAGCAAAAATTCAAATTAGAAAATTAAAAACAAAATTTTACTTCAAAATAAAAAAAATATTAATCCTGTACATAGTCTCCATTTATTTTAACTGTTTCCCATGCTTGTTGATCTCATTCTCGTAGAAAATACGTATTTTCTGTTAAATATTTTGTCATCAAAATTGTACTATAAAGACCGGAAAAATTGAAAATCCGATGTAGCCAATTCAAGATAAAATGGTGGGTGCTTAAGTGTTTCTTATTTCAACTCTTTAAGATTCTGTAAGTTCTATTTTGAAACATGCTGTCTTGGAATGTCTTGGTGGAATATGACACATTTTCGATTTGCCAAAATTGTCTGTTTTTTCATGAAACCCGCATTGTAATTGGGAAGTTGGTAGCAATACTTTTTTTGCAGTTATTTTTCTCGCCAGCTGGAATAATCTCAAATTGAATTATCACTGCAATCTCAGCAAACCGACAGACACACCATCATTGGATACAAAAGTCTGTTTTAGCCACGGGCTCTGCGAATTCACAAACTTGTTTCCAACGTTATCATAATAAATGCATTTTTCATCGCCTGTGACACTTCAGTTCAAGGACGGCTCCATTTGTCGGCATCACAAGAAAAACGCAAAAGAGACACCTCGAACTTGCTCTGTGCCGTCGGAATATGTGGCTCCCACGTGTCGAGTTGGGAAGCGAACTCAAGTCACTTCAAAAAGCGAAAGGCAATTGAGAAATCGATCTTAAAACACTTAATAATCTCTTCCGTTAAAATATTCGGTTTATCCATCACGATGTCAGCTAAAGCATTCTCATTGACGTCGGAATTTTGCCCGGAGTATGGTTGATCGTTTCGATTAAATCACTCTAACGAAATCTGCCAAACCACATTTTGACCGTCCGAAATCTGGCTTCATTGGTGGATTAATTCCTTTTCTGCGGCTTATCAATCATTTTCATGTTATTTACAGCCAGGGGATATTTTTAGACTGTTAGAATGTTCAGGGGTAAATTATAATTATTTAGTGATAGAATTATTAATATTAGGTTGGTGCAAAAATAATGACGTAACAATGTCGTTTTTTGACGTAACGTCAAAAAACGACATTATTATGTCATTATTTTTGCACCAACCTAATAATTAACCAATATCTGAGATTTGGTAGAAGACGTTAATTCCTATCTTTTCACAATATTTCTGCGTTAGTGAAAATAATGAATTTGAAATGGAATTGGAACTCGGCTTTCAATTAACAATTTCTAAAGGAAATTTGTTACACAAACCGGAAATCAAAGTTTATGGCTGTTGGTATTCACAAGTGTTAACCCATCGTGTTACTGACCAGGCTCGATGTTGCTTAACTTCTGTGATCGTGCGTGAACTGATGTTACAACTTTATTTAGTCGTAAGCCCCCGAAAAGCTAGATCGCGATCCCAAAATCATCTGAGTATTTTGTTTCAGTGCCGACGCTTACCCATTTATGGAATTCATAGATCATAATATGGCAAAAGTTCAACTTTGTATTCCCGTATTTGTGTCATTCATTTGTTGACAAGACATCAACATTCAACAAAGTTTGACAGGCAAAAGAAAGATGCACGTTTTCAATCAAGATCACATCAGAAATTGACACCAAAATTTGTACCAGTATCAAGTTGCGATTATTTTATATTAACACTGAAAATCGAGCTTTTGCACTAATCTGATATATTCTACTACATCATTTGCAGTCAATGACATGTAGAGGTTTGGTGATGTTTGTTAATGCTCGGAACCACCGCTTCGATTGTATGCCGCCTAAGATTCAAGTAGGAGGTTCTATAGGGCATGCTTCTGAGAAATTATTAAAGAAGACATTCTAAATATTAAAAAAAAAAATAGATGAAACATAAAATAGAATCTTTTTTCAAATTAAATATAAATTAAATTTGCATTTCGCATTTGAATGACCCCGATATAGATGACCGGGGTCGTAGCACACTCTGCCCCTACGGCTGCTCAAAGTTGATGAAGAAGTTAAGATAAAATACCCTTGTCTATTTGTATATACTAATTTATTTCAGGAAATTATCCCTAATAATCACCCACGTGTTTTATAACATTAAACTAGATCTAGGTAATATATGAAACAATTACTGTACTATATCCTAGTCTCTGTGTAAATAAAAATACATTCAAGTAACTATCCTTAATACTCAAATGCTGTCTTTAAAATAAGAATTATTTAACTTCACAGTAGTAAAATAAAAAATGATCTAGTCCTATGTATGATGATAAACTGCATCCGGCAGCAAGGCCTCTGATCGGGAGAGTGGAGATGTTGAGGAATATGGAACCAACTTCTGTTGTTCCCAGATCCATATTGACCGAGAGTGGTGGCATCTCTTATGTTCCAGTTATAGGTAGATATTGAATCCCACAAACAAAAACAAAATACCATGAAAATATAAATTACAATTTAATAGTAAAAATAACAGCAATACTTATTTTATATATAAAAAGACCGCCAATACATAATCACAATATATTTTATCTGTAGTTGAAACCATAAAATTTAGTTTTCGGTATCAAATTTTTCATCGATGTGTTGATATGTCGCTGAACAAAATCAAACAACAATACCTATTCATGCTAAAATGACAAATATTTAAAGAAAATTTATCTATATGTGAAGTCATACAATTTCATTCAAACTATACTTAGTTGAAGCCGTAAATTTGTGTTCAAAATATTAGCTTGTCAGGAAACTTTTTTTTTCCTTGGTTTTTGTTCCGGTCGTTTAACGAAGCGACCTCATTAGTATATATATATATATATAATATATATATAATATTTTATCCAGATAATTTTTATTTCAATATTTTGTTACTCATAAGCCTAATGAAAATGATTACATTGAAACTGTATGTGTACAAACTGGGAATAAGAATCATTTTTGCATCGAATCATTACATGCGATGGGAAAGGGATACTCTTTAACAACAATAAGAGAGTAGTCCAGTGGCTAGATGCAAGTGAATTAATGAAACAATGCCTAAAACCTCCACTCCATTCTAAAAAGTTAATAGTTACTGTATGGTGGTCTTTCAAAGGAGTTATTCATTATTCATTATTGGCTCAAGAGAAAACAATAGCATCAACCTCGTAATGTGGAGTAATTGAGTGTATGCACGAAAAATTGCAAAAATAACTTCCTTGTCTTGATGACCCAATTTTCCTACACGACAATGTACGGCCGCGCGCTTCTCAATCAATTTACCGAAAGCTTTTCACTCAGAATGATGACATTTTGCCTCACGCTTCATATTCACCTATCGCTTCTCCTGATTAACACTTATTTAAAAATTTTGAGTTTTCGTTCACAATAAAATATTCTCCAATAACGAAGAATTTGGGTTTTTGTCATGTCAAAGGATAAATATTTGTAAGATGGCATCAAAAATTTTTGATGCACATTGGAGAACGGTCATTCATCAACGTGGTTCCTATTTCATCTAAGTAAATGTGTTATTTAACATTTCAGAAGATTTGATTCATAAAATACATCATTTTCTGGCTGACAACCTAATATTCAGTTTTGGACATTAAATAACCCTTTAATTTTGATATGCCGCTTACCAAAATCAACCAAGCAAATCAAAATAATCATTTTAAATTTCGACATTTAACAGTGGAATAGAAAAAACGTATTTTATGTATCTATTCAAATTATGCGTTCTGTTGGACTGTTTTATACACATATTTTTGTAACTTAGTATTTTGAATATCTGAAAGTGCAACTCTTTTGTGGTCTCTTCCTCATACATCCGCTTTTTTTCAATATTTGTTCTCAATCTTTTATTTCCATTTAAATTCTTTATTTCTTTTATTTGAATGCATATGATTCATTTCACCCCATTCCTTACTAATGACCTTTCGTTTTTAAGTTATTAATTTTTATAGTCTTTCGTGAAAATCATTACTGTTTTTTTTTCCAAAGTTCTTTAATTCTTAATCACTGAATTTAAATATACTTTGTCGTTTTCCTTCTCTTCTTACTTCTAATATATATGTGCTTTATTACATACGATATATACATTTTTCTTGCTTATTGTTCAGTCTTTAAACGTAAGTTCTATCGCTTTTTTTATATTGTTTCTTTCATTATTTAATTCATTCTTTCTTTCTTTCTTTTTATTTTATTCCGATTATTTTTCTGATGTCCTTAAGTTATTCTTACATCCTCCTCTTCTTCTATTTCCATCCATAACTTTCTGCAAACCACGTACTATTTCATCCTTTTGTTGTACATAAATCTTCGGTTTGTTTTCTCCAAACTGCCACACCTTAATCAAAGAGACACAAATAGATCGATCAGACATTACGTTCCCAGAAAGAACATGACATTTGCCCTGTCACCTCGACGCATTCCCAATGCATTAAAATTTCTTAAAAACATTACGCGATTATTTATTATTTTCTTATCGTTTATACATTTCATTTTTTCACAGAATTTTCTCTTCTTTGACATCCCATATTCAATTTGCTCTTCTTATGACAGCTTCCTCACTTGTTCGTCCTTCACATGCTTTATTTAAATCAAATATTAATCTCTCTCTTTCTCTGTCTATATGTATATATATATGTGTGTGTGTGTGTGGAGAGAGAGAGAGGAAGAGAGATGAAGGCGGAATATATACATACGTACATATATATATATATATATATATATATATATATATATATATATATATATATATATATATATATATATATATATAAGCAGATAGGGTGAGGAGGGCTGAAAAGTTTTCTCCGTAATGGGGAAGCCTTTCAAAACATTCTGATGTTATATTTTACTCGATTTTTTGTAAGACTGTCGATCAGAAAAATTTTCATCACCCCAGTATTCCATTATATATATATATATATATATATATATATATATATATATATATATATATATGTGTGTGTGTGTGTGTGCGTGTACGTATGTGTTTTTATTCTATTCAATTTTTACATTAATTTCATTTTATGCGTTCTTATGCGGCGGTATTTTGAGAAAATGGAATGGGAAAAAAAGAAATTTACATATTTATAACCCCGATGTTTCAGGCACGTATTTTTATAGAATTTTTAACATTTTCACTTATTTATGGATTTATAAATTTTACATTTTGAATATCTTCCAATTGTCCTAAATGGGAAAAGTGACTTTTACTATATATCTTTTCAATTTTGACGTTTATATATATTCCTTTAAAAAGTAGAGAAATCATCAAAATCGTCATTTTTCTGTAAATTTTAAATTCATGTTCAGCAGATTTGGGCAGAATTCGTTTTAGCATATGTCTGAAGAAGCTTCTGTAATCTAAATAGGTGTAATGGTCATGCATTTGATAGATATAAAATCATATAAATTATATTTTTTTATTTTAAATTTCTTAACATCATATAATTGTTTTATGCTATATTTATCAATAATCAGTTAATTAGATTGTGGCTAGATTTAGTTTTATAAGCAATCAATATTGTTTTCTCCATGTATTGATTTAATACTATTTAGTTTTTTCTGCGAAAAAACTGAAGTATAATACAACTGTATAAACTATATTTTTTTATAAAAATGAAGATAAAATATTCGCATTAATTATAGATTTCTAATAAAACCTGTTATTACATATATGTATATAAAATAATGAAATTTCTTATATGTTTCTCTTTATAACATTAATGCACACAACACTATTTTTGTGCATTAATTTGTTAATATAAATGTCTGGATTGATGCTATTCCATAGTATATATTTAAATTAAATATATTAAAAGTTTATCCTTCGTCATGCTTCATATAACAAAAAGCAAAACGTATACACACATTCATTGGTATAAAGAAACTTCCTTCAACGGATATCGGAAGCAACGGGGAACATCTTGAAAAGCCGACTCATTTTGTAAGTTATACGCGCTACGAATCAACTTGTGGTAACCCTGGATACAATCCGTTACTTCGTGCGCGGACAGTTATTTTGCTTGCACTGTAGTTAAACGTGTAGCCTGTTGCTCCATATGTTTTCCGCCTTTTTATACGCCAGTGTGTTTAAGTTGTTTTATACTGATAATTTTCTATAATCATGTCGCCTGTAGGAAGAGTAGAAAAAAATTGTGCATTTAACAGTAGTACAAAAGCTTGAGATGATCCGAAAGTTAGACCGTGGCATAAAAAAAAGTATCAGATATACGTAAGGCAAATTTTAAACTTACCGAAAATGCTTTGAAGTATTCTTTTCAAGTAAGTCTGGTTCCATAACAACCCGTAAGCCTAAGAGGGTTGATATTTAGAAATAAACGAAGTGGTTTGTAAGTGGTATGTGCGGCAAAAGTAACCTACGAAATGAGTGTCATCAACTCAGTAGACATCTAGGTATTCAGAGAAATGTTAGTGAAGTTTGATTGTGAAGTTTCAGTAATAGACATGTACTGTGTGATATCAAGGTGTGGGGTGAGAATGGCAGTGGAGATACGACAGGTGTTGTGCTATATTGCGTTAAGCTTAATGAGCTGATCAAGAAAGGAGCTCTTCTTCCGTCCCAGGCATACAACGCCGATGAAACTGACTTGTTTCTGGCGTTCCCTATTTAATAATACACAGGAACTTAACGATTCAGAAATAACAATTGGGAAAATGAGTAAGAAAAGGATTTCAGTACATTGTTGTACTAACGCTGTTGGTATGTTTCGACTTAAGATGGTGATTGTTGGTAAAGTTGATCGCTCCGTGCACACCTTCCCAGTTCAACATTACCACCCCAGGAAAGTTTGATGTAATGCTTGCATTTTTTTTGACTAGATTTGTATCAGAAGTACGAATTTAACAGGAGGACGTGTTTCATCCTGATGTTGCAAAAGTTTCATCCTGCTGGCGCAAAAGCTCTTCTCATGCTAGATAATGTGACCATAACCTTCCAGTGATGAAGAGCTTGTAAATGCCGACGGCAAAATTGGCGTCATATATTTGCCTGCAAACGGCACTTGACATATCCAGTCGATGAATTATGACGTCATTCCTACCTGTAAATATCGCTACAAACCATGATATTTAGATGCGGTTATAGGGATTATCGGGAAGGAGCAGGATATAAAAAACGAAATCAGTTGACTACGGACACCTCAAATCATACAGAATTACGCAATTAAATTTGGAACATTTAAATTCGATAATTACTGGCCTTAACGAATAGCTGGAAGAAACTCCTAATTGATGTTGAAACTCATTACTACTTTGAGGATTTTGAAGCCACCGACTTGTATGTTTTTATAATGATAAGGAAAATAGTTTCTCTGATATTTTCTTTTACCTATTAACTATACTATATTGATGAGATTTCTATTGTTTTTGCTTTTCTTTGTTTTGCTTTCTTTTTTAAATCGGCTTTCTCGTCATTTCACTATAATCCTGCTGCGAACATCATTGAAAACATAACCAAATCCAAATCTGGTCCCCTACTCAATCCTTTTGTAACAACGCATCTACGATTGACCATGTCTTTCTGTAGTGCAGCCGTACTCACCATGCTTAGACAGTTGCCTATCGATGAGGATATTTATCCCGTAGTTAAAGTAGATGACTCCGATGAGTTCATCCCTCATTTAAGAGCTCCTTTCTTTATTTTTATTTTTTCTTGTGCCGCTGGGATTCCACTTACCTTCCTAACCAGTCTCTACCTTTGTGAGGAGCCGGTTTGACCGCCAAACACTTGATCACTCAGGCATTTAAATTCTGAGTTGTCCTTCTCCTAAACCCAAATCCAAATCATGCTAAAAGCCGATTTATATCGAAAGTCAGATTTGAGCTGAAACTTTGATTTGGGCCGAAAATTGATGTCTTAAAATCTTAAAATATGTAGAACTTCAATTGAGTTGAGTTCTTTAATTCACAAGATCTGAAGAACTTCAAAAAACTCACGCTACCAAACCTCCCACTTTAAGTCTGGTTCCTTGACATTTTGAAGAAATAAAATTGATCTCTTCAATTCACATAGTTTTGAAGATAATATAAATTGAATTTCAAACCAAAACTTTTAAATTCACAAAGTTTTTGTTACAGTAAATTCAGAATACTTTAAAAAAAATAACATTTAAAATCACTAATTGTTTTTCAGTTATTTTAAAAATGTAATTTGTAACTGCATTCGCCTCATCTAGACACAAAAACCAATGTTGGATGCTCAAGAACATCTTAAGTCGCACACCAAACTTATATATATATATATATATATATATATATATATATATATATATATATATATATATATATATATACCATTTATTATAACATTTTTATATTGAAAAATGCAATATACTCACTACAAGATGCAACCTTCTTTCAGTGCATCACGTTGCACCTCGCACTCACCAGTCTAGGTGAAACTAAATGCACCGAAACAAGGTTGCATATTTGTAGTAACTAAATTGTTTTTGTTCACATTAAATAATTTGACATATTTTGTCTACTTATTTTTAATAGGATCAGCTCGTAATTAAGGACAAATTTCTTAGTATCCTTATTAAAGAGGGAAAGAAAATTCCCATGGTGATGAAACTTTTTTTTTTATACTAAGTTCTTTCGACATCCAAAATATCATTATCTGTGCCTTGCTTTTTTTAACACAGAAATTTGTTGTGTTCAGCATTTTTCTCAGAAAGAATTGTTGTATTCAACTGACAATTAATATGCTTACCTGACAAAATTTAAAATTCTACACTACATAACATTAATGTTTTTTACTTCACACTTACAAAAAAATCAGGTAAACACAACAATGGATGAACACAATAATGTTTTGACTTAGAAAAACAAAACCCTAATGACAACATTGAGCTAATGTCGAAAGTATTTAAAATAAAATAAATATTTATCAACATGGTAATTTTCTTTCATACTTTATTAAGTATATTAAGAAACTTGTCAAAGATTATGAGAGGATTCTATTAAAAATTGTCGACATTATTTAATGAGACATGTCTTAATGAAAACATAGAATATATACGCAATGTAAATATATATATATATATCACATCACACCTTGCTTTGTAATGGACTCGTCTCGAACACCTATAGTTCCGCCATATGCGAACACCTATTAAAGAACAGAGATTGTGCAGCCAAATTTAGTGCTGACTGGTTCAGTCTGAAGTCGGACGTCAGGTTGACCGGTTGAACTCTCTGCCTTCGGGCGGGGAGGACCCCGAAGGAGTCTACGCCGAAGGGCGGAGTCTCTTTCGGGGAGGTAAACCGACCTTGAACCCGTTTATAGGGTTCAAAGGGCATATTTTTGGCCGAGCCCACGGGCTCGGAGATCCCGCGTTAAACCGGCCTTGTGCCACATGAAGCCCTCGTGGGGGGGAATAAATACTAGTGTTGACTGGTTAAACATGTTGTCCCGGTCTCACTCCTTATTTCATCTAAAGGTTCTGGAGGCAATTTACATCGGGTCCTGTAAGCCTTCTTTGTGTAAACAACGTGAGTGTTTCTTGGGACTCGCTGTCATTTGTCTCTAGTTCCTTTTGCATATTTTTTTTTCACAACTTCCTTTTATTGTACATTTTTCTGTGTTAATTTTAAATCTCCCATTGAAGCCTGAAGAGCGGGAGCGAAACCGGTTGCTTCGCCCGTTTTTAATATGTCTAGTAATATTAAGTTTTATACTTTTATTTCGATCATTAAATTTTGTACATACAATATATATATATATATATATATATATATATATATATATATATATATATATATAGTTTATTTGTTATAAAGTGTATATAAGCTTGTGACGCATATACACGCTTATACAATTATGCGTACCAGCAAGCAGAAAAATACATGTATGTGTGTATGCTTTTTATCATGTTTACTTTGCATTGGTTAATACATATATTTCTTATCTTTAAGTCAACATTATTAAATAAGTCTATATATATCTATTTTAACGAAACATGTATTTCGTGTGTTTTTTATTACTTTTATTTACTTTACCAATGTTGTAATATAAGGGGTTGTTACTTTAGTAAGTATGTAAGAAATAAGGGCAACATTGGACATTTATGCCTGTAAGAAAATGGTGAGTCAAAAACACAGTTTTCCCTTGATACCGCTATTATTTTATCTACCTTCACTCTCTTAGCAATGCTGGTTGATTTCAAAAGCAATGATTACAATTTTGATAAAACCAAAACAAGTGAAAGTGAACTGTTACATTTTCTTTCTTCTTTGAGAAGAATAATAAACATTATTCATTTATTAGATTGTGTTTTTTTTACATTATTAATTTCATATATACATCATACTAAAAGTATGAACCAACTAACACAATACAATGTAGATCAATATGAAAATATTTTTCATCATAAATTTATTTTAAAAAGTCTGGGAACAATAAGAGATTAAATAAACAGTTAACGAGTAACGATAATTATAAACTTTAGAAAAAAAAATGAATACCCAGTATTTTTTTCATACAGCAATTCATTGATACTTTTCTATAAAATTATAACTAAAAAAATTGTTTTCATAGTTACCTATGAAATGGCAAATAAAATAATAAATAATATATATTAGATGGTTTATATATTTTGATGTTTTTTTTTTTGTACATTTTCAAATAAAAATAATTCTTTTCACATTTATTGCTTTATAAAATGGTAAATAATGTATCACTAAGAATGTAAAGAGATAAATATCGAATTTACTTTTTCCACATTTTAATAATCGTATAAATAAAAATTACTGATGGAGTGAATGAGCTATGAAATAATAGCGATGACAAGAAAAATCCGTTCTTTTGACACAGCATTTTTTGAGAGCATGAATGCTAAATTTTGCTGAAATAGCAATACTTCATATTCTTAATGGGATAGTAGTTAAACTGTTATCGGTGCGAAAATTTGAGACACCAGCATTTTTCAAATTCGAAGCATGTTTGACACTTTTACGTTCGCACTGATACCCCTGGGGTATGTTTTTCTATATTTTCTCACTTACCAAACTATATAACAGGTTAGAATGCAATATAGCCTTTGTTTGCATCCATTCTACTGGAAAGAATACTCTGGTTAAAAAAAGATATAGAGAAGCAAACTGCCAACGACAATACTTAGCGTTCACAGAATGTCATGAGAAGTAAGTGATAATAACGAAAAGGAAGCTTTGGAGAGCCATGATTGCCGATTCTTAGAAGGGTCATGGTATTTCAAAAACGCTCGCATTACTCAAAGTAAAATATTTATAAAGTAATCGCAAAATTAATATTCATAATATTACATATAAATTGCGTGTATAGCATTCATATATTGATCGTTTATACAGAAAACATATTTGTATTTGATACATTCAGAACATGTATGATCATACAATTGAAAACAGAAAGTAATTTACCTTTCGTATTCGAAAAAAATTATATAAGTAAAATGGATACTAATATATATATATATATATACATATATATATATATACCTACATAGATAATGAATAAAACATCAGATTATAGATTACTCATATATATATATATATATATATATATATATATATATATAAGCACGATTTCAGAGACTTCTTATTAGTTTTGTAATTATATGGCGCTGTTATAATAATCGAGTTTAAGCATGGTTATACATGTATATATTCAGTAATTCAGGCAACGATTGATACTCTGTACGAACGCGAAAACACACCTCCGTACATAGATAAATACATACATACACACACACACACACGCGTTAGTGTATTTCCTATAAAGTTAACACAGACGCGTCACGTACGCTTGTACATTCCTGTGAACACCCAGACAGAAATACACATGTACTTGTATTTGTGTCTTTTTCATTTTTATCATTTTTACTTTGCATTTGTAAATGCAGCCTGGCTTTCATATAGGTTTCTAGGTAAAAAATGTTTTCTTTTCTTATTTCAAATAGTTTTCTCTGCTCATTTTTTTTTTTTTTGCTTTTCTGTTTCCCAACATTAAAAATGTTATTGGAAGTTAAAAAAAATGAATCGAATTTTATTGTTTTTTTTTTCTTATGCAAAGAGAAAAAAAAGAATAAACGTGACAGAAAAAAAACAAATTTTATAATAAATTCAGTGTGGCTATTTCAGATTTGAACTGAATTCAGAAGAAAAATATATAAGCCAAACAAGGAAGCCATATAATAGGCATTCATACCAATTTTACTGCGTCTATGAAAAAATAAAATAAAGTTTCCTTTTTTTTATTTTTAAGTGTATATGCTTCATTGCAGAAATAATTCACGCCTGCGCATTTGTCGGCTTTAAGATGATTATGTCTCTATTTGCATCAGATCATTTTCCAAGTTCATGTTTTGTTTACTTTGCAGTAATAAAAAATAAATCATTGAAAATATCAGGTCAAATGTTTGTAACCTTTGTCACTGGATGTCATAATATTAGATATATACCTGTGTAATGTGCATTTCTCAAAAATATTAACTAAATATTTTAATAAAACTATATTAAATAGTTTTCTTAAAATTTCAACTTTTTTAATGAAAATAAATAAATATATATATATATATATACATACATACATACATATATATATATATATATATATATATATATATATACATATATATATATATATATATATATATATATATATATATATATATATGTGTGTGTGTGTGTGTCTGTTTTGGAAACTTTGCTGTTGACATTACTAACTACAGTATACTATTGTAAAGTTTAAATGTCTTCCGGTAAATGAGAAATATTTTTTATGCAGAAGTAAAAAAACTTATCATTTATATAATAATAGCAAGCATTTTTTCAGTGTAGTGACGGAGACTTAAGTAATTTTTTCTAAGCCTCAATATTTTCTGTTACCACTACGCAGATAGTTAAAGTCTAGAGGCTTACATCATTCCTTAAGTCTCCAGTTTGCAGCCTAGACCTTGGATCTATGCAATTCATAGCCCATGTTTTACGTCTCCAATTTATAACCGATGCTTTACGTCTCCTATTGGTGGCCCACGCCTTAACGTCTCCAATTCGTAGCCCACGTATTACGTCTCTAATTCATAACTCAGGCCTTACCTCTCCAATTCGTTGCCTACGCATTACGTTTCGAATTTATAGCTGAGACCTTCCTCTGTATATCTTCTCGACAAACATACATTCTCTCTTTTCACAGTTAATAGATTTTTTTTATTATTTCTCTTTTATCTTTAGTACTTTTTAACACACTTTTGATATCAACCCAGTGTTATGCGGATATCATATGTGGTTAAAATTATGTCCGTTTGTAGTAAATGTTTATAGGTTTTCTTATTCACTTTGGATGGTCTCGATTAATGATTAAATATGTCCGGTGAGAAAATGCATCCCTTTGTTTCTACTGTTTCTAATTTTGTGTCCTTGTACATTGTGTCATCTCTCTAAATCTTCATTTTCATGAAAGCAACACGACAAAGAACATTTCCTATGTAAGTTTGTACATTTCGTCTAAATTCTGTTTATGTATACAGACAAAGGCATAACAAACAGGATTTGGAATGGAGTAAAACAATGATTCCAAAACATGAAAGAAGCGATTAAACGCCTGAAGATTAACAAGCTAGGATAAAGTGAATCATGGCATAAAGAAAATAAATATATTATTTGGGATAATCAGAGGATTATATACACAGAAAACAGAGAGATATAAAGAGAGAAGATTAAAAGAAGATTAAAATCTTTACTGCTCAAAATAAAAAAGGTAAGATTTTTGAAGTATTAGTTACTATTAAATCCAGTCCCACTAGTGTAGCCAAAAAGAACGGTGACTATAACGTGATATGCTCATAATTTTGAAAACGTTTAAAGGGCAAATTAAAGATTTTATGAGACACTTAGAAATGTCAAAATCTCAGAGCATGTCCCAAGAAATAATTTGTATCAAAGTTGGTGGAAACGAAAAGATAGAAAAATACAAGTTATGGTGGGTAAACATAGTATTGAATCACGCAACGTGAACGAAGAGTTTTAAACTATTGAGAATGGAGACGAAACGTGGGCTAGTAATTGGCCTCTCACACTGATTCTGTTGCATGATTACACATGAAATTACTTCACAGTGTCTCCAAAAAAGACAGGAAGTGATTGTTTTAGTTTTTCATCATACATTAAAACATGTCAGTGATTCAAAGTTCAACATGCTAAGGGAATTATAGTGACAACAGCAAACGATGTCATCATAACAAAAAGAAAAGGACAATAAAACAAAACGTGAATGATATGTATATGATATCGAATGAATGAGAGACAGTTGATATCACTCTTAAAGTTATTTTTACTTGACACACCATGGTTGAGTAGACTCCCTATCTGTATTTTTTTTTCATTGGTGAATTACGTCTACTGGCCTGTTTATTCAAAAAACTTAATAAAGAAAATGTGTTTTCCGGCGGTGTTCTTAGTTGCGTCCCCTTTTGTATGGGAGACCATGTTTATATTAATCGAATTGCAGTGGAAATAAGATCCATTAATTCCCTACAAACACTCCTACAGAAGGTAGCGAAGGAAAACTTGATAAGAGGTTTAAACATCAACTGCAAGTAGACAGGATGCATGAGTGATAGCAAAAGCTCGAATCAGAAATCGGAGACACTAAATTCAAACAAGTGCGGAACTTAAAATATCTGGGAAGTGCTTTAACAGAGGATGAATTGTGTGGCACTGAAATTCGAAGGTTATTGGGAGAGCCAAGAAAACATTCCAAAAGGTAAGATGAGGGCTAAGAAATTGAAAAAGAAACAAGCAAAGAGTACTAAATTTATATGCGATATCTATCTTCGTGTATGTCAGTGAGTGCTAGACGATTTCCTCAAAGATGGAATTGAAGAAACAGAAATGTGGTTCTACAAAATGATGTTGAGGGTTCCATAGACCGGACATGTGATCAAGTCGAAGTATTGAAGAAAATAGAAACAAAAAGGAAACAAATACTTAACATCAGAAAGAGATATTTGAGGATTCTGGGTCAGATAATGAGGAAAGAGGGCTTGGAAAATATGTGCCCATGAGACAGATAGAGGATAAGATGTACAGAGGAAACCCTGCATAATATAATTCATGAGCTTGAATAAATGGATGACGAAAAAAGCTTAAGAGAAATAACAGAAAGAGAAAGTTTATTAAGAGATACAAGAGACAGGAAGTTGTGGAGAGTTATGATCCTCTACGTTCTGAGAGAATTTCCTGGAGTTTATTTCGCTTACTTTCCGGATATGAAAATAAAAAGTCATTTTCGAGAATAGATGAATAGAGAGGATTTTCAAGGTTTAATGAATAAGGGTAATTTAACTTTGCTGGGCTGTTACACTCTCTGAGCTCGGTGGTGTAAAGAATACCAGATCAAATGCTGCTTTTGTTTTCCTGAAAAGAGGAGACGTAGGTTCGAACACTACCGGAGAATACCGAGATCAATCACACCGTTTAAAAAAAAGGGCGTCTCTTCAAACATGTTTAACGACTAAACTCTAAAGTTTAGATCAATAAAAATTACTTTCAAATTGGAAGCAGGATCCATTAAGTAATTATGAATTGAAGTAGGGTTTATAAATATAATTAAACCGTAATAAATACTTTCACACGTCTAAAAACATTGGAGAATATGACGATATCGTAAAAGTTAAGTACAAAAAGAATCGAATAAATAGCAGGATATAAAACATGCTTTTCGCCAGAAAGTCGAAAATAAAAAAAATAGAATAATTATTATTGTAAAAATGAAAGATATTGCAATGTTTTGCATCTCTATCATTTTATAACTCCTCTGGGACAACCTAGATAAGAAGTAATATACAAAATACCAAAAGGTAATTTGAGCCTAAAATATCTGAGGTAGGAACAAAAATATATGAATAGCGTTTGGCACACACACACACACACACACACACAAACACACATATATATATATATATATATATATATATATATATATATATAATTATCAGAGTTGAATCAGAGGAAACAGTAGTATAAAACGTGCTAAATAAACGTGTAAAAAATAAAAATAACATACAGAGCATTAAACTTTAAAAATTAGGAGATCAGATAGAATACGCGACCCTGGTTTCGACCTAACGGTTCAATCAGGCTAATAAACCTGATGAAACCGTGATTTCGAAATCAAGGTCGCGTGTTCTATCTGACCTCCTAATTGTTAAAGTTCTTATATATATATATATATATATATATATATATATATATATATATATATATATATATATATATTATGTGTGTGTGCGTGTGTGTGTGTACAGAAATGCGCATGTATTTTTGACAAACAGGCAATTATTAAGCATGGAATACTAATACCAAGAGAGCAAACCGCAGAAGAACGTAAATGAAAGAAGCATTTATACTCAAGTACCGTACTAAAAGCATTTTTTTTGTTGTTGTTGTTAGATTAAGCTTTGAAAGGTTGTCTCTTAGAAATGATTAAGAACATCTTACTGGAATTCTCCGGAGCACTATTGGACACTGAGCAATCAAGTTCAGAGGAGATGAATGATTCTAGATATTTATAATCCTCCACTTGATTCAAATTGCTGATATTAATGGATTTTATAGGATGGTCATTCGTAGCTGTATATCTGTACCTGTATACAGATTTTGACTCATTGAGATAGAGACCTACACAGTTGGAGTCTTGCTCAAGAGATTCTAGAAGAGCTTCTGCATTCTCTAGAGACTGACTGAGAAGTGCGACGTCATCAGCGAAATCAGTATCTGTATATCTGTAAGATATTTGGCAAGGCTGCGAGAGATTCTTGGGGGCAGAGTTGGAAGCCCATTGTCATGACCATGTGCATGACCCTGATGGCGTCAGTCATTTTTTCAAGGATTCCATATAGTTTAAGAATCTCAAACATTTTAGATTTCTCATTAGAGTCAAAAGCTTTTGAAAAATCAAGAAAAACCAATGCAATGATTAGTTTGCTCAGTTTGGAATCCTCAGTAAGTTTACGCAGACACACGATTTGGTTTAGGGTGCATCTGCCACCTCTGAATCCGTTTTAGTTGTTCCGGATTCCAGGCTCAATGAACGGTATCAAGCCGTTGAGGATGAGTTTATTGTACAACTTGACAGAATTCGCATCAATGAGCTTCTATAGTTCGTAGCTAGAGGGATGTCTCCGTTTTTTGGCATGGTAATGATTTGTGATTTCTACCAACTTTTCAGACATTTGCATGTTGATAATGTGTGATTGGAATGGTTGAGTAGGGGCTGTTCAAAATTCACACCTTTCCAGATAAGGGTTGGGATGTTGTCTGAACAAAATGCTTTGAAAACTTTGCGTAGTTTGTTTAAGGTCAAAAAGGTGTTATTCACTAGTTGATTCGAGATTTGAAAACTTGGAAGTGTCCAGTTCTCAGGAAGCTTCGCTTCTTTTCCAATTTCTTGAATGGTTTGACCAGTTTTTGAGATGTTTCTAAGTCGATCCTCTCTTGATTCTGATGGTAGAGCCAGAATTTTTGCCGGATAGGTCTTTTACATTTTCAAGACTAGATGGTCTTGCTTGCTGTTGTACTCTCTTGAAAGGTCATTTATATTGCTGTATATGTCGTTAGATTCAACTTTAAGATATGCATCATAAAGTTCCTGTTTGGCCATTATATGCCGTATCTTCTTTTCCTGGGACAGCGACTGGTAGTAGGTTTATGTAATAGCTTTGAGTTTGCGATATCAACAGTGGACAAGAACTGGAATCTGTTGTATAATTAGAGAGCGAAGTTTTTTCTAGAGGTCTTGGCTGCATGCGACCTCCTTTCAGTCAACGTGTTCATGGGACGTGGTTTGTTTCGAGTGGATGATCTAAGACTAAGCGGAGATGACACTATGGTCGGAACAAACAGAGCTGAATGACGAGTAGGATCTCGTGTCTCCACTTTGTCAGAAAGCTCAGAAAATCAATCTGGTCACGTTCAACAATGGGATTCTCAAATGCCCACAGTTGATCTCTAGGCTTCATAAAGCTAATGTTTGACCTGAAGAGGTTGAATTCTTCCATGAAGTCTTTGAGGCATACCCTTGCCTTTTGTCACTTTATCGAAGTGTAATTTTACCTAATCAGGACATAGTTTGGCATTCAGATCACCAGTAATAACAAGAAAGTTATGTAGAGGTACTTGTTCTACAGTGGCATGCAAAGTTGTATGAACGTTTTCTACTTCGATAGATTCAGAGGCATTGTAGGGGCAATATACACATAACATGGCTGGTTTAAGATTGCCTTCCAGCTCAAATACTACTATTCTGTCAGAGGTTGAATCGAATTCTTAGAGATCGTTGCTGGCTCTAAATGAAAGAAGAAAGCCAACATCTCCAATGTTAGCTGAGGAGTTGGTAAGAACATGTAAGTTGAAAGTTCAAGATGGTGGAAACAGTATTCTTGAACCGCAAGTATTTCTATGGATTTCTATGGATTGTGATTTTGTATTCTCGGCTAGCTTTTCAAGGCGGCGTAGAGGGCCGCGCGTCCTTGCATTCAAGACAAATGTATGCTTTTTACAGCTTACAATTTTAGATTGTGATGTTGTTGGACCTGACGCATCACTATCAACAGATTCCCATCTGGTTAGATTTACGGCGTTACATTTGAAAGACTTCCAAACTAGGAAAGGGTATGTTATGATCTGCATTGCGATGATATCCACAATATCTGGACATCAAAACTGGACAGAAAACTCAAGAACATGATATTTAGTGACACTGCTCTCTAACTTAGAATCATGGAGACTCACTAAAAAAACCTCTGGGTTGAGCCTACAACTGTCTCCAGATGAGAGCTCAAAACCTCACTTGGAAACTCCAGCCGACAATCCACCAAATCTACGGCTATCTTCCCCGTCTTTCCTCTATCAAACGAGCTCATAACTGAAGAATCGTGATGAAATCAATCATAAACGAAAATGAAATCTCCATCATTAATTAACCAGACATAAGAATCGCAAGATCCTGGGGGATTGAAATAAATTCAAATATATATATATATATATATATATATATATATATATATATATATATAATTTCAGGATCATTTTCCAACTTATTCAAGATAATACTCTATAAACTTCTAACTTTCCGTCCTGAAGTAAGAAGCTGCCTCACGAGTTCCACGTACGAAATTGAAGCGGACCGGAGGTTTACATGTTTTTAAATTAGGAACACGTGTGTAACTCCTGATAGAATAAAAAGGTCCACTACAAGAATATGGCCGACACAGATATTGAATGCAACTTAAAGAAATGTAAAAAAAAAATAAACAAGACCAGTATATATGGACAACGACATCAGCATTTGTGTTTTTACGGAACGTAAATAGTTCGTATTTTGACGAATGTTCTTACGTACGTGTATGTGTGTTTCATGGCGTTTTCCGGCAAGTGGGCAAGAACGCAAATCTCTGCGAAAGATCATATCCTTTAAATGTCTCCACTGAAATGCAAAGTTAAAAGAAGAGAACGAGGCAAGAGATATTCGCCCAATATTTTATAGTGTAGGGAGAGTTTGCCCTAGTGAACAATCAGGAAATTAATGAGTAGTTAAGTCCGACAATACACATTCCAATAGGCAGGAAATATTTTCTGGGTATTTGAAAAGTTTATGGAACTTTGGAATATTGTGTTTTTGAACTGAAAAGAAATGGTGTCTGTAGAGATGCGTGTTAAAACGTTTCGACGAAATGTACTCGTGCTCTTTCATCAGGGTGCCTTGGTTATTCTAGTTGAATATAGCACGCTCTGGAAATATTAAGTTGCATGTGTGAAGCAATGTTCTGTCTTATCAGGGTGCTATTAGTAATAATATTCGTCTTGACTGTCCCACTCTCTGGAAAATGTGTAGAAGCAATGTTGCAGTAAAGTTGAGCTGATTGTGACGAAAATATGATTCAGAGCTTAAGAAAATTGGATATTATTGTCGATTGAATATCGTACTTGCAAATTCTTAGGGTGTTTTCGTTTTCATCGTTGAAAGACGGCAAGTTTCCTGAGGTATGTTACACATTATCTATTTCAAATCCAGAATAAGATAGTGTGTGATTAGTAGAAAATGGCGTTTTCCATTTTATATTACCAAAAGCATGCCTGCCGGGTGAAATTGAGTCAACCGTCGCCGAAAGAAATAAAGGGTCAGACAAATAGATCAGTGGGGAAAGAAGCGTTGTACTGTTGCCTGCTGAACCATTCCATTCTAGTAGTCATTCTCGTGTTGTAAAAAACAACTATATGCATTAAACAACAAAATTTACACTGGACAAAGACATCAACATTTTTGTTTGTGCTGAACGTAAAAAGTTCGGATTTTGATGAATGTTCGCACGTACGTGTATGTGTGTTTCATGGCATTTTCAAACAAGTAGGCAAAAATGCATATCTCTACGAGAGATCACATCCTTTAAATGTGTTCGTTAAAATGCAAAGTAAAAAGAATTGAGCTAGGTAAGAATTCCCCCAGTATTTATAATGTAGGAAGAGCGTGGCCTAGTGAACAACTCCGAAAATTTCATTTTCAATTTTTTTTTACTGTTCTTTGGATGGTCAAAGCTGAAATTCCTCTCTCAAATGCCAAACGTCTTATTGAATGAATTGGATCTTCTCTAATGGATCTCCTTTATTCTAAGTTGAAATGTTGATCCCTCTTATGTTGTGACCACCTGATTCAGTTTTCCTCTTTATTATTGCCGCTTTTTTAAACTTATTCACGATCCCCTTGATGGCTAGTGAATGGGTTTTGAATACGGAAATCAGCGTATGATGTTGGTATCATTTCTGCTGGCCGGAATGATTTTTCCTCTCAACATTGAGCATTTGGGAAGAGAGTCGGGCAAACAGAATTTTATCCAGTTCTCTTGCTAGATGAATAATTCAGAGAGTTTCCTACGACAAATGGTGGTAGGATTACTAAAGGCCTTATCAGAAAACCTGGTAAAAACTGATTTCGTTTATATTTTTTAGATATTAAACATTTTGTGCGGTGGACACAATTTAGGATATTTTGCTATTACACGCTTTATATATATATATATATAAACACGCACATAAACACATACACACAGAAACATATATATATATAAACACACGCACATATATATATGTATAAACACATACACACACATATATATATATATGTATATATATATATATATATATATAAACACACGCACATATATATATGTATAAACACATACACACAAACACATATATATATAAATATATATATATATATAAACACACTCACACAAATATATATATATATATATATATATATATAGAGAGAGAGAGAGAGAGAGAGACACAGCAGAGACACACATCTTCAGTTATTTTTGTATCTTTGATTAAATTTACTTGCGCTGTCGTAAGCGTAGCCATTGTATTTCATTATTTTCAATACAATTTGCTTATATATTTCTAAATGCAAAATCTGCAGTACAGTTACCTGTACAGTTTGATTTAAACTTTAGGCTTTTATTAAATAATAAAAATAACAGCAAACAAAAATCAAAGCCGTTTGAGAAAATAATCAAAGTCTGAACTAATTTGCATAATTACACTTTAACCCAGAAGCATCAACACTTGAATTTTCCTGCTGCTTGCAAATGTTCGGTAATTTGCAAGTGAATTTCCGTGGAAGAAAACATAATTTTCTTATTATTTTACAAGGCTTTTGTTAGTTACATTTTCCCAGAAAATAAGAAAAAAGCTGGCTTATTGTTTGTCAAATGTTTTGAGTAATGATATTAAGTAAAACTTCGCTGGAATAATTATTATAATTCTCTCAATTTCTTTATTTTTTTGTTCTGACAGCATACCTTAAAATTGTCTATCGATTCTATTCTCTTTAAGTGATAGTAAGATTATTATTTTAAGAAAAGTGTGTGTATGCAATATATGAGAAATTGATAATTGATGTCATATCTGGTTTAATATTTCTGCCCTGTAAATATGTATTCCTAACAAATCACAAAGAAGAATCTGCAATGTTATTAGTATTAACATGGCATCTCGTTTCAGTCATCTCTCCACTCAACCTTCTGCGTAACTTAGTGTATCCGTGTATTTTCGATGAATATTTTCATGATAATCCTTCTGATGAGCTTTCTTGATTGGTACCTAGACTTTATGAATTTTAAGTACAATACAAGCGACATGGTTACTTCATTTTATAGTTAATATTGCACTATATAACTGTAAGTTCTTGCCCTTGAATCTCTCTTCCGGTTTCTTACTTTCCCGACAAATTTGATCTTCAAAAATGTCTTCTTGATACCCTGTTTTTTTATTGTCTCTCTCTTTAATAATGGTGTATTTTTAATTTATCCCACACCAAATAACATCCACCACCGCGTCTTTGTTGCTTTATTGCTTTTTAGGCTTACAGCCCCATCCCGTTGAAAAGCCGGTTACCCATACGATCACTGGGGTGAAGCAACGACGAGCCTGTTCAGTACACAGTAGGGTGACCGCTTGGGAATACCAGGTGGTGTCAGATTGGATGTGCGTTGGTGTAACTGATAACGGCTCGGAAATTGTTTGGAAAACAGAGTTCCGATTTCATTTAGGTTTGTTCATTTCACTTTAAGCGTTATTAACCTTGGGAAATGCATGAAAAAACTTGCTCCCTCGCCAGCTATGGATAAATTAATTGCATCACTAAACCATTATTATTAATTGCATACAAAATATTTAGATTTCGGTATTAAATAACTCATAAAACAAAAGCAACAAAATTATTGCTTTATTTAGTGTGAAATCATGAATAAAATGAATTCAAATATCACTGCTTTGTGAGACCTAGCGAATCTTTTAGTCTAAATTGATATTATGTTTATATTAGCTGTCATTAGGAAATTAGACCAGTTTTTGTAGAAAATCTTGACAACGTAAGCAAAATTTTCATTGGAACGTTTCTATCAGAATAAATGATTTTCTTTAGTTTTGCATCTGGTGGCCATGTCCGTTCATTATGTAAACGATCAAGCATCTTAATAAAATCTGTTTTTATTTTTATATTTTTTACTTTTAGTAAATGTTGACCTTTTATCATCACTTTTTTCATTGTACTGTAGTTCATTTACATCAGCTCATTACATACATAACTCGCTATTTCCATCTGTTTATTTCGCATTCGTCACGTACATTGAATATTGAATTTACAAGCACTACCTTCCCCATTCTGTACCTCGGAAATTTCAGCTTTCTTTCTCTGATCGAGACCATCCTTTCTTCTGCTTCTTTTCCGAGGGTGAGCTAAAATGTTCATGAGATGATAATGAAGGAATGATGCTAGACTTGTGAAAACTTGTTTACGTTAATTTCCATTCTTCTTCGTAAATGCGTTGTTTATCTCCAGATAAACTGATATCTGAATGTTCAAAGATTACTTCACAAGTAACAAGAAAGAGGTATCATCTGATTCCAAGGAGGCTCATGCTGATACGGTTGCTATATTTGGTGATGACGCTTTATCAACAGTGCTAAAAGTGGGCAACTGAATTTAGGAGGGGAAGAATGAGTCTTAAAGAAGACTCAATGACTGTTGATCCTGCAACGTACGATTAAATAAATAGCCAATGATATTGGCATATCACGTGCGAGAGGAGATAATATTCCGAACAACGTATTGGCATGACAATGGTTTCTTCTCAGTAGGTGCCACGTCGTCTGAACCCGTATCCAAATCGCACAAATTTCATCACTTTATGGGAATATCGAACATTGTATGAGTGAGACTCGACTGTTTCCCTTATCCATGATGTATGTTGTGCCTGAGACAAAGAGATAATCTATGCTATGGAAACACTAATTCTCACTTGCTCCAAAGAATCCCAAGGTCAGTTTATGTGATGGCCTGAGATTTTCTCGCAAGGAGAATGCATTGTGCTATTTGACAATCTTCAAAAGTGCCACAGCATCAATGGAGCATATTATAACAAACGTCTGAGGCAGTTACGTAAGACTATCAAGAAAAAGTCCAAGATAACAGAAAAAAAGGATCCTGTTTCACCAGGACGGCTCCAGCAAACAAGCCCTTGTTTTCAATGGTTACTTTGCGTGACAATTGCTTTTAACGTTTTTATCATCCTCCCTATTTTCCTAATTTAATCTATCATCTGTTACCCAACAATTATCAACATGATGATGTCATTATATCTGCTTAAGATGACTTTTTGACCAAGAGGAGGAAAACTTCCTCACTAATGGTAACCAAACACTGAAGCGCCTATAAAATAAATGTGTGAACAATAAAGGGGACTATGTCGAAAGATAAATGTCATTTGGTTAAATTCCGTGAGGGTATCTTGGTCAGTATGTTCGTTAAGATTTCATTGTTTTCTCTTTTTCATCTATAAATATATTGTTCGCCATTAACTTTAATAGCCGATTAATATTATATATATATATATATATATATATATATATATATATATATATATATATATATATATAATATATATATATATATATAAACTTAATAAAGTTAATTAATAAGAAATCACACGCCCGTTGGAAATCAATGCTGTTGATCAATTATTTTTAAGAATAATACGGAAAAATTATTAAATATAATCATTTATTAAACGTAAGTGAGTAAAATAATAGGAACTCTCAGGAGATTCTGTGCTACATCTTCAATGAATATTATAATTTAAATAAATGATAGCTCATTAAGTATATATATATATATATATATATATATATATATATATATATATATATATATATATATATATATATTCTTCTGTGTGCCATATATCTAAAGGATAATGATAATCATGGCTTTCCACAGAACAATGTCTTTCGTAGCTCTGAACAAGTTTCGTCTTTGTAATATCCTCATAGTCCATGATCTGCCAAATATTTACACAAACTCTTTACACAATACGTCATTTGAATGTCAAATAACCCAAACCGACTTTTCTCCTTATGTGCACTAGAAATTCCAGTTGTCTATTTCAGATTCTAAGTGTTTCTTTTTACTTTATTATTAGGATCGTAAATGTTTAAAATATACAGCAAATCTTCCTGATAGTCTCATGGTTCTTCCATGAAAGTGACATCGTTCCATAGAACCACATTTCTGTTGTCTCATGTCTTCTCTCCATCTGTGAGAAGATTGTCTAGCATTCACTGCCATATTGAAGGACCGGTATTACATAAGTGCGTGACATTCTAATCCTTGTTTATAATGAAATGTTCCCGTTTCTTAATA
Organism: Acanthosepion lycidas; assembly: GCA_963932145.1. Taxonomy (NCBI): domain Eukaryota; kingdom Metazoa; phylum Mollusca; class Cephalopoda; order Sepiida; family Sepiidae; genus Acanthosepion; species Acanthosepion lycidas. Next base: position 107,358,689 of record OZ010571.1, read on the forward strand.
TTAGGTTGGTGCAAAAATAATGACATAATAATGTCGTTTTTGACGTTAAAAATACGTTAAAGAACGACATTATTGCGTCATTATTTTTGCACCAACCTAATACATTCCGTGCTTTTTTGGAAGGCATCATTCGCTCTTCCAATATGACTTCGATTTTTGTTGTAATATTTTTCCTCTTTTAAAAACACTTTCTAAATGTATTAATTTCCGTACACGCTTCATTCTGACGTCTTTAATTCTTAGTTCGCATCTTCGGGCGTTCCTTTTGCTGACATCGTTCTCTCTTACAACTGATTTTTAGTCCTTTCTTCTCACTTCCTTTTAGTATATTCTGTAAGATTTCCTGTAGCTTCATTTATGTGTCACCTATCAACAGAATGTATCTGTATATGTCAATTAAAACTAACATATATACATTTTTATGTTTAAGTAATATGATAGTAATTAATGATATTATAATGTATTTTTAAACTAAATAAAACTTCTTTGACTACTACAGCGGAATAAATTTATAAAGAAATGCTCTCTTTCTATCAATCAGTGTACACACACACACACATATATATATTTATATATAAGTGTGTGTGTTTATTTGCTCTAGTTTCATACGAATGTATGTAAACCAAATCAGAATTGTACCAACGACGTTACAATGATACTTGTCGAGAACACATATGTTATACGTACAACCAACTTTAAAAAAAAAAGTTTGAAACTGATTACCCTAAAATATAAGAAGCCAACCAATGAAACATGTCCTAAGTCTTCTAGTCCCCTATTCAGAAATTAAGAATATTTTAACCGAAAGAGCTCGGAATCAACAAACATTTGGACAAGTTTGCATTCATTAAGTCCCGAAAAAGAAGACTTTCGACGCACACAAGAATAAAATCTAATACAACATTAAAGTAAAAAGTATTCTGTCAGTCTTGTTTAAAGAAAAACGTACTAAAGAGGGATTTTCGGCCAAAGAGAGTGCTATATTTATAAGTTAAAGTGTTCAATATGAGGGACTGAGCATATGTAAATATAAAAGTAGACTTTGAAGTCAACAACTAAGACGCTACTCCCTGTTTCAAGCTAAAGGCTATTATGGCCTGACGACTGCGTTTATAATAAAACAGATATAGCCTCTGGATGATCGCTCCAATGTCCATATACATACATACATACATATATATATATATATATATATATATATATATATATATATATATATATATATATATATAATAATTTATTTAAAAATTATAACATAAATATATTATAAAATCACGACAAAAATAAGCATTTTGTTTCAAGTGATGATGTTGAATGGACATTCAACATCATCACTTGATAAGACACCGGAGGTGTTGAAATAAAATGGGTATTTTTATAGTGATTTTATAACATATTTATGCTATAATTTTTAAATAAATAATTATATCTGCTCTACTCTGTATTGAGCACTCTTTTAAGAATAGTAATTGTTGGTTATTGGAATTCATTCCGTATACACCAATCATATACTTGTATATATATATATATATATATATATATATATATATATATATATATATATGTGTGTGTGTGTGTGTCTGTGTGTGTTTGTGTGTATGTATATATGTATGCATGTATGTATAAAGAAAAAGAGAAAAAGAGATAGGAAGACGGTCAGTCAGAGATAGAGGGAGACAGAGTGCACAGTGAAAATCTTTTAGTCTGTAGATGTTATATTGTACAAAGCAAGTGCTCACACAGCGAACCAGTCTACTAAGGTTGCCTATAGCCTTGTCCGTTTTCATTGACAGCGTGAGTTTTTGTAAAGGTTTTCGTGGGACATCAGAAATAAATTCATAATTTTAAATATATTGGCTCAACATACGAACATGGAACATTCCGTAAACGTCCTTTGCTAGCGAGATTTTCGAAATGCTTTTTTAGGATTTTAACGAATATTCTTTAGAGTGAATAGAACTTTTTTTATTATCCCCTGCGATTCTCTATATTTATCAATCCACCCACCAGGATCGAATGTGGCACAAGGCCGTTTTAATGTAGGTATCCCCGAGCCCGTAGGCTCGACCAAAAATATGGCCTTTCTGAACCCGCCTAGACGGTTTCAGACCCTGTCAACCTCCCCGGACGAAACCTTGCCCTTCGGCAAAGCCTCGTCCGGGTTCACCTCTGCTAATGCAGAGAGTTCGACAGTCGCCGAGAGTCTGTCTCTCGTTCTCACCTACAAGTATCACGGATATTACTTCCAGTCTTTGGTCGATTTCTTAGTGAATTAATCCTTTTTATGATCGATTTCTATTTTTACTGTTGTTTTCTTAGAAGAGAATATATTGAAATAATCCGATAGAGAGACACGTAGCTGGTCAAACGAATGGAATTAAAATTTAACATATTTTGAATTTACAGATTCTGTTCCCGTTTGCACTACAGAACTTTTCTATGTCTCATTTTTTCTTCTTAATCACCTACGAAACTTTGAGAAACGTGGGGTCTGTATACTAGTTCGTGCGACAAAGATGTCTGGTGAATAATGATAATTTAATTGCTTGTATCTAGTTTATTCTTTATATTTTTCTAGCTCAACTAAATCCTTCAGAAAATTATGCATTTCTCGTATATTTACCTAAACACCTAAATCTCAATATACACGTATTGTTAAACGCAACAGAACAAAATAATTCAGTTCACCTCATCCCACAATTGAACAAACTTATTGGCATTTTTGCATGCAAAATACAATAGAAATAATTTTTCTTTATTCCGATTTTATTTTTTATGTTTGGCGTTGATCATCGCCATTTACAAAATTATTAATAACTACACGATATTTTTTATCTTTTCTTCCCATCATTTAGATTAATGTAATTTATTTTTTTCCAGAACGACTCCGCTTATTCCCTAAGAAGGTCTACCAATTTAACCTTGACTTCTGATTCTTTCTTAAACACGCCATCTTGTCTCGGATAACATTATCACAAGTGTATCGCCTGTTGCACAATGTTGATCTCTGCACTGCTTAAATAAATAAAAACACCTTTTATTAGCACGCGATAAGAATAGGACAAATCGCACTTTGACCAAGGATCAGCCTTTCAGAAAACACCCATTATGATATTAAACGATATAGAGCCAGATCTGTCTGCTGATATACGCCGTAAAATGGGGAATAAACGAATTTTGTAAGTGCATTCAGTAATCTACTTATGTCTGTGCATATGTTTTCCCTCGTTTGTACAGCTTCCACATATTATATAGGTTTTCACGTATCAAATTATACCGTTGCGAAATATATGAGATGATGCGCACACACACTAATACATACATACACACATACTCACACATAGCGAAATTGTCCAAATCGTGTTACAGCATTCTTGACCGAAAATGTTTAATATCTAAAAACCCGTTAAATTGAGTTTCTGTTTCCAGTTTTCAGATAAGAAATTTAGCCAACTTGATATTAGGTTGCCGCAAAAATAATGACGCAATAATGTCGTTTTTTGACGTCTAACGTCAAAATACGACAATGTTACGTCATTATTTTTGCACCAACCTAATACCATTGTCGTCAGAAGCATTAAAATAACCCTTTGAGTTATTCAGCTAGAAATGGAATACTTTAAAATCGTTTTGTGTCAGCCTCACTCATACATAAAATCAGCAATGATGAGACGAAAAAATCATTCAAATCTTCAGTAATGGTACCAAAATTAATACAAAGGATTCCATCTTCAAAGTCCGTGAGCTTAAAAAGTGGGAATCTGGAGAAGAAAAATGGATCAGGAGATCCCAACTGCAAGAGAGATGATCATTTGAACTGAGCGCTAAAGAGATCAATTAGAAAAGATCCAGCTTAATCCATAAGTCGTTTGACCCGTGTGAGAAGAGTTTCAGCTATGATAGTCCAAAAAGCAGTTAAAAGGAATTGAAAATGAAATCGTACGTGAAACTTGAGAGTCAACATGTTACTCCATATATATATATATATATATATATATATATATATATATATATATATATATATATATATAAACCTTATTTATATCCTTCATGAGCTTCCAATGCTTATCTATGATTAATTAATGATGAAAATTATTTTTTCGTCAATGATTCTGATAAGTTTTTAGTGCAAATATACATTATTAATGCTCATAATATAGTCAAATAGTGTTATAAAACCCTCGGAGATTTCCATCTAGATATCTTTAACCATTTCCCAGATAAAATGTTTCAAATCTTTATCTAACAATTGGACAATTGGCCAATATATATATATATATTTACAAGGTAACCAAAAAGTTATGTCCGTTTTTTGATTAGTCATTGAATGCGTGTAGCAATTATTTTCAAATTCGGCCAACTGGAAGTAGGTATATCAGACGTTATAAAAAACAGGCGCCATCAGTTATAAGCCAGACAGCCGAGAGAAGGTTGGAAGTGTCTAGAGATCTCGTTCGGGGCTGTTTGCTTTACGACTTCAAAGTGGGCTTATCAGCAGCTGCATCGCCGCATATGTCAAGCGTTTGGGGATAGTGCTGTGAATGAACGTACTGCAAGGAGTTGGTTTCGAAAATTCAAGTCGGGAGATTTGGCTCTCCCTGATGAGCCTCTCAATGGAGGAAAACAGGTCTTGAATGACGGAGTCCTGAAAGTGGCCATTGAAGAGAACATTACACTAACGTGTGGTGAACTTGCAAGACAGTTCAACGTTTCTGATGAAACAGACTTCACCTGCACCGCCTAGGTAAGACGTACAAACTGAGCATGTGGGTTCCGCAAACGCTGCTGGAGGTCCACAAGGGACAGCGAGTGGCAGCCTGCTTATTGCTGCTTTCTCGCCAACGTACCACATTCTTATTCAATCGAGTGCTTACCAGTGATGAAAAGTGGGTTCTGTACGAATCTTCCAAGCGTTCCAGTCATTGGTTGTCTCCTCGGTATACTGTCCCTCACACCGGAAGACCGCCTATGCACCCACGCAAGATTATGCTTTTTGTCTGGTGGACAGGTCGTCAAGTGTTTCATTATGAACTGCTAACAACGGGACAAACGGTCACTGGAGACCTATACTCGCAGCAATTGAAACGTGTGCAACAGGCATTAGGCCAGAAGGAGCCAGCACTGGTGAATCGCAAAGGTGTGCTTTTCCTCCATGACAACGGCAGGCCGTATGTCGCGCGAGTGGTCAGGGATAGCACACAGCAACTTGGGTGGGAGACTTTGTGCCATTCACCTTATTCACCTGACCTTGATCCATCCGATTACCCCCTCTTCCACTCCCTGGATAATCATCTTCGTGGTAAATCCTTCACCAATAAAGCAGACTTGCGCAAAGCCCTCACGGACTTCTTTGCGTCAAAACCTCCCGAGTTCTACCGCAAGGGCATTGAACAGCTGGAGACACTTTGGCAGAAAGTGCTGGATGCCGATGGCGATTACTTCGAAGACTAAATATAAGTTACACATACTGTGAAGCGTTTTCTTTTTTTCTTTTAAAAACGGACAGAACTTTTTGGTTACTTTTTATATACACACACACATTATAATAAAGAGTATTATCAGGTCGATAAATGTCATTAATGCTGTTATATATATATATATATATATATATATATATATATATATATATATATATATAAACAGCATTAATGACATTTATACACTGTTCACATATCACTCGATAGATTTAAACTTGCAATTAGCCAAGTGCAGCTTCTCTCGCACTTCTTGATTGCGAAACTATTTTTCGTTTGTTTTCCTATCATATACAACCTTCAAAAGTTTAAATTCAACGTCAATTATCAATATTTCTAACCTTGATTTTAATATCCATTTTATGCTCAACATTTTCTCGGTTTGTATCACCTCAGGGATTCCTTGCGTCTTAGTCGCATTATCAGGCTGCGTAAATTAAAAGATAAAAAAATATTGTTATTACATTTTGGGATATTTAAATACATCAGAAATAAAAATAAATAAACGATAGTGATTAAAAGATAAATTAGGCATGCCCTTGTCATGTATCATGATGCATCGATCGTTGAAATCTTAAAAATCTAATTTCAGAAATGTTCATGTATTTTCAGCGTTTCTCGACGTAAAGTTGTAATCAAACCATTTCTGTTTTTCTTCTTCTTCCCGCCAGCATATTCATTCCATTTATTATTAACCCAAAGATGTTCTTTCGACGGATGAAACGCTTAACAAAATAATTTATTTTTCTGATTTAACTAGCATCGTAAATTTTATATATGGATCTGCATATCTTCCATTATAAATATATTTAAACAGCATATTCCTTTATTGACCTGTACCATTGTGCCAGACAAGCTTGATGATCCTGAAAATCAATATTATAAAACTGTACCAATTACAGTTGGTCTCAACCCTAAGCTTTAGAAGAAGTGGATATATGCATAGAACACACCCAAAAGTAGTTTTGGAATTAAAATTAAAATTAAAAGATTCATATAAAATCTCAGTTAATTCCAAGTTATCTGGATAAAAAAAAATCATCGTAAATAAATTCGACTGTGATGTTACTAGGCCTATTCTATTATTTTAAAGTGAAAATAATGCTAATATGCATTTCAGATATGTAGATTAATTTTTTGTTTATGGTCATTCCTACTCTCATCTTTCATTTTCTCTTATTTTTATGCCCCTGAAATTGATGTAGGCTTGAAAACCAGTTATAATATGCATTCAATAACTTGTACAATCGCGGCGTCCACTTGTTATGTCATGAACTGCTTAGGCAACCAAAAGCCCTCTTTATCGTACCTGCCTTTTAAATGGCGCCATGCCAAGGATTCTTCGGCATCCAGCCAAATCTCGGTCGATCTAATTTCACCAGTAAAGTTACAACATACCCATCTCTTTTGGATTCGTTCCAGACTTGGCAATGTTGTATCATGTGTCTGCCTACGATTGTGTGCATGCGTCAAAACCATGCGTAACTTTCTCCTCTTCCAAATCTCTTGTTCCCTTATATACCGCTTCCCCGCATATCACCCCCTCGATATGTGTTCGAAGGTGTGTATGCACAACCACACAAATGCACAAACAAACTGAGATGTAAATAGGTATTTAGATATAGATACTTATGAGTAAATGGTCTATTTGCTTCCTGTCGCTGTTTTCAGGTCCGATGCCCACGACAAACAAGCACTTTTCCTCTCCTTCTCACAATTACACATAAACATACATGACCACCATCGAAGACATGTAAGCAGTTCATCCAAAGCATTCTCTTTGATTTGTTTCAGATATATATGGAGACGGTTCGTCTAAAGCGAAGATTCACTCGTGAGATTTTATGCCAAGAAAAAAAAGAATTACACCCGCCGATATATATATATATATATATATATATATATATATATATATAGCTCTCCAAAATTCCAAAAGGGGATTTCTAGAAGATAATACTTCTATAGTTATATTGCAATATATCAAGCGATAAGGAAAAGGTTAAGACGAAATGTTAATTGACCCTACTTTGAGAGTTGCCGGATTATATCAACATCCCATTGGCTTGAATGCAATAGATTGACCCCTGCTTTGATTTTACAGTAAAACTACCTGACGAGTGGATGCAATCTCTGCATATATATATATATATATATATAAAAGTAGAGAAAATAAAATCCATAAATGTAATTTTTGAAAATATGTTTCTATATACATATACATATATATATATATATATATATATATATATATATATATATATATATATAAGATATAAGAAAGGCAATATACACGTCCCTATCTATACGTATCAAAAACGTACATATTTAATGGCACAAAACTAATCCCTGAAAATGGCTAATAGACTAGTTGAACGATTTTGAATGTACCGATCACTTAGACAGTCATGACACACTCTATGTCCAGTAGATAACTGACTAATACAAAAGGAAGAATTATTAAATGATATAGACTTTATTGGGGTGCTTTGTCATATATATATATATATATATATATATATATATATATATATATATATATATATATGTGTGTGTGTGTGTGCGTGTATGTGTGTGTATCCTTCTGTTTGCTATTATGAGAAATAATTTGCCTAGTTGATTAATATATGGATAATCTGGGATATGTTACATTTTTATTGGTCTCTTTAAAACACACACAAAATTAACCGATTTTTAGAAAATTAATTTCAATTTTCGTTAACATGGATTAAATCCATGCTAATGCACTTAATTAACGGTATATATATATATATATATATATATTTGTCTAACTCTTTCTCTTCGTTCAAATGCTCAGTCCATAAAACCTAATTACCAGACTCCTAATCATCCACATTTTTCCGAAGAACTGAATAGAGATAACTAGGACATATTTATGACAAAAGGTCATTAAAGAACCTTCCTCATGTTTCGAATTCCCAGTTCTCCTACTTCTAGACTGGTTTACGCCACCAAGACAGAAGATACCAGAGTGCCCTATTATTAAACCAATAACTACGGAGGTGAAGAAAAAAAATGAGTATATGGCTTTCCCAATAGTAAAGACTATTTGCTTATAAGTTAATGTCATGACTCCGACAGGTTAACAGATCCCGACTCTCTTTTCAGAACTTATATCCATTACATCACCCACACATACATATATATGGCACTGTTGTGATTTTTATCATAGCATATGTTACAGCAGCATAGTATCGTATGTTTTAGCAGTCATTCGGATTTTCTGATGCAATGACTTTCATGTATCCTGGCAAGTAAATCAATATATATATATATATATATATATATATATATATATATATATATATATATATATATATATATATATATTGACGTTTATTGATTGAATAGTGTAGAATATCCGTGTGATCGAATCCAAATTTGGGGAAGAAATGAAAAGTTCTTCTATTCCTGTTTCCCGGAGGCTTGACCCTTTCCACACTTACATTAAATTTAGCTTCGCCAACCGCCAGTCCATCATTTCAATTTACATTTATCAGTTGTTCACTCTTCTTTTTTCCCATTTACCGTTACATTTCATCTACATTTAAACTGATAATAATCCGAACGATGTTACTAAAACTATTAACATCTCGTGACAACGCCTATTCATTTGGTGAGCTTAGAGCACTCGTGCTGCGAACTTTAGCTGTCACCTCCGTTTTCTCAAACTGTCAACATTGCCTATGGGGATCACATAATGGGAAGTAATTAAAACTCAGTATATTTCGTTCTCTTTTGTACAGCATTAAGTTTCGCAGAGTTATATGATTATCGATAAAATTCAATCCAGGATTATCGAATATATTCTAAATCATTAAAAAAAATCATTAATTTCCGCTGAAGAGATAGTATGATGATAAGGACTCTGATTCATTTTTAAAATACCATGTTTCTTCAAGGCATGTCCGCTCATATAATTCTTCAATTTCTTATCATGTCTATATCTGAGCATTGTTTGTCTATTTACAATCTCACCCATTCAATTATCCATTTGCACAAGTGCTTTAGGTTGGTTGCTCATTACGTTTTTTTTTTATTCTTTTTCTTTTTTTGCTATTGTCTCAAGCCATTTTTTCTCTTTACCTGGCTTAGAAATTACAAATACCGCTTTTCGAATATAAGTGTTCAGTTTGTTTCCATTTCCATTAAAACTTCCACGCTCTTCTTGTGCTATTAGGTTGGTGAAAAAATAATGTCGTTTTCTCAGATATGTTACTATGTGAGAAAACGACATTATTTTTGCACCAACCTAATACATGCATTTTACATTCAGTATTCTCTGGAGAACGACCGTAAGCCTGATTTATATCTGTAAGGAAATAATTGCCCAGCATGATCCTCCATATAGAAGTATTGATATTACATAACAGACGCGCACTATATTTCATTTCAGGTGAAAAACTTAGACTTTTTTTTTTTTTTTTTTTTTGCGGCGGCGGTGGTGGGGGAGAGCTTTTTGAAGGCAATATTTGATATTTAATGTGACTTCTATGTCGGTGTTTAGTTGATAAATAGTCTCATATTCAACACTGGATCCAAAAAACGAATCCGATAGAAGTAACTGGATGATTAATTCTGCGTTTCGCCAGAGGCATATTTTAGGTGATTCAGTAACGATCAATTCAGTATTTAATACTCACAAATTCTTTCACTACATCTCAGCTCATTCACTTACCCACAGACACACACACACACGCACACACACACACACACACATATATATATATATATATATATATATATATATATATATACTGTTGGATTCTTTAACTGAATCATCGTTTTTTTAACCTAAGACAGGGTCTCACGTGATTTATTCAAGAGATTCCTTTGGATGTAAAGTTCAAACAAAGGGATATAGGTTCCAGTCTAGCCTGCTATTGAACATATATCTTGAGGAGAAGGGATTGTTTCATACCTTTACAATGGTATTTATGTGAAAGTGAACGTAACGAAACAGATTCGAATTCGAACTCAGCTCTTCCGATTCATTCATTCCAAGTCGATATCCATTGCAGCAGAACGCATTCACAACTTAAAAGAACACCAGACAAATTTTATATCCTGACTTCACCCTCAGCAACGTTCATAAATATAGTAATTTAATTTATTTTATGCAGACAAATATTTCCACGTTCATTTTATGATAATCAAACAAATTGGCGCGTCTCTGAAAACTATAGTAGTTTAATTTATAAGATAGCACAATGAAATCTTCTGAAATTAATCATGTCTGTTTCGGTTCTTGTATAGATTTTTAGAAGTTGCTTGAGTCGAGAATTTTTCAAATCCTTCTTGCGTACTTAGGTAAATATTTGCTGCCGCCATCATTTTTTCACTTTCTCTGGCGTCGTTGCCTCTAAATTATCTGCGTTCCATTCTAGAATGCTGAATGCGTAACTTTCTCACTTAACACAGTGTCTGCTATATTAAACAGTTACATTCACTTTACAGTTATCTTCTATGTCTTCATACAGTTTGACTTCCCAAGGATATAAGAAGTATTTTTCTCGTTCTTCTTCAGCTTCTTCTTCTTCTTCTTCTTCTTCTTCTTCTTCTTCTTCTTCTTCTTATTATTATTATTATTATTATTATTATTATTATTATTACTACTACTACTACTACAGTAATGAATATAAGGAAGGATTTTGGTGTAACTGAAAGTTGACTTGATAAGTTAAATATTCACAAATAAATAAAGTAAAACATAATTTGCATATTATACACGATAATTCATCACTACCTACAAGCAAAAGCGATGATTATGAGTGACTGTACTCAAAGCTAAAAAAAAAGAATGGAGAAAAAGCATTGTTTACGTTATAAGATATAATCTTCCAGTAACGGATTAAAGAGATGCTGACCTTTGGAACGGGCTTACTACTTCTCTGAATCAATTCAACAATTCAACAATTTTCTGGAAGAATTGTTTAAATATACCCATCCGTATTGTTATTATGAGATCTCGCAATACATCTAGTTTGCTTAGCTGCAAATTGAGAATTCTAATCTCCCTTTAAAATAATTTCAACAAGTGCTTAATGGCTTTGACATGAGAAGACCGTGGAGGACAGCTAGACGCTCAAGATAAATTACTTTAGGGGAAAAAATCTACCACTCTTATTTATTTATGACCCCCAGAAAATGCCTCATCGTCGACATAATAGCTAGGACATTGCATTTATGTCAGAAAATATGGCCCATGACATTTCACCAGCTGCAGCAACCTGGACCGATTATACAGCAATGGATGTGTTCTTATATTCATGTTCCTTACCCCAAATTCTTGCCCTACCATCAGAATAAATCGAGGTTCTTCAGAGTAGCCAATATCCTGTTGTCCATTCAGCGGAATGTAGCCTTAATTTTGTAATTTTATCTGAATGTTGGGGTCTTCTAAGGCAGTAGCCCATCTGCTTCAAGATCTGACATGTTATGCGTTTAGAGGTGGGTTTTTTTTTGTATATCTCCGTTTTAATGTGGTTAAGTGAGATACTATTTTTCATTGTTTCAACTTGAAGCTTTTTCAAATTTCCCTCCAATTTTTTACCAATAAGTGTTTCTACACAAAATATTGACACTCACTAGAATACATTTTTTTCTGTTCAATCTCTGTCAACACAAGAGATGGTTGTGCCAAAAACCATGTAAGTCAATAGTTTTTGAGAAGGCTCCAAACGACTCAGCCACATGGTAACAACTAACATTCTCCGTTCAAAGTCGACTAAACAAATGCAGTGATGTATTTCAGTAGGTTGCCATGACAATGTTTACATGCTTAAAGCTTTAAATTATTGCGACAGTACTGGATGATTAGTGATCAGCATAAAAGTCATTTGTTCAAGCGAAATTAATTAATATCCCGCGAGTATATAAGATCATACATAGTATTCAAAGGCCATTGAAATTATTATTGCAAACGAGAAACAACTGTTAAGTCATATATTAAAGTGGCTGATTTAAAACAAATTTCCTATTCAGCTGGAAAAAGACGCTATATAAATGGCATGTAATAATGAAAAGTTCAGTTTTGCCTATTAGAAAAGTTTAATTTAACCATCAATTTCACCAGGATTATGTTAGCAAAAAAAGAAAGAAAAAGGAGAAAAATAAATAATAACAAAAAAATGCAGAAAGAAAGTATAAGCTAGAATGAAAACTACTACAAAGATGTCAAATATTGCATTTAAGTGTATGAGCAGAATAATAACCAAAAATTAAGAATAATTGAGAGAAAATGACAAAAATCTATCTCCCTATCTCTGTGCGCATATATATATATATATATATATATATATATATATATATATATATATTTATATATATACACATGTGTGTGTGTTCGTCTATAAATACATATAGAGTTATATACAGAGATAGTCAAGAAACTTTTTTTTCTGTGTTCGTCGTCATTCAATGTCAAGTTAAATTGACTAATGCAACGACATTTACTCTCAAATGAACGACATGTGGAATAAAAAGGAATTATTTTCTTATATTTTCCAGACATATTGTCGCTTTTAGGTCATTAGAGCAAGAAAATCACAACAGAAATTTTATGTTTTTCTCCATCATGTTGTCCTTACATAAATGCATCATTTTTCTTTCCTTTATCGTCTACCTTCCAGGCATTCTTTACAAAAAATATTCTCACTTTTTGAGCTTGTGGCTGATGTTATGTCTGAAACATATTCGAATTTATTTGATCAGATTTTCAATATGCAGTAAAGTGTATTTTTAATTAACCCTTTTCTAAAAGGTCTTTTATTTTATAGAAGATTATGGGTAACTATTTAGAATGGTTGGCGGATTGGTTTAAAATTCAGTAGTTTGAATATGAGTAAGAAGGAAATTTGCGAGAAATAAAATACCCGGATTGAAATAGGAAATCTAAAAGTCATGATATTAAACTAAGTAAATGTTAGAAAATTATTCAATAAAAAAAACAACAAAAAATTTTAATAAAATTATAAAAACTGAAAACTGATGGAAGAATGAAATACATGCTTTATAGGATTAAAGAAAATATAGAAGAACTCAAGAATGAAGTTAAGAAAAAAATCAAAATAGGGAAAACTGAATCTAATAAAAAGTATATAAGCTTTATCTTGAGAAAGAAAGAAAGAAAATGAATAGAACGGGGAATTTTCTAACGAAGAGCAAAGGTGATAAGCTAAAATGGATGACGCAAAAATTAATAAAAAATTAAAGTAAATATTTGTAAAAAAAAAATCTAATAAAATATATAAGAGATGAGGAGTGGAGAAATAAAAGGGAAAGAAAATTTCATATAATCGGTTAGAAATAATCGTAAAGATGAAATTCAAAAGAAAGAAAGAAAGAAAGGAAGGAAGAAAAAACAACAACGAAAAAAAAGAAAGAAATCTGTCATATTTCATTTGTCGAAAGATAACTGCGAATAGTTAATCCAAATATGCTTCAAAAACTTATACACCATGAAACATATCACATATTGAGCAAGCATAAACGCTTTCATATCTCATACATTAAGACATGACATATGAATTAAAAAATAGACACTTTCTTATTCAAATACTATGTATACTCCATGTGGAATCTCGTTCTTTGTAATTGTCCTTTATGTAAATGAGAGAATTGGTTATTAACTTTATTGAAAATAGGTTGGGGGAAGGTGATTATATTCAGTAGATGTTACGAGGCACAAAAGAGTCGGCGACATTATAGAAGAGGACGATATTATGTACCTGAATCATTCACAGAAGAACTTATTTCCAACTAGGAATACGACTAACGAAGCTACGCAGTACCACTGTATCAAAATTATTTAGGCTGTTTCAATAAAAATCAACGAGAAAGTTTTAATCGATAAGAAAAATATGGTCATAAGTTCGAACTAAATCATGATATTGACAGAAGTGTCGTGTTCTATTCCTAAGACACACACACACACCTATGTTTGTGTGTGTATGTCTATGTGCATAATTTTAAAACAGGAAACAATTGTATTAAAAATATACTCAAGACTTATAAAGAAAATAACAAATAAATATTAAACATGCAGAGCTTTTAAATTTCAAAAATTAGGAGAACGACCAATGACGCTACCATGATTGCAAACTTTAGGTATCCTCAGGCGATATAGGCTACCTAAGGATATCTAAATTTGAAACCATGGTAGGGTGATTGTTTGATCCGATAATTATATATATATATATATATATATATATATATATATATATATATATATATATATATATATAACAGAGACAGAGAGAGGATTGTATGTTTTATCGCCAAAATAAAATATTCAGGGTCTTAAGCAATTTTACAGAGAATTTGAAAAAGCATGTCAAAAAGCCAACCTATATTGACAAGGTGCAGACATTTTGGGAGAATATTTAGAGCAGTCCAAAGGCATATAACCCAAATGCAGAATGGATCTAACGTGAAAAAGAACGAATGCTGGATACACCCTTGTAACAGTAGGAAATATCAGCACAAATAATATTAAGCAAGCTCTAACGAAATAGAAAAATAATGTAAATCCACAAGAAATTACAAGGTGACCAATTTCTGGTTCTATCATCTCTCATCTATCCATAAATCCCTCGAACAAACTCAATGCTTATAAATAATCCCAATATATTCCCGGAATTGATCACTAAAAGTATTACATTTCTCGTACCAAAAACTATTGAAACTGATCGTCTTAAAATTTTAGGCCTATAATCTGTCTGTCCGCCACGTATAAATTGATCACGTGTGTCCTGACGAACCGTACTTACTCCTTTTTCGAAGCAAACAGCATCCTTCCACTGGGAAAGAAGGGA
>OZ010571.1:107381495-107388995 GCA_963932145.1 Acanthosepion lycidas
TGTGAGTTTTTCAAAGTTAATTGAAACCTTCCTTTTTTAGATTATACTAGACATAACTGCATTTTTGTCTTCTCTGATAATGATTAAAAATATAACTTAAATACAGTGGGACAATCTTGATGTTTTAGATTACTGGATTTTATTATATTTTCAGAACTTAACCTAGCTCAAATCGCAGTAGTGAGTCAATATGATGGCACAGCTATATTTTCTTCTATATGCCGCGTTCCTACAGTCCGTTGGAGTTCATGGCTCTTCATTACGCCCTATCATTTGTAATTATTATGAAGTTTTATATTTTCATTATATCTCCTAAATCCTGTCCTACCATCCATTTTTAAAGTTCATTACATAGGTAACATGATGTTTTGCTCTGACTAGCCTACACTCAATATACCCCGTGAATGACATAAATTTTAACTCTTTTCTTTCCGATTCTAAGTATAACTATATTTTCATTTTTCTTAAATCTTCCTAGATACCCATATGTCCAATCAATTGGATTTTCAGAATTTTGAATCATTTCTGCTGCTTTAATTCTCTTTTTCCTCAGTTAGGAGAAATTCCAACATTCGCAGGCATAGAATTAAAATGGTATAGCATAAAAAAATTCTACTCTTCTTTGTTACTAACAAAAGTTCCTTGTTACTTAATGGTTTCCTTAGGTGTGGAAGGCATCTTTTGCTATTGAAATACGCCTTCGTATTTCATCTTTACATTTTAATACCTCTTTTAGAAAATGTCCTAGATACTTAAAGTTTCGTACTTACTTGATTTCAATATATCAATTTGAAGTTCGTATCTTGAGGTGTTCCCCTTTCTGGCAAGCATAAATTCTGTCTTACAATTGATGGATAATTCTTTATTCTCGTTTTCTTTTACTAAATTCTGTATACGTTCTTAGTTGTTACATTGTTTTACTTGCTTTTAATATATCTTTGCTTCCTCATCTGCATATATTTCGTAGTTAAGTTTCTGTCTACCAATCATGATATCCAGGTAAAAATTGCAGTTATCTCAGTACTGCCTCACTATAAAGTTTGAATTAATTCAACGATAAGACACATCCTTGGAATATGCCCCTTTCTATTTTTGGAAATATATTTCACACGGTTTTTGCGCTAAGTATAAGTGCTGGCTTATAATAATATTTGTCTCAAGTAAATCCAGCTTACCTAGCTGTTCAAGCAATTTATTTCATCGGATATTATCAAAAAATCATACCCAATCTAGAAAACATAAGTATTCATGCATCTACATTCTGAGCATAAATATCACATTCCTTTAATAAAACATCACTTCTCTTACCCTATTTCCGGTCTAATTCTGCCTCGCGCCCTATTCATTAGAATTCGGATGATAATTTTCCTCATATGTTTCATTAAATGGATTTTCCGATGAATCTGGCATTTATTTCCTTCTTTTGCAGCGTATGAAAATTAATCAGAAATGGAATTCCGATGTATCCCAACTGTAATATATTTCTGTAATTTTATCAAAGCAAAAGTGTCTAACACTGCTAGCATTTTCATTACAATTGTATTGGCCCGGGTTAAATGATTCAGTGCTGATGACTCTTCATTTCTAGTTATTTCGTTTGTTTTTTTTTTCTGTGTGTTTAAGATTTCCTTTTTATGTCGTAGTAAATTTTCCCCAATGTAAACCGTCCATGTTTAAATTGTTCTTATTTCACTGTTTATCAATGTTTATTCTTTCAATTTGTTGCATCTTGTCGGAGAACAATCTTTTGTCCCGTTATTTTCTCATATTTTAAATACTTATCTGCATTATAAGTTGTGTTCATTTTTTTATATTCCTGCACATTATCTTTAAACCATTCCTCTTTTGCCCGTCTGAATTTGTGTGGAACGTCCATTAGAACAATTACCATTAATGTATTTATACAACGGACACAAGGAAATTACTTTACGCAAGAGGGAAAATGACTAAAACCGAGATGCCGGCTTATGGTAAATAACATTGCAGATTTTTTTGATTTTATCAAGAACGTCTTATTATATAGCAAGAGTAGTATACCAGAAGTGACAGCATTATTCAAATCAAAGACTAATGATAGCCTTGTAAATAAACATTTAAGTAATTACTGCAACAATAATGCATTTCATATTTATTGACTAGGATCATTGTCATTAATGACCAGTTCTTATAATTAAATGCAAAATAATTGTTTTCTTCCCGGGTTATATTTCATCATAATAGTGCATGTAGCTAGAGATTTCAACAATTCTCACGTTGATTCCAAAAATTGATTCATTAGGAGCGAAATACTTTTGGCGGAACACTGAGATCATATTTTTATACATGATTTTAGATCAGTTTATTCAACATATGCTGTATCAGGTGGAGTAAATAACTAGACGTAGAGAAATACAGCACAATGCTTGTAGAAGAAGCTTTTCACATACTGTATAGATACTAACGATTGGCTTCTAATCGCTTAACAATCAGGTATATATATATATATATATATATATATATATATATATATATATATATGCACAAACATATATTGTAAGTATCTTGGCAGCAAATATTCATTTAAATAACTTTTGTTGGAGATAACAGACAAGTTATGTCTACATTTTTTATCAATTTTTCTTGTTGACGGATTAATTTCCGTATCTTGATGGTGAAGTTTTACAAGAACAACCCACAGATCGCGTTAGTTCTTATTAAGATTCAGCGTTTTCCACTGGCTTCACTCATTATAAAGAAAGAAATTAAATGTAATTTGAAGACAGAGATGTGATTGTTACATCTTATGCACAAATCTCTTTCTCATAGACTGAAATGTGTCATTGTTCCGAACAAAATGATATGCAACAACAAAGAAAAAACTGAACAACAAAGAAATTATAAGTCAGATCCTTGTTAATACCACTAAAATATTAAGCAAATGATTAGCAAATAACGATTACACATTTTAGAAGCTCCTTATAAAAGGCCAAATAAACTACTAATCGAATGTCATAAACTTTAAAAATCAAACAATCTCTTGGCGGATGCAAATTTCAGCTACATTCATTCATATTATTGTCTGAAACCAGACGAAATCACGGAAGCCTGAAAAGAAATATGAACAGCATATATACATTTTTAGTATCAAGACACGGAAATTAAGACGTCAACAAGAAAATTCATAGCTATAATGTATATTATAATCAAAATTCCCGATTTATAGAAATATTAATCGACAATACATCTATAGTATACCACGAAAAAAAATTCAAATCCTGAAAGCCCTTTATATAAAAAGTTGCATAAAAAAATAAAATTAATTATGAGTATTTCAACAAAGTTCTAAAGTGTTTATAACAGCTACGTTTTAAAATATCGAAATTGCATTTAACACAATAACACAACACAGTATTTTAAAACACGTAATTACTATTTTAATACGAATTAACGTAAATTAAGTTACCTCCCTTACATAGTGATATTTTTTTGGAATTTAACAGCGTTCATGGTCATGCATATTCATAGCTTAGATTGTTTATTTATCTTAATAATTCCTCCCTGAAGATGACCTTGAATGAGATTGAAAGTCCTTGTGAAAATAAAAGTTTGGATTTTACGTAAAATTCGATGTCGGCACCAGATTTCGCTACAATCTTCTCGAGCCGTCCACGTATCGCTTCAACTGATTTCACCAGGAACTCTTGTGGTATGAAAGGCATAACTTCTTGTTTGTGCCCTTCAAGTACTTCCAAATTATTGGTTTGGTATAGTAGACTTGCTTCTTTAGACAACATCAAAGAAAAAAGTCACAGCATGTTAATTCAAAACTACTAGCTGTCCACTAACGCATAAAATAGTTAATTTTCACTAACCCTGACTCTGTGTGTTCGTGCACGCGCGTGCGTATATATATATATATATATATATATATATATATATATATATATAAAGTTATGGAGCCTTACCCATAATAACATAATGTACTATTCCATACGTAATAAATACTGCGCCTCAAGAGGAAGCAGGGAGTTCAGCCTGAAGTCGGGCGACCGGCTGATCGGTTGAACTCTCTGCCTTCGGTCGTGCAGGAACCCGAACGAGGCTACACCTAAGGGCGGAGTCTCTTTCGGGGAGGTAAACCGACCCTGAACCAGTTTATACGGCTTCAAAGGGTATATTTTTGGCCGAATGCAAGGGCTCGGAGATCCCACGTTAAACCGGCCTTGTGCCACATGATGCCCTCGTGGGGGTGATTAAATACTGTTCAATCTGAAGTCTGGAATGAAGTCCGTCAGTCAAACAGAACGAGCGAGTCAGTCAGTCGAGTCAGAGGCAGTCCAAAACAGAATCGCGTTCAGACAATTACTACTAAACCTGATTGTTCGTACTAAAACTTCTTATTTCTCTGTATATATTCCTGTTTGCAATATATCTGTGTTATTCCATATACGTGTTCGAGTTCTTCTTTATTGGTTCTAACTTGGACTATCACCGTGGTACAAGAAACCGGATCATAACTAGAAATAGTATTCCTCACCGATATCACGGCTCGGATTTTAATACACATCACAATCTTCAGGTGCTGAGTAGTGTCTCTACTCTGCAACTGAAAATTGTGTTGTTTTACACATTGAGTCATGCTACCGGTGAGGAATAATAAGTATATTTATTTATATATACTGAATAGCACTGTTATATTAAATCGAGCACTATATTATTAACACCAGCACTCTACATATGATATCTTTTATTCAACTCTGTCATGCATATTTTCCCTCTCCATCTATCTATCTATCTATCTATCTCTCACTCTCTCTCTCTCTCTCTCTCTATATATATATATATATATATATATATATATATATATATATAGGTATATATTAAAGCCTTTAGACTTTCATACATACAACAGTTTCAATAAAGTGCGTGCTAAAAAAAAGAAAAACCGTGTCAATGAATTGTGCTTTGAATTCAATAAATAAAACAAATACACAAATACCCATTTTACGAACAGAGAAATGTTGTCATAGTTGTATTCTTCCATCTATAAATTTCTTTATAAAACAACCTTTGAAATTAGCCGTATCTTTTCCGACGTACTCTACTTTATGCTGAGTGCGTTAAATTTGTCCTACACTGGAGATATACCTGATCATTACGGAAACAATTTTTAAGTTTTATATTTATATCATCAATATAATTTAATTCAGCAAACTTAATTTTTGACTTGTTTAAATATTTCGGAATTAAAAGATTATATTTACTTATTTAGACAATTCCATATTTTTTGGATCATGTCAGCTAATGTGTAGGAATTTGAAATTTTCGACGACAAAAAATGTTTATTGTAAAGAACGCTGTAGTTTTTCTAACTTACGACTAAATGTTGACATCGAAGATATATTTTTAATGCGAACGCAGCCCATTAAAAATATATATTGAAAAAAAACTTGCTTAGATAGCATTTTTTTTTAAATTTGATTTACAAGGTATAATAAGATTAAATATTTATTAGAATATACTTTAAACATGTTATGCAAATTGAATCTTACTGCATATGTTGTGAACGCTATTTTCAGTAAAGTATAAAAGATCGGAAAATTGCCATTACGCGTTAGGAAAGGGACTGTTTTTTTGTTCTTTTTTATGTTTTTTTTTTGTTTTGTTTTGTTTTTTGTTTGTTTGTTTTTTCTACTGATGCAAGACTGGGGACGCTGTGACAGAATGTAAATCGGTGACAATATTAAAAATCCCTATCCGCACAACTTATATTTGAAGATAACTCAATCGACGGATTTACGCGAGATCTGTGTCAATTGTTTTATGAAAGTGTGCCATTTGACCAAAACAACCGGTCGTATTTTTCTTATATAATGAGACCGACAAACACCATGATCATGTTGTTTGGTCGCCCGAACATAAGTCACGCATGCTCATTTAAGGTGGCATGCCTGTCAACAACAGGAAACGTGACGCTGCATAGTTTTCAAAGTAAATCTGCTCTTTATTTGTGTATCTTCTAGCGTACGGGAATAAAATACAGGCGCGATGTGTATTTAAGTGCGGTACAATTCAGTTGAACATAATTTCATGGAAATAATGCGTTGCAAACAACCGGTTTACCAAAACAAATAGTTCAGTTTTATTTCTACAGTGATGTATCTCCAAACCATAGGGATAATTTTACCTGATCAGAGTCGAGTTAAAACATTGTGAAATAATAAAACATTCCTTGTACATCTTCAAAAACGTATGTCTCTCTCGAATATTTCTGAATATAATGAAATATACTAAATACTGCAGCTTTATCACAGAGACGAAACGTTGTTAGCCTCGCACATATATTTCGCTATTATTATTACAGGTGTTCGGTCGAGTTACATTCCTTATGTGCTAACCACCACCACATTACATAAACAGAGAACATAGACAAGCATTCATTGGTTAATCTACTCAAAACTAGCTCGCTGATTGGTCAGTTCTGACCTATGAAACCGCCTGTTTTCCTGCTCAATTTGCCGTGAGCCTCCCACGTGATACACGATCAAAAGACGTATAAGCTCCCTCGTTGTTTCTTTTCATCTCTCTCTCTCTCTCTCTCTCTCTCTCTCTCTCTCTCTCGTCTCATTCCTTGCTGCCAAGATGTAATCTTCAAGAACTCCCGTCTTAACCTTTGTGGTCAGACGTTAAAGACCATTACGAACTCTGAAATATCTTATGAATTTTTGCAAACTTGTTTAATACACAATTCCAAACATGTAACAACTCATTCTACTACAGTTTAATAATCAATTTCTTCTTTATGAGCTTAGGTACAAATATTACCTAGTCTAAGAGACACAACTCTTTCTAACTTTTCAGTTCACATGCAAGTACATCAAATAATAAATTCAATTGTTATGTTTTGAAATCATTACATTCAGTTTTGTATTTTATACTATGTACTATTTTACGTCAAATATAAATTGCATTGCGTCCACGCATTGTCCTTAAACCCACCTTCCCTAGCCAAAGTTAAATAATGGTAACACTGTCGTTGCACTTAGATCCACCAAATCTGATATTCACAGGTAAAACCGCCATTGCATGTTCACAATAGCAAACCATCTACATTCTTTTCATTTGTTAAAAATATATGTTCACTTCTGCTTCTTCCATTAAAACGGTTACTTTGTGGGGAAAAACTCCCGAGAGTATTCTTTCCTGACAACTACAATATTAGTAATTTTAAGTTCAGGTCAGCTAATATCTATCTTAATCTTCCTCCAAATACATTCTTTCTTCCATCTGTCCTCTCTCTTACAGCAATCTCACTTAGTAACGATCAAACGAGTGACTGTTGGGCTTGTTTTGGGTGAACTAACAGTAGATAAATAAATAGAACATGGACTTTTTTCTCTACAAGATACTTCTGTTTTCAATAATTTCCCAATAGGTTCTCAATATGTACACACGATGTCCTCATTATATTACCCTATATTTTCTCCATATGTTACCAATATGGTCTTATGATATTCCCAA
>OZ010571.1:107398995-107488995 GCA_963932145.1 Acanthosepion lycidas
ACAGAGGAAGAAAAGTAGCTCTAATCTGATTTTACAAATACCAACCTAATTAAAAAACCCAAAACATAATTCTTTAGGATGAATGTACTTCGAGGAAGTTCTTATGAATAAATTTACCAACTATGAACAAACGTCAAAAACAACTTTATTGAATAAAATATATGACTATCTAAAATATACGTTCCTAAATCAACATGCGGACATGCACTAAACATAATGTCTATCGCTACCCCCAAACACATACTTTATCATCTGAATCCAACAAACTAGAACCATAAGTTTTATCGTCGCACTTCACAAAGACAATAATAACACAAAGCTAGTAGAGATCTATGTGAAGTCATCCGATTTATAAACCTTCAGACCCCAAAGCATTTAATATGCTTATACGTGCAGATATGTGTGTGTGTATATATATATATATATACACTTGTGTGTGTGCACCTTGTATATAAAGAGTCCATATATGACTGTGTACAGTTATATATATATATATATATATATATATATATATATATATATACACACATACAACTATTCTTATATATATATATATATATAAGAATAGTTGTATGTATATATGTGTACATGTATTCATAAAATAGGCTCTATAATATGTGTATGTGCATATTTGTGATCGCTGATAATCAAATGTTCGTCACTTGTCGGAAAAGAGGTTGGCGAGGCATTTCTCTTGACCAATGCAGATGTATTTCCCAAGCTCATCAATCATAGCTCGATCTGCGGTGAGAAAACATGGCGATGTCTAAGTAGTTCGTGTGAGGATGTTTGCTTTATGACTTTAAAGTTGGCTTTTCCGCAGCTGCATCATGTTGTCGAATAGGACAAGCCTTTGGAGATAATGCTCTTAGTGAACGTACCACCAGACATGTGTTCCAGAAGTTCAGTTCAGGAGATATCGTACTTTGTATTCAACATTGCAGTGGTCGCTGACAAGTACTGGATGATGCGGCCCTGGCGGCGAATATAGAGAAAGACAACAGCTAAACATGTCGTAATCTTGCCGAATGATTCTAGATTTCTGATTAAACTTCCAGACTTCAACTGCATCACATAAGGAAGGCGTAATCCCAAGCGTGACAGATTTTAGTTGCCACCAGAGGAACCTGTGCCTCACACAACAGGACCACCTCTACACCAGCTCAAGTTCATATCTGATGGACTAGCCGAAAAGTGGTACTCTATGAGCTGCTAACAACGGGCCAAATCATCACAGTGTAACTGTACACGCAGCACTAGGAACTTGTGCATCGCAAACTGAAACAGAAGATGCAAGTATTGGTTAATCGCATGGGGATACTTTTCGTCCATGATAATGCAATTCCTCATCTGGCCCGTGTGGCCAGGGATATCATACGGCGATTAGATTGGGAGACAGTGTGCCATCCACCTTACTTCCTAGGGCCTTCCGCAAACATATTATCACCTGTTCCATTCCCTGAGTAGATGATTTTTATAAATATAGAATTTTTGACACTTTTTGAAATCCTCACAGTATTTAGTATTGTTGGCGTAATCCCTAACATTTTTGTCGAAATTTACAAACTATACGTTTCAGTTAATTTCAGAAACAAATTTGAATAAGCTGATATATCAAAATTCATTTTTCGCGGTTTACTAATTTCTTTAATTTAATTTAATTATATAGGACTTCATAGTAAACAACTTATTTTAATTAAATTTTCTTTTTTTCCCTTTGTAACAGCCTAGAAAAAATTCTTAGGATTTCTTACTCTTGAGCATACAACATACACCTGGCCATAGGTAAATATTTCTTTATAGATCTCGCAAAGGCAGGTTAAACAGGAAAACGGTTTGTTGTATATAAAAACGTAAGCAAAGGTTATGCATAAAAATATTACATTTTTATTAAATAAGTATTTGTTATTTTAATAATTAAATTGTTTTTAAGATAGTGGGAATATTTTGTATGTCAAATAATAAAGCTATAATTTTTCAAAAAATTTGTTAAAAAAACTTAATGTATTAATCTACGCACTCTAGTAAAACCGACTGTACTTTGTACTCCCCTCACCTCTTTGCATTTCTCCTCAAACTTTCGTCCCGGTCGTTCGGTGTATGGCTTTTTTAGATGGTATGAGGGTCGGAAGGATGGCCTACCGGAAGTCACAGAATTTTATATGTAGATTGTATTAATAACCATAATGTTGATAACACAGACACACACCCATATATAATTTTTATATATGTATGTGTCTATGTATATAAGCTGATGTTTTATGATAAAATTAAAATAGGATATAATGACAATATATATATTTTGTTCAGAACAAGTTTATTCATATTACAAGAGAATGAGTCATTACAAATGTTCCATTTTGTCATAGAAAATCTGAAAAAATCTGAACGTAACGGCTTTGTCCTTATCGATTCAAATAAGAATATATTACATCTATATTGGGCTAACTTACCTAAAATCGTTAAAACAACAAACCCTTTCGATTTCTGGTGATCGATATTTTCTAATTTGGTCCTTATTTATGAAATCCGTTCAATTACGAACGACACCGGGGTATGATCGATTTTTCTTTGTTAGTCTGTATTGGACATTCATTTTACCTCCTGATTAAAAGAAAAAAAAGAAAGTATATTTTAATCATTTAATATTGACGGTATCCATATGCAGGTGCATAACTCTATACAGACAGACACCTACGCGTTTCATTCAGGCTTATAAAGTATTTAGCATAGGCAAAACGATATTCTATGCTTTCAGTGTTTCCATGATTTGTACTGGAAAGGCGGAGAGGTTACTCTTTTTATGTGCCGTGAAGTAATTTTACTTGCGATGTCGAATCCCACAAAATATGTTAAAATTCGAAATTCATGCCCCAGATATTATTCGTCACTATTCATAACCCTGTGTATGTTGAGGTGCTAAATTGTTTTGAACCTGAATCACTTCTCAAAAGCAATACCTCAATAAATAAATATCTCGAAATTTGGAAAGGATAAACAAAAGTATGAAATGAAATATGTTGAAATGCATGTTGATTATCTCGAATAGTATGTGTTTCACGATACTCAATTATCCTTCTTACTCAGGGGCAAGAACTTCGATCACCCCCAAATAAAGGAATGTATGTGTGCGTGATCTGATGAGAATATTTAAGAACATGCTTCGAGTTATTATGTTAAAAATTTACCGCAAAATTTTCTCTAGTTATTTTCCTACTTTCCTAGGCCAAATTTGAAATACGTTCAGCCAAGAAATTTTATAATCATATATATAATTCATAATATGTTTGTTTGTGCATGTGTGTTTTTGTGTGGCTGTATTTTTATTTGTTTTGGGGCACACTAAGTCATCGAGTGGGTTCCACTTCTGGAAAATATTAGGTTGGTGCAAAAATAATGTCGTTTTTTGACGTCCAACTTCAAAAAATCATAACTCCTTTCATAATAAACTTTATTAATCGAAATAAGAACCATTAGAATCGAGACATTTTTGCCAACGAGAAACAAGTTTATTTATCCCATTACCATTGAAATCCGGAGTTCTGGAAGCGATTAAGTCATTGAAAACCGATTCGGCATCATCTCGGCTTTTGAATCATTTTTCGAACAGGAAGTTGTCGAGATGCTTGAAAAAGTGATAATCGGTAGGCGAGAGGTCCGATGAATATGGCGGATGAGGCAGAGTCTCGTAGTCCAATTCGTTCAGCTTCTGCAGGGTCAGTTGAGCAACATGCGGGCGAGCGTTGTCATAGAGGAGAATTGGTCCCTTCATATTGACCAATCTCGGGCACATACGTTGGAGCTTCTGGTGCATTTCGTCAATTTGTCGACAGTACATCTCCGCCGTAATCGTTTCGCCCGGATTCAAGAAGCTGTGATGGATCAGACCGGCCGCAGACCACCAAATAATCACCAAAACCTTTTTTGGTGCAATTTCGGCTTCGGGAAGTGTTGTGGAGCTTCTCCGGCATCCAACCACTGTGCCACTGTCGCCGGTTGTCGTAGAGGATCCACTTCTCATCACACGTCAGAATCCGCTCGAGAAATGGGTCGTTTTTGTTGCGCAGAAGAAGCGTAGAAGACACCTCAAAACGAGGATTTTTTGGATTATCTTTCAGTTCATGCGGCACCTATTTATCCAACTTTTTTGACTTCCCTATTTGCTTTAAATGGCGAACGATTGTTGAGTGGTCGACCTCGAGTTCAACAGCAACTTCTCGTGTGGTTTTGCAAGGATCGGCTTCAATTAAGGCTTTCAAATGTTCGTTATCAACCGCAGTCGGCCGGCCGCGACCGTCTTCATCTTCGAGGCTCTCGTCACCATTGCGAAATTTCTTGAACCACCGTTGTGCCACACGTTCCTTAGTGGTTACTGAGCCAAACGCTTCATTGATATCACGAGCTGTCTCGTAGCTTTTCGGCCTAGTTTGAACTGGAACAAGAAAATCGTGCGGATTTGAATTTTGTCCATGCTGTCGAAAAGCCTGCAAAAAATGAATGAAGAGATTGAGAACAGTAACGAATAACACGATTCGATAGAGCGAAAAACGCGCCTCAAAATGATATATAACATGCCTATATATATCAATGAATTAATTCAGAAATCATATATAAAAGTAACATATGTGAGAAAACGACATTATTTTTGCACCAACCTAATATCAGCTTTGCAAACAACGACTTGCGAGTTGGTCAAATGGGAAGTTCAATAGAAATTCCGACGGCTTGCTCTTAGTTTATATCGAGTAAGAATATAAAAAAATAAATAAGTTTGAACTAACCTTGCACACTAATGAACAAACGTAACATTGTTAAAAAATAATTACGTAAAATGTACATACTGTGTAACCCGGATATAAGAGACCATGATATGAGAAACCCGGATATAAGAGATTTTCTCTGGTCCCAAAATAGAGCCATACTTACCTAAACAAAATAGACCAAACCCGGATATAAGAGAAACACGGATATATCCCGACAACTCTCTTATATCCGGGATACACTGTATTTATTAGGTTGGTGCAAAAATAATGACGTAATAATGTCGTTTTTTGACGTTAAAAAATACGTCAAAAAACGACATTATTACGTCATTATTTTTGCACCAAACTAATACATTGCAGATGGGCCCCCCACACACATATTTACACGAGAGTATACACGCGCACACTTACATCCATTGCTATCTATATATCAGTGAGAGTTAGCGTAGCTATTTTTGTTAACGGTAATCACTGAGAGAAAATTTGGCTCAACATTGAGTGCTCCAGTATAAACCAAGCAATAAATAATCCAAGGATTTCAAAATCAATCAAAACCAAACCTTAGATTATCCTTCTTTCTCTCCCTTATATAGACATAGACACACCCATATATATATATATATATATATATATATATATATATATATATATATATATATATATATATATATATGGGGAAAGTGAGAGAGACAAGGAAAATTTGATGAATTTAATCTTATTTGCTCATCGTACTACATGTATTAATCTTACTTTATTTAACAACGAATGCAATGTGCGAAAGGTTTGTTTATTGTTTAGAGAGTCGGAATAAACGCAACTATCATACAATATTTATCAGGCAATTCCAACCTAAAAGACAACTGTGAAAAGAAATTAATAGCAATTTACAACAAAACCACTTTAAAACGTCTACAGATTGTTCTAAATAACTTGGGACAATAGACACTAGTGGAAAGATTTCTGCATTCTTTTTATTCCACCAAGAAAGTGAAAATATTAAGAATCCCAGAAATCAAAGAAAAATTCATCAAATTTTCCTTGTCTTTCATACTCAACGAAACATGTTGAAAGAAAGGCTTATATATATTTGACTATGATTATAGTTTTCTACGATATAAATTCACACTCATCTGACACTCATCTGACACTCATTGTCACACAATGTACTATGTCTATCAATAGGATGCGTGCTATTCGCTCGTACATAATCTTTGTTAAAGATCTGTTTTATCGGCTTTGATATATTTAGGCTGGCTGACAAATTCGAGGTAAATGACTGCATCGAATTTTCCGGGAAGAACGGAAAATTAGTTACAGATAACTTCAAAATGCGTTGTAAGACTTTCGATGAAAATGTTTTGTGTAGAACAAAGGCATTTGAGTGAATCGCAGTTTCTAAGAGCGTGTGTGTCAAATCAATATGAGAAAGATTTTACGTTATCATCTACACACAGCTGAAATTGTGAAAAATTCTCAATACCACATGCCTATGGATAATTGCAACTCTCTAGCCATCAGATCTCCCGGACGGTGGGTATAATTTATATCGCCTGCAAGGAAATCTAATCCGGGCATTCTGATACCTTCCTGTACATACATGTGGATATCTCAAACTGTATGTATATATAAATTTGTTTACCAATTCATAGATAGGCCTATATATTGATTCAATTCGCTTGGACAAAAACATATATTTGTTCAATTTGATTGGACACAAAATATATTTATTCACTTTAATTCGACAAAATCAATTTAAAAATACAATGTTAAGCTAATACTGCTTTCAAATAATGTGAAATATGAATTTTAAGTTTTACGAAAACTATATAAAATATTGTCAATCTTTATTCAAAAACATCCAGGCTTAACACTTACAAATCAAAGATGTATTCATTAATTTTTCCTTTGACGAATCATCTGTTTAATATTGATTAATGTCAAGTACCTTTAGAAAGACATGATAATGATTGTACTACCAAAATCCGTTCTCTGCAAAACGCTGAAGACTTCTGAACGGAGAGACATTTCTAGGATTCTAAAGATAAAAAAAATCCTATTTCCGTGTTTTGTTTTTTTTTGTTTTTTTGTTTTTTTGTTTTTTGGAAGAGGAGAAGGTAGTTTTTAAGTGACTTCATCTTTTGCTGTTATTAACTTCTCTATACCTTCCTTAACATGGACTGAGCGTGTGACCAACGATGAGATAGAGAGGTTGCAAAAAAAGAGGAGGCTTATACATAATATCAGGAAGGGGCAGCTGAAGTTTCTGGGACACATAATGAGGACGGAGGGGCTGGAGAATCTGATACTCAAGGGTCGAATAGAGGGAAAGTGAGACAAAGGAAAACAACGCGTGACATACCTGGCGGACTTAATCAAGTTGATGGCAGAACACGGTCTGGGGCAGAAAACAGAGGGAAGGAACTGGGTGAGATCTGCAAGGGATAGAGGGAGCTGGAGAGCTATGATCACCTACGTCCTGAATGAACTTGGCAGATAAAAAAAAAGATTCCTTCGTTTATTCTATAGATTATACTCTCTAATTATTGTATCTTTGTAATTTCGTTTTTATGAGAAGGCGGAAACTTATAATCGTCAGAAAACAGATAACGACGGATAACTGCGGAACCTCCCCTTGATTTTAATAAAACAGCGATTGTCTGATTGATAGCGAGAGGAACATCCCCAAATCCAAACAACGAAACAGAGATGCAATTACGAACAGATAAATATCTGGAAAATGTGAAACCCATAGGCGCATTGGCATAAAAATGGGATATTCCAAAATCTAAGTAATGTATTAAAAACAAGAAAAAATATTTGTACACAAAAAAAATTATGCTGGAATATTATGTAATATCGCTCTTCTTATATGACAGTCAATTATGGATAATATCTTTATAGATGAAGACGATACTTGAAAAGAAATTTGGTTCTACAGAAGCATACTGAGAATACCATTGTCCAAACATGTAAATAAAGAGGACGTTTTAAGGAAAACGAAAACTAAAGATCCTTTCTACTGAAATTCAAAAAGAAACATTTCAGATTGCATAGACGGATAACTAAGAAACAGGTATTTGAGAAATTGAGATTGATAAGACATTTTGAAAGGAAGAGGGACAGCGAGAAACAGTAACCTAACGTATAAATAAAGAATATTTAAATAAATAGGCAGTTTTAAGGAAAACGAAAAAAAAATGCTTCTACTTAAAATAATGAAAGAAAACATTTCAGATTTCTGGGACGCATAAACAGGAAACAGGTATTGGAGAAATTGAGATTGACAAGACATGTTGAAAGCAAGGAGGACAGCGGGACACATCCAGTAACATAATGTATAAATAAAGAACATGTAAATAAAGATGCAGTCTTAAGAAAACGAAAAACAAAGATCCCATCTACTTAAAAAGTAAAAAATTCAGATTTCTAGGACGCATAAATTGGAAACAATCATTTAAATTGATATTGTCAAGACATTTTGTAAGCAAGAAAGGCAGCGGGAAACATCCAGTAACCTAACTAACAGGTTTGTGCGACTTGATGGCAGAAGTACTGGTAGGGATACTGAATGACAAACGTTATCAGGAACTAAAAAGAATGAGAAATTGTGTAAATGGTCTAATTCTTAGAGGTTCATCGCGTATAGAAGAATATGAAATTTAGGTAGATTTTAAAAGATATATGCGCCTTACAGAGGCGTTTTAATGAATGGGCCCCATGCTGATCTCTGTATGTTAAATAACTTGGAAATACTAAAAATATAAATTACTACAACAAGCCAAAAGTATTGCGATTGTTTAAAATATATTTCATAATAGAAAGATCTATTTCATTTAGTTTCTCCCCGAAGAAGAAAAAGTGCGAGAATGTCACCTTTTGACCTAGAAGTCAACGGAAATATCGAGGACTTTCTTCAAACAGGCCGGTCACCAATAACAATAGAAGGCCTGGTTGGTCTTGCCAATTCAGTTCAATTGAAGACAATATCTTTATCACAGGAAAAATTCAAAGAAATGACCCTGACTCCCGACGATCATTCTTCGCACAGTCCTAGTACAGACACGCCAGTAAAAATTCTCATAGCTATCTTTTAATATTTGTGAACAAGACTACAGTTGTCTTTCTTTTGGGGACAATATTATGTTTTTTTTTTTTTTGTTTCATTTAATTCTTAAAATTAACCTTTACTTTTTATAAATAAATTATTTTTCTTGTTGTTATATAGGAATAATATGTCACTGCCGAAAGTTGAGGTTGAACATAGATCACCAGTGAGCAAACACAGGCGATCCCATTATTGAATTAAGTGGAGCACGTAACAATAGAAGAAATGCATATATAGGAAATCGCTTAAAGTCTAAGTGATCGTTATTTCGAGTCTATCCTCTGTTACTTTTCGGATCACCATTTCTACTTTATCCTCTATACTATTCGGATCGCTATTCTCGACTCTATTCATTATACTGTTTCTCAGTGACTACACGGTGGTTACTTTCCGAGCGTGTATTATCGAGCAAGTACTAGTACTGCGAGTGACATTCGAGGGCGTCTGACACCAGTATTGTTCAACGACGTACTATAGTTGCATTTGCTAATGCAATGTCTCTACTACAACGAGTATTCGTTGGCATCACAAAATGACAACCTGTGTTCGTTGACATCACAAAAAGTTTCTTAAAACTCTAGCGATGAGAGTATTTCTTTATTCATATTTTCTTTCACTTTTTCTTTTTCATTTTTTTTTCTTTTTTGTCGTAACCGTGACAAAATGGGAGCTCGTTCTAAGCTTTGATGTTCATTTCAAAACAAAAACAGCAACTCATACTTATCTTCAGATATGTTTTTGATAAAACTAACTTTGTATTTGTGTTTGTTTAAAAATCTCCTTTTCTGTTGAAGAAATTTTTTTTCATCCAACTTGGATGAAGTATTTCACTTATTTAAAAAAACAAAAAAAAACAGTTATTGCCACGAGCTTCATATTCCGATGTAAACATTAATGCAAATATGAAAAAACAGATGTAACATTAGACTTCCTGTAGTACTAATAATAGCAATGAAATTATTGGATATATTTATACATTGTAAAGGAACCCAGTTATAGGGCTATGCATAAATTATTTTTGATCGAACCTCAGATTCAGTCATAACATTGAACACTTGTACGGTAAATATATAGTGGTTATTAAAGATTATGAATTTAATTCAATACTAATTATCAAGTATTGATAGTGTGTGAATGGATAATCTTTTAAATTGTGCAAGTTGAGAAAAGTGTTGAATGTAGTCTTGTTGACCTATACATAGATCCGGCTAGATCAGTGCCAGACACCCAAGCTATGCGACAAAGCTAGACATGTTCCTTATGGAAGCAGAATGTTTAAATATTAATGTTTGTTGCAAGCACGCATATAATATAACCTTACATCCTGGTATGGGGCAAATATTAAATATTTAAAAAGGTGAGAAACACTTTCAGCAGAAATAATGCGTAGTGTTTTGAGTTGAGCATAGATGAAGAATAAAGCTGCATAGGACAAGAAAATGGGAAAATTTCCAAAATTACCATCGTTGCTCTACACAGGTGCAACAGCAGCTCTTCAGATATACTTTTAGATATAGCATCCACATCGGCATCCTCTTCTGCCATGTCCGCCACTAGTACTCTTCCTAGCAACCATATCTACATCCATTCCTGCTACTAATTATCCAGTTTCAGCAGACATATCATACCATCATACCATATTGCTGTTTTGGCGACATTTTACAAAACGAAGTACCCAAATCCGTAACAGAAAAAAAATTTGCAATCCAAGAGACAGATCTGGGGTTATGGAACATTAATGATGCTAACACAATACATTACTGGAATTGTAGTAGGTTCTAATCATGTTAGAATTATGCTAACAACGATTCACACTCACGCAGAGTGTATAAAACAGTTTCAGTAGAGAATATGATGGCAAGTTATTTATCAAAGAATGAGTTCAAACGTGAACTACGGAACAGCAAGCTTGTAAAACGTGAAAGGCTATTCTATTCCCCATTCCAAGGTCACTAGTAAAGCTTTGTATCTGGCCTATTGTCAAAAAAAAAGAATCCTCAATTGCAACATCTGAGTGTAATGTCTGGAAGAACAGCAATGTTAGTGTAGAACACGAAAATAAAAACGTTCCTCTAAAGTGCATGAACAAATATTTGATAAAGCATACAGAAACTGAAAGTGTAGAGTCTATATTAAGCAACCATCGCTCAGAGCAGGAATATTGGCATAAAGTGATGACACACGTGGTTTCGCAATTCATTTTATTGCCTCCAGAAGTTTGCAATTTCGGGGAGAAAATCAGATTTTTGGGTCAGCAAAAAATGGCAACTATTTACGTATACTAGAGTTGCTGAGAGAATTTGAACCTTTCTTGGAAGAACATCGCAAAAATATGGAAATCCCGAAAGAGGATATCCGTCATATTTATCTGTAAATATTTGTGAGGAATTTATTGAATTAGTGGGACAACATGTTATTTGCAATATTCTTAAATACTTAAAAGAGTCGAAGAATATTCAATAAGTTTAGATTCTACTCCAGATATCTCACACACAGATTAATTGTCACTTAGTGTCCGATTAATTAAAGGCTGCGAGCCTGTAGAACTTTTCTTGGTATTTGTCCCCATTTTTTCCCATGGAACCAAGCATCAAACATAGTATTTAAGATTTTCTTAATGTGACCAAAATGTCGCTATCAATGTGCTGTGGGCATTCATACGATAATCCTTCAAATACACCTGGACGATATACTGGGCTGCATGCACAAATTAATCAACACAATGAGTTTTTACCATCTATGACCTCCTCTGCTGGAAACAGTCCGACTTTGCTTGGAGTAAAAGCAACAGTGTGTTGTCTAAAGACAATAACATTCTTTGACTTTGTCCAACGTCTGTATTCAGTTTTTGCTGTTTTCTACTCATCAATGGAATGTTTTGACACCATCTCTAGGAAAATATGTTCTAGTCAAGCATCTTTATCTCATTCGATAATCAGCACAGTTTGATACCATTCATGTTCTACATGGAGTTTTCGAGAAAATATAAGACGCACTGGAATCTTTATCAGCTGACAATGAACAGCAAATGAATATAAGTTGAGAAGCATAAGGTTTGAGCAAATAAATGAAAACCCCAGAAATAATCTTTCTTATACTGTTTTGGAATGAAATGCTCGTAAGTATGAACAGATCAAGCAAGACCTTGCAGTCAAAGGATGGGAAATCTTCTTTCTCTCTATATTCTTGAGTCTATGAAAACCTATCTTCAGGAAACTAGAGACACATTTACCGAATATCAATTCAAACCAAGGAATATGCCTTCAGATAGAAATTACAATGTGGAAAAACGGGAACGATCGTCTTAATAGATATGATAGATCTGCCGAAAAAGGTACTTCTCAGTAAAGTAAAAAATTCCAAGGTAGAATCGTTACTCCTTATTCTGAACACTCTAATCTTTAAACTGACAAATCGCACAGATTTTAAATTAGTTTTCTTTCTTCATCTGATGCACTAAAGAGAAAGTGTGAAAAATTGGATAATATATAACACAAATACATAAATTAAAACTGATTAAATGAATGTGAGCATCGCAAGCACTATATGGTTCTTGATCAAAACTGTGAGATTCTCCCGGGATTGTACGGAAGAAACATTTTGGACAATTTGGAATGTGTATTCCTGAATGTTGAAGTTTCACTCATAGTATTCATCTTAATGAAGGTGGGCAACTGTACAGGAGAAATTCTTTTTCAAGATTAAAAACTTTTTTTTTTTTAAATCTAGTTAGTAGCATATTGGGGCAGCATTGTTTGAACTGGCTTTTCTTCATGTGCATGAAAAATGGCATCCTATTCCTAGAAGACTATTCACATGAAGTCAATAATAAGCAATTCTCTGAAAATTGCAAAGTAATTTCATAATGCATCATCTAATCTGTCTGCCTTACTGAGTATTATTCTGTTTTTTTCAAATACCAATAAAATTAATATATGTTTAATATTCTCGACCATTTCTGCGAATGGTTTTCATAGGAGCCCCTGCACACTGGTTTGCCTTGGGGCCTTAATGCTGTTAAGACGGCCATGGCACCTTATAACATTCTATCTGATATGTACATATTTAATTTTTTAAACCATGCCTTTTAGGAAGCTTAATGGACATTTAAATAGTGATAGAGCTAACATTATACAGTATCATATAACTTTAAACATGTGTAGAAATATATGGAAAGAAATATACGAATTTGTTGAGATGAAAAGCGAAAGGCATTTGCAGTATGTATCAGAACTGCGATAAAAATAATTTCTATTTGAAAAGAAGAAAACTGATAACAATTGAAGGGAATATCAATATATTTTTATGCAATAGAATCATCTTGCTTCTGAAGGGGAAAGGATTTTCCCGAATACTGTCATATTTGGTGCATGACTCTATGCTATGTATTGCCAACAAATACGTCTATCTCATGATTGGACCATTTTCCTGACCATTTTCTACTATACATAAAATAAATTGGGTAAGAGTCCTCCAGTCTATTAGCCTATCTGTTATAACGTCTACTTGCTTAAATTGGATATATCTCTCGAATTTCATTTTTAAGGCAGGGATAAACAGATATAAGTCATGGGGAAAAGTATTCGATATGAGGGATAAAGCGCATGTAAATATAAATGTGAACACTGAGGTATATATATATATATATATATATATATTAAATTGTATATTTTATCCTTTTTAGAACGTTATAAATTTTGGTTAAAAATCTTTTTTTCTTTTTTTTTTTTTTGATTCAGCGCAGTAGCTGAAGATTAGCAGAGGAAATTTTTTACGGTGAAAAACGCATTGATTTCGAAATTCTTGCAAAAATCAAGTAACTCAGGACTTATTCACAAATTGATTACATGATTTTTTTTTAGAAAATCTTGGTAAAAATATTTTTTGTATCTGTTACCGAAAGCTTATTTAATTTTATGAAATTTCGAGAAATTAAATTTTCTGCCACTTAATGCTTAAATTAGTTAAAAAAGAAAATCTTGGGGAATTTAACTCGACATTTCGACACTATTTACCAAACATTTGAATCGTAAAATTTAAAAAAAAAACGAAATACAACTAAGAATTTAATTAAAAAAAGCTTTTAATTGCATTTATGAATATATTAATGACACTATTGCCGCGAGAATTGTTATTTCTATGAATAATGAATTTTTTCAAGAATTATCTTCATTTAAAAAAATTAATTAAAATAATACATAAAGATTTAAATCTCTTAAATTTTTTCTTTACTTTGTGCCGGTTAGGTGATATTATTATTAAGTGAAAGTATGCTAATCATAATTGGAAATCTTAGTACATTCATCGAACAACAAACGTGCCAATGTTTTGTAAATAAAGGTGTCCATACACGATATTATCAGAAAATGAACAATAATTAAAGTAGATTTAAAACCAAAGTACATCGATGTGTGAAAGATTTTTCAATAAAGGGAATAACATTGCGATAACGGATGATTAAAGTGGCGCTATAAATTAGCGATTTCCTTGATTACAAAACGAAAAATTCTTCCACTCAATTTAAATTATTTTTCAAATAGGGCAAAGTATTTTCTTATTGGAAATATTAAATTTAATCTATTAGCTTGCAATTAAATACTGAAAAGCTTGACGAAAAAATTTAATTTAAAAGAAAGTCATTTTAAACCTTTCACGAATCTGTAGCAGTACATCATGCATATATGAAGGAATGCCAAAAATGATCTGCAATCATAACACATATAATGTGGATAATTGTTTTACTTAACTTCATATATACAGACATCTCTAAAAGTATTGGAACGTAAGGCCAATTCCTTTATATTGTTGTTCACTGAAAACATTTGGGTTTACGATCAAACGATGAATATGTGACATGATACGATGTGTATATATATATATATATATTTGTGTGTGTGTGTGTGTGTGTATTTGTGTGTAGGAATTAAGTAACATGAAATGGGTTGATAAAATGTAAAAATCAATCAATCAATCAATACAGAAATACACAGATCAATAGTTTTGTTTTTTTTTGGGGGGGCGGGGAGTAATAGAACATTTATTATCATATATGCGTGTGTATTTTCATTTGTGTGTGTGTATATGTGTCCACGCGCCATCTTGTGTGCATTTTTGTGTACGATTCTGTTTATTTCCACGTTTATAACCCCCGGCAAAAATTCTGCGAGTAGATGTTCAGCCATATGTTTATTTCAAGTTTTCAAATTACTCGAAAGAATTTTTGTTTACTACTAAATGTTCTAGCTTCAAAAACATACATAAAAAATACAGATTCATTTTTTTTTAACTAATGCGATACTTGCTACACATAAAATACAGGAAAACTTAAGGAAACACTCGATGGGTTGGAAGAATTATCAAACCGTTCAGAAATTCTAGATTTACATGTTGATCAGTCCTCTTATATATCATCGAAATCGGGACAAGCTCCCCGCAGATGAAGAAGAGATTTCAGCTAATATAAATATGGTCGTACAAAACTATGCTAAGAAGAAAATGGATGGAATACGAAAAAAATGGTGAAGTTTTGGAGAAAAATGTTTTTTTCCAAAGAGACATACATTAAGAATTAAAGTGACAGTTGAAATTTCTAGAGTACATAATTAGGTAAGATTGTTTAGAGAATTCTACACTCACAGGACGTACTCTGGGCATGAAGAACAGAGTAAAACAGCAAATGTCTTATCTAACGAGCTTCTTTAACTGGATGTCAGAAAAAAAAAATAGGAATAAGGAACTGTAAAATAAAGGAATGTTTGAAGGGAGACAGTAAATAGAAAAATAATGCTGCTTGGGTTTTATAACAGCCTGATTTTTTCTTCGTTAATGCCAAACTATTTTCTCCATCGACCTGGTAGCAATTATTTCGTACAGCAATCAACAAATAAGATATACTGGAAAGAGCCTTTTTAGGGACCAGTTTTTCAAATTTCTGCCATAACTCCTCAATGGATTGAGAACCGGAGTACTGGTATGACATTGCTGATGTAATATTTCCAAAGGAAATGCTATGGGATACTAAAAAGAAAGCAACATGCATTATCATCTTAAAAAAAGTTACATTATAATAAAAGATATTCTTTTGATGGATTGTGAAAAAATATAAACGATCAATGTACGTTTGTACATCGTTGATACAACGATTACAATAGTCTGTGCTTCATTACTTGACATACAATCACGTATCATAATCGGCTGAGTGAATTTGCTTGTTGTCTTCAGGCAATCATCTTTATATATTGCATTGAAACAGCAACAGGATGATCGCCTGGTTTTATACAGATTCGTGAGAACTTATTGAATAGTATTTCAGGATATCTTTCACAATACGTGATTGTATTTCTGTAGCCCACTACAAACTTGTTTTCTTCTGTTTAAGTTATAGATCAGGTTTTTTTATATGGCTTCTCTGTATGAAAATCTATATGTCTTCAGCTAATGTTTTACACTACATTCAGAAACACTGACTCATTTTTTTTTTGTTTTTTTTTGTGCATCTTCAGTTCAGACTTCTGATATTGTCTAGGAGTTTAATGTCTTT
Organism: Acanthosepion lycidas; assembly: GCA_963932145.1. Lineage (NCBI taxonomy): Eukaryota > Metazoa > Mollusca > Cephalopoda > Sepiida > Sepiidae > Acanthosepion > Acanthosepion lycidas. Next base: position 107,415,404 of record OZ010571.1, read on the forward strand.
TTTAAGCTTTCATTTTGTTTACAGGTTCGCAAAATATTAGATATAATGACACGGAACAAACATTTTTTACCGTGTCAGTTCTTATTTTGGAGACATATATTCCTTCACTTACCAAGTAAATGGCTCAATTAGTTATACAGACCTATCTTTAACTGTAGGCAATTTTGATCGCATTTAATAATGGAAATGGAAAATTAGAATGTAATGCTATATTTTTTTTTTCTCAACATTTTTTTCCATATTATTTTTGTTTGTTTTGTTTAGATGTTTATGCAAGTCATTTAAATTGTATAACCTCCAAAAAGCTAAGTAAAATATTAAAAAAAAAAAAAAACAGAAAATAGTAAAGTTGTAGGGAAGGGTATTGAATAGAATAATCAAACAAAGATTTGTAATGAACGATAATACTAAGGACACGAACAACACATATAAGATTCGCCAGCGGCGCGTAGAAGAAGTAGTCAACTGTTACAAGTGAGTCAAGTGAATTGCACAATGAATCCCCAATTGCAGGATATCTACCAACTCCCCGTAGACCCTGTATAAAACGGTGTCGCGTAGCTGTTTCTCATAGCCTGGTCTGGGGATCCACTCTGCCCGGAGACAGAGAGTTTGATCAGCACAGGTGGAGCCGAATCTCCAAATGCAGACCATGTATTATGTGAATGGAGACATACCGTTATCGTCCTTAGACACGCTACAACAATTCGTTAAAAATAAACAAGACGGTTATGCAATATCGGTTTGTATATCATGAACAATCTCCTCGCAGATGTAGTAATGACTTGAGGCAACAGAAATGTTGTCCTACACAAGGATGCAGAAAAATGTCATGGACCGAACATGTGAGAAATGACGAAGTTTTAGAGAAAACGGAAACAAAAAGACACTTATACTTAACAACATAAAGAGCAAGTTGAAAATACTAGGGCACTTAATGTGGAAAGAAAGCTTGAAGAATTTAACTATAACAGTATGTATTGAAGGCAAGAGGTGAAAAAAAAGTGCGCATAGTTTACCTAACGGGTTTGTCTTAAATGGATGGGAAAACAGGGTTCAGGAATGATAGGAAAAAGAAAAAAATATTACAAGGGACAGGAAGTTGTGGACAGTCATGTTTGACATACCGCATTAAGGAAGCAGAACCTAATTCATTCAAAGTATGTTTTATGGAAGAACAATTCATGGCTTTTAAACATTTTTTTTCATGCCATATATGTGACTAGTTTGCTGCGAACTAATACATAAACGCGTTAACTTCCATAATATTTCTACATCATCAACAACAACCAGCGATGCACTTCCATACTAAATAATAATTAAATTGATAGCATGATCAATTTATAAAAACTGTCAAAGAAATTATTTCTTGTAACTGTCCTCTTGTTGAATCTGTGTGCAAAATGCATATCCAAAAAATATATGAAGATTTAATCCGCTTATAACTTTCTAACTTACTTTACCAAAATTTCAAAATGAAAACTGAACTGACATAAACATACATTTGTAAATATTTTTATACAATGTTCAATTAACTTTCAATTATTAATAGTAAATGCGATTATGTTACAAACAACTTGTTTTGTTGTGTATATTTTTGTATTGTTAGTGCACACTCATGTAGCAATATATATGTAAATATACATACATATATATGTGTGTGTATGAAGTTAGATATGAGCAAACTAAGATAGGAACTGAATGAGATAGATAGATAGATATATAGATGGCTACAGACTTAATTATATATATATATATATATATATATATATATATATATATATATATATATATATATATATATATATATATATATATCAATTGCTGATACACCGGGGAGAATGGACGGACAGTTCCGCCTACGTTACTCTATAGTCGGGATAGTGAAGGTAACAGGAATCAGCTAAGTGAAAAACATTTACTAGATAGACAGATAGAGAGGTAGATGAATAGATTCTACGTATTAAGATGGAAGTTTACTTTCCAAGTAAAATAATATTTAGATTATTTCTATGCTACATTCAGTTCATATCTATCTATCTATCTTTAGGTTATTTCGAGTTGACAGCTAACGATTCTGCAATAAATTTTTCCACATTAATATGTACCGTGTGTACCAGCAAAATTGTCCAAAACATGTAATAGCATATCTATTGAGATGTGTTTTTCTATTAGAAATATACAAACATGGCTAGGATTCGTTTGAAAAAAAGATAATTTTTGCAAAAAAGCAAAGGTTATTGTACATTTAATCAGTGATTGGCAGTGGACAAAACTGTGTGTATATATATATATATATATATATATATATATATATATATATTATAATTTCTTTTAAATAAAGCAACTTAAAAATCTTTTATATAAGATAAGAACATTTCTTTTTAAATAATTCCAAAAATATTTTTTTGAAAAACGAAATATTCAGTAAGATAGTTTCACTAACTATTAAAATATTTAAAAATTTATGTTTGTAATGTCAAAGAAACTATTTATCCCAATGGATGATAATGTTTTATTGAACAAGGTATTTGTGTTCTTTCGGATAGCAGTTTAGTTTCGGAGTTGTTAGGCCAATGACTTCCCAGAACACATCATTCCAGGATGGTTGCTAGAGAATTACTTGCAGTGAATAAACATAACGTTCAAGCAATTTACTTCCTTCGCTTCACGGCACTGGTTTGAATACAGAATTTCCCTTTTCTTAGACCAGACCACCACCATTCATATGTAAATTGTCATTAAATCTTACAATTCCCAAAATAATTACCGCATGATGATTGTAAAATCCATATTGAAATTTGGACACATTAACCATATTCTAATTACCGCACCGATAACCATTTCACGACTTACATATCGATTTAGAATATTAAGGTCATTGTCTAAAGAGATGCAAGCCACTATCATCAACCTTTAAGTCAACATCAGAATGTGTATGGAGAACATTGAACAAAGAAGTAGATAAAAACTATTTTACAGCATTTTCTAACAATGAATATTATGCTACATTGCAGGAATATGATCATTCATGAAACGGATCATACTTTCAGAGAATACTATATATTGATAATTTAATTTTTTTAAATATATCCCAAATTTTTGCTAACATTTTGTTGTTAATACCAGTTGTAGTTTGAAACATTACCTTGTATAATAATATATATTATAGTATAAAAACTAATGCTAAGACATTTATATACAGTGATTTTAAGGAATTAGTTAATCTATTTAATCCGAAATTATTTCTAATATCTCAATGTTAAAGTACGCTGGGTTTTGATAGTACATATTTTGTCCAAATAAAAACAAGAATACGATTTTGATTCCAGTTTGGAGGAACATGTTCTTTAATAGGCTTTTCGATGTCTAGGCCGATAGTTTTCAATTTCTCTGTTAAAAGCAACATGGATGTCAATCCATACAAATTTACCCACTAAATAAAAGGCTTATCCTAATAAGATATGTAAACAAATAAATTTGTACTTACCTGAGAATAATCCAAAGCAAAAAAAAGATCAAGAAACATGTTTAGAAAAAATATTCTTTGCCACTTTTTCAATTGCAAGAATCCAGTACAACACGATTCAGATATGCACTGCTTAAATATTCAAGACTCTCAACCACAAAATACAATCATGTATGGAGCGATTAAAAGAGAAAGCATGAGACAAAATCAGAATAATGTAGGCAAATTGCAAATTCTGTACTTTAATTTCTTTTGTTTTCGTTCATTTTCTGCCAAAGAAATGGAGGTAACGATGTTCCAACGATATATTACGTAGAGGTCTTCGCGTTGACGGGGAAATGTAGGAAGAAATAAAACAATAAAAATACTTGCAGCGCAGGCTTTGCGAGTGTCACGTTTATTTTCTCTTGTGTCAGATCTTCGCGGGTAACGAGGAAACCACGGGACGAACGTGAGAACATCTCACTGCGGTACATGTTATATATATATATATATATATATATATATATATATATATATATATATATATATAGTTTTTCGTTTTCTCTGCCCAGATTTTGCTATATGAACAACATCTTGATTTTACCATCAGCAAAGATAGCAAGAATGAAAAAGTAAACCAAACAAATTAGTAATGAAAAAAGAAAATGACGAAGAAAGTACTCGTTGACATTTCATTCTTTTATCTGATTAAATAATTTTGAAGCGGACGATGATTTGAATATTTTGTGTAAACTGTCTCATTGGTATTTTATCTTATAAACGTTACGTGTGGGGTTCACTTGAGAGATATATTCAAAAAAATAAACTAGACTGCTTTTGTAATAAGTTAATTTATCTTCTGTTACTTCTATATTAAAATATGTTTGTTAATCAATGCGCCTTCTGAGCATATATATATACACACACATACTTATACATACATACAAACACACACGTATATATATATATATACGCACATGTATATATATATATATATATATATATATATATATATATATATATGCACATGTGTGGGTGTATATGTATGTATGTATGTATATATATATATATATATATATATATATGTGTGTGTGTGTGTGTGCTCAGAAGGCACATAGATTATCAAACATATTTTAATGTGTGTAAATATTGTGCATATGCACAGCAAGTGCCTATCCAAACAAGTTTGATTAAAAAGAACGGAATAAGTCTAATATTGAATTAATTTTATTGTATTTTTACAATTTTCGAATAAGTTACTATGTATAGTGATTAACTTTCTGGATAAACTCTCCAATGCCCATGTTGTTTTTCGCTTTGTTCAAGTAGTTTCAGACGGTGCGAATGACAACGAACTTGACTTATGTCGTCATTATTAACTTCCAACACAGATCCCTGTTCTTAGTTAACCCTACCTCCATGAGATAGAGCTAGAGATAACCCTTGGCGCCTTAGACATCTGTAAAGAGCAAGACGCTTGAGACACAAATATTTTTATCCCGGGATGATGTATATATGTTTGGAATATCCACTTTAATCCGAACCTTGTGTCAAATTCTGTTCAAGTGATCTTATGAATATATCCAAAATGGATTTCGTATGAGCTCTTCTCATTATGCTACACTAAATGGGACCCCTCTCCAAGTGTTATTTCTCTTTAGATGGTGGTAATTGATCGCCGTTTTCTTAGGTGTTCCAAATAATGAAAATACCTATTGCCTTGAGCAAGTTTTATCCCTCACATCACGTGACTCAGTTTTTAATTTTTTTGAACATTTCATCCCAAGCAAAGCGGAAATGCCACTACTATACAGAGGGTTACAGGGAGGAAAATAAAAGTGAATATGGAGGATTGACAAAAGGATAAGGAAAAATTGAGGAAATGTCAAACGAAGATGATTTTTGAAGAGTATAGTTATCAGAGAAGCAAGTAAACGGAAGGGAGTTCTACAGGCAGGAAGTACGAGAAAAGAAAGAGTCGGTGTAGAAGTGACAGTTGCATTTAGATATTTCAAGATTAAACGGATGGAACATAGAATAGATGCCAATCTATTATCTCGCTTAAATGTTGTCGGGGCGCCAGGAAAAAATAATCCGGTCAGAGCAGTTGCCATGAAAATCTTTATAGAAAATCAAAGGGAAGCCACGCCATGTCGGTGAGAAAGTGACTAAAGCCGAGATGCTAAATTATGACCGATTACATAACAAATAATTTTTTGGAGGGGAGGGGGAATTTGTCAAGAACCTCGCAATGAAAAGCATGAAGAACCAAACAAGATATTCCAACAGTATTCAATGCATGGAAGAATGATAGATTTGTAACTGTGCAATATGGATTCTGACGAGAAAACATTTTGACACGACACACGGACATAACTTTCCTTGCAGTGGATGTATTTATTTTATGTAGTAGCTCCATTTCAAGTCAGATGAAAGCGTCAGACCAAGAAGGCACAGTGTGTTGTTCTCCAGGAGTCTAGTGTTAGACAGTATTTAAAATGCAGTTTATCAAACTCAGCTGCCGTTTTCCGTCTCTCGAGGCAATATCTTTTGTATGTGGTGTGGTAGATTTGCTTAATCCGTTGAGCCTGAAACGTGTCCGAACACGAAAATCTGTGATAGATTGAGAATTTCTGCCTACCGTGCTTTTTCCTGTGTATGTGTGCCTGGGCCACCGACATTAATCCCTACGATCTTTCATATTACATTCGATCGCGGCACTTCTTTTGCAGATATTATTATTAAGATCTTTTCCAGAGAGAAATTGCTCCGAGCATTTCCTTCCTCAAGGGCGATTAAGGTAACATGACTATTTTTAGGTCTCTTCTCATATACGAGAGAGATTCCCATTTTAAATTCATCTGCTATTTACTGTTCGTTTGGATGAATAGCAACGACATTTTTCATGTGATCCACATTATTGTATTCAGTTAGATTCGATTCTCTCCTAAAGAACGCGGGCTTCAATTACTATCTGGCGTACATTATTTTTGTTATGGGACCTTACCCATAATAACATAAAGAACTATTCCATACGTAATAAATACTGCGCCTCAAGAGGAAGCTCAGTCCGAAGTCGGGCGACCGGCTGAACTCTCTGCCTTCGTGCGGTCAGGAACCCGAACGAGGTTACGCCGAAGGGCGGAGTCTCTTTCGGGGAGGTAAACCGACCCTGAACCCGTTTATACGGGTTCAAATGGCATATTTTTGGCCGAGCTCACGGGCTCGGAGATCCCACGTTAAACCGTCCTTGTGCCACATGATGCCCTCGTGGGAGGTGACAAAATACCGTTCAGTCTGAAGTCTGGAGTGAGGTCCGTCAGAAGTCTGTCAGTCAGTCAGAGCGAGCTATCCAGTCGAGTCACAGGCAGTCCGAAACAGAGTCGCGTTCAAACAATTACTACTAAACCTGATTGTTCGTAGTAACACTTTCTACCTCTCTGTATATATTCGTTTGTAATATATCTGTGTTGTTCCATATAAGTGTTCGAGTTCTTCTTTATTGGTTTTACCTTGTACTGTCACCGTGGTAAAAGGAACCAGACCATAATTTTCATGTACGAATCTGATACATCCTTTAAATTCTGCCTTATTCCACGTTGCGTTACAAATTGTATATATACCAATTACTTTTCTTATATACCTTTGCTAATATCTTCAGCCTCAGCGATACTGTTACGTCATATAGGATGAGATATTATATTTAACAGTGAGAGTATCATATTCAATCTCTGAAGCCTGAGAGATCCACATAGGCAAATACTGATTGAGCGATATGATGTATATATCTCGCCCCATATGTTCGTTCGACTCCCTATTTAAAATCGGCCCTTTTTCTATATTCCGAGTGTTGAGTAAAGATAAGTGAAATGAAAAAAACTAATGAAGTTGAGTTCAGAATTTTACGTAATTTTTTAATAAGATCTTCGTGCTGCCTAGCACACACACACATTATTTTCTGTTTCTATCTTTCTCTGTTGATTGATTCATTTATTGATAGTTGAATTTTTACCTTTCTGTTTCTATTGTAAACTGTTTTGCTAGTTTTCCTTTGTTATTTTTATGTGTATCCTTTACGCATTATTTCTTCCGTTTTAAGTTTATATATTTCTATTGATTTTCATATTATAACTGTAAAAACTATGGCGTTCTATTCTTTTCGTAATAATCTACGACCTTCGTTCTTTTCATTTTTTTTACTGCTATATTTCGAATTTTCCTTTTACTTTTAATATTTCTATTTTCATTATTTTCTTTTAGTGTATTTTTCTATTTGTTCAATTTCTATTACGGATTCAGTTTACACCTTTACACGTTCATTCTTTTCAAAACACCTTGTCACTCTTTCCCATCCCATTCTGTACATTTTCAGCATTTTACCCAGGCGAACAATATCACCAAGAATACATTTAAAGGAGTGTTTTCTTTATACTCTATTTCCCTGGTATACTGAATCGCCATGAGAGCTCACGCCATGTTCGTTGATGATTTTTATTTGTTCATATATCATGCTGGGAGTGTCCGTTCACATAAGCCATTTCGTATTGGCCTGGCAACGGCGATTCCACGCAGATGACCATTTAGTCTCCCTGTGACGCATGTAAGCACGCTCATCGTAAGATAAAACCTGCTGGAATTTTACTACTTTTAGAATTCAGTAAATACAAATATATACATTAAAGAGAAGTGTTTCGGTACAATCTCCTGTGTGCACGCGGTTATAAATTTCAGATAACATAGAATTAATACAAACACGTCTCTAATTATCAAAAACAAAAACGCCATCTTTCGAGAAAGCATAGAAAATAATAGCGTCTACTAAAATGTTGTTTTTAATTATTTCACTGGAATAGACCTCACATCAAGATTGGCTTGATGAGAAATATATTTATACTCTGACCTGACCAAGACTTTTCCTGTTCTCCGGCCTTTATATTAAAGTGTGGATTTCCCACACATTTGTAATTATACACTAACTAGAATAATTGTGCTACTATGTACATACATAAATGTATGCTTATATATATATATATATATATATATATATATATATATATATATATATATATATATAATAAAAGATTATATTTGTTTCACCGAGAGAAAAATGTATATTTTAAAAACAAAGGAACCGGAAACGTTTTTGGTTATAATGTGGATTTCTTTTAGAGTATTTATTTTATGTTATTTTTCATATTTTTGCTACACTTGTCTCCGGTCTCGTAACTTTCTTCAGGCTAATTAAAGGAATGTATTTTTAAGTAATAATGTTTTCCTTGTGTTCTTTTAATGTTTCATTGTTCATTTTCTGTATTTGTAGTGAGTCTTGAACTAATTTTAAGATTGTTGGCAAAAGTGAATTCCTGCCTAAGTGGTAAAAACTCATTACGTCTGGTCTTAGTGGTGGCGATGATAGATGTGTTGATGATAGATGCCCTGATCCCCAAATCGCCCCTCTTAGAAAGTCAAATCGATTTCCATTTTTGAGTAGCAGCATAAAAACACACACACACACACACACACATATATATATGTATATATATATGTCCATGCTGATACAGAATATATATATATATATATATATATATATATATATATTCTTATATATATATTAAATATGGCAAATATTATTTACGAATTTAAATGTCCATTAAGGAATTGCATTCCTGATCAATCAAAATTCGTAAATATTTATATAAGCCACAATGCAACATCTTTGACACGCAGACTCACTCAATACCTTTCTGACCATATCTCAATTAGATCTCATTTAAATATTTATGGAGACTTACCGGACACTATTCGTAACATACTTGTTGACAATGCTAATATAATAGCATCATCTACATGCAAATAAAGGCTAAAGATAATAGAAGCCGTATTAATAAAAACAAAAAAGACACACTTAATAATATTAACTATGCACATGGACGCAATATAATGACCGTGTTTTGAAAAATGAAAACATTTAATAAAACATACATGCAACAGAATATTTCTTATTTAACACTTAAAATATTTAGTCCTTGAAAATGGCTAAATGTATAGCCGAAAGGGTTTGAATAAAAAGAATATTCGGACAGTTTTTATATAATTTATTAATTCATCTGAAAAGAAAAATATTATTACATCGCATGAGAAACTGTATAAAAAACTAAATAAAAGCACCTTGTCTGTCGTATTCAATAGAAATGTGCATATATATATATATATATATAATATATATATATATATATATATATATATATATATATATATATATATATATATATATATATATATATATATATATATATATATATATATATATATATATATATATAAAGGGAGACACGGTTAAGTGAGGCACGATTAATGGAAAGCAGCACGGATTGAAGAACCGGAGTGACGAGTTCGAATTCCATCTGAATCCATTATATTCACTTACATGCTAATAACCTTGGGAAGGTATGAATACCCAGCTATGGGTAAATAGCAGGACAGACCGGATTCTGTATTCTTGGATGGTTTCTGGACTACCACAGAAAGAAATATCCAAGAAACTGATTAGATAACTGGAGAGGATAAGTAAAAAAAGCGCTGCAGAGAAATTGTGTCTATATTATTCAATGAAACATGTTTGAATAAAGATATTGTCTAAACATATATGCATATTAATAAATAATGACACATACACACACACACGCATATATATATATATATATATATATATATATATATATATATATATATGGTTGGTTCAAAAATAATGTCGTCTTTTGATGTTAAAAAATATGTCAAAAAACGATATTATTTTTGCACAAACCGAATATATTCATATATAATGCAGTATTACAACATGCACATAACTTCTACAAATCTGTACATCTTGTTTAAACGTTAAAAAAAATTAACGTTTCATCAGATGGGAAATAACGATGTTACTCTCTATATATATTTTACATCGAGAACTGGAAATAATAAATATACATTATTCATGTTCTTTTCACCGGCACCACATATCTGAGTTTATGTACGTTGAAACTGAGGTATTTTCGGTTAGTAAGTTTTCAATTAGCACCTGGAGATTCTCTCGTACATGAATCCCAGAAATATACTACAGTTTTGAAAATTTGGTTAGAAATGACAATTTCAAAAATTATACTTTCACATGTTTCAGGGGTAAACCTGTGTAATTAGTGTAACCACTACATCTAAGATAAGTTTTCCTTTCTCTATCTGTCCGCATTTTCAGCTGCTTGAACCTTATAAATCAGAATACTATACAGGGAATGATCATAAAATATAGGATTGTGATATCCATTGAGATTTTGAATATTACTACAGTTCTACTTAAGCCTGTATTTATTCCATCGACGGAGATCATTTAAACAATTATTCCAGTGCCATCAGCATTTGTGTACGAATTGCGTATTTCACAAAGAGTACAAAACAAGAATGACATTCTCTTTTGCATAATAATGAAAGTTTTCCCACAGCAAAAAACAAAATGATAATAATAATTAAATTAAAAAAAAAAACAGAAGATAAATGAATTAATTCCATTATTTGGAGTCGGTCTAATATTACAAACTTTGTTGTTATTATCACAGAGTTTCGATCGTTATAGCCTCCGGCATTTATATGCGTCGCTCGATCCTGTCTAACTTCAACCAGTATCACATTAAAAAAAATATATTTAATCTAGAGTTAAGAGATTTTTTTCTAGTTCTGTTGAATGATTCTGGAGATATCTATTCCATGTTCTTATTTTATTTCTGCTCAGATTTTACATGGACTCTTTGCCACTGAACCTGATTATATAGTAGTCGACTCAGTGATCGGAATCACAAATATTATAAAGGGTGTTCCCATAAGTTGGACCGATTTTAAATGGGAGTTAGTTTTAAAATTGGTACATGTTTTTTGAACACTCTTTACTAGCAAATGAATGGACAAACGTTCTAATCCACTAGATTATTTTCCGTTGTTTAAATACATGTTAACTTCCAAATTCGCGAAAGCTAACGCAGATCACCAGATCTAGGAATGAACCTGAAGAGCTCATTGGTCGAGATATTGCGATAATGTCAACAAAAATGATGATATTAATTCGATTATTCAAAATTTAAATTATAGCAAAATCTTCTTTTTTTTTTAGAAATTCGGAGAGAAATTAAAATTCTTGAAAGTGCAAGCCTCGTCACCAAAACACTATCCAATTATAATTGGTTTTGTTCAATACTTCCAAGTCATTTAAGAAAAAAAAAATTTTTCTTATAGAAATATTTAAATGGATTTTCGTTGAATTACTGTAATCGAGTAATGATTTATCTATATTAATACACTTATACATGGTCTTTTGAAAATTAATAGAGGTTTATCCATTGTTTCCTGTTCAGGATTGGTTTTCCGGTTCTTTCTTTATATTTACTATATATTTTTTCATTTAATATGGCTAGAGAGATTCACCTATCGTCTGTCTCACACGTATCCTCGGTTTTTTATACCTCCACCTAAACACGGAAATGATATTTCTATTTATTTTTCCTTCAATTAGAGTAGATAGATTCACCTATCGTCTGTTTCACACTCCGCTTCGATCTTTTGAACAGGAGTACAGGGTAATCCCTTGTTTCATGTGCAATATTTTATTTCCAATACTTTCCAAAGTGTATATTTCTAACATTTTCCATCTAAACTCTGAAATGTTATTTTAATTTATTTCTTCTTCACTTGGGATAGACGGATTCCCCTATCGTCCGTTTCACACGCCCCTCTCGCTCTTTTGAACAAGAGTAAAGGTGTATCCCTTTTTTCCTCTTGAAGATTCAGTTTAACGTCTACATTTCTAATTTTTTCACCTAAACTCGAAATGTTATTTCTATTTATTTTTCTTTTACTTGGGATCGACAGATTTTCCTATCGTCCGTTTCTTACCCCCTCGGAGTTTTTGTAACAGGAGTAAAGGTTTATCTCTTCTTTCCTCTTGAAAATTTGGTTTAAATCTGTATTTCTAACACTCCACCTAAACTCTGAAACGTTATTTCTATTTACTTAATTTTTAAATTGAGGTATCCTCCGTTTCACACTCATCTTCGGACTTTTGAACAGGTGTAAAGGTGTATCCCTTATTTCCTATTCAGGATTTTGTTTCCGGTTCGTCCTCAAGTCTATATGTCTATCTGCTCCACTTAAACTCTGGAATCTTATTGCTTTTTATTTTTTCCTTCAATTGGAATAGATAGATTCACCTATCATCCTTTTCCCACTCCTCCTCATTTTTAGACCAGTAGCAAAGTTTTATCGCTCTGTTCCTCTTCAAATTTCGCTTTTCAGCTCTTTCAAAAGTCTATATTTCTAACTTCTGTACGTAAAGTCTTAAATGATATTTCTCTTATTTTTTCCTTCCATTGGATGAGATACCTTCATCTATCGTCCGGTTGCCACTGTTCTTCGATCTTTTTAACAGGAGTAGGGATTTATCTTTTTTTTTTTTTTTCTTGTTTCTTTTAAAGTTTTCTCATTGTCTTTCATTTTTAGTTCCCCCTTGCGTCGCAGTGGCATTATCTATTTCTTGGTGGGAATTGATTTTAAAAATTTTACTCAGTGATGTAATATTTCGCTAGATCCATGGAAGAATTTGCAGTGGATGAAGTTCTGCTTTCGGTGTCGCCATTATTTTAGCAAAGGATTACGTCCGAAATTTCTTATAAACATACATTTTCCTGTAATTGTTTGGTTTTTATTCCTGGTCTGGAGATCTATTTTTGTCGTGAATATTCTAATAGTTCGTTAGATTTTGCAATATATTTTACATATTCATGAATATTTAAACATGTTTCATCGTGTTATTCTGTAAATATACGTTTCTTTGAGTATAATATGCAGATGTTTGAAAAAGAGCATTAACCTAAGCATTTCGTATTCCAGAGAACGTAGTCTTTTTAACATTGACACCGTCAGCGTTTCTAAAACTTCTGAACATTCACGCAGTCACAGCATCAGTTTCTGCGACACAAATATGTTTCATTACCTGTATTGCATTTCAGCAACTCCGAAACTGACGCTGTATGCAATTGGGAAGATTATGGTGATAAACTCATCGATTGATAACCTTTAATTGCATTTGACTATTTGCATTAGTGAAGAGACGATATTAGATTCTGGAGCAAACGAAAAACAGAAAAAACTTCCCATAATGAATAAACAATCATTCCACTTCAAAGTGATGCAATGACTCATCGTGAAATGCAATTGAACAGAATTTAATCTTCAATCGTCATAGTATCTTTTATGGGAAAGCAATTTCAAAATTAGTAACCTAGTCAAACGATATATTTTCAAATATTAAAAAGAAAACTGCCTTGATCAAAACCATATATGTATATGCTGCAAGTACATAATATATAATATTGTATAATGCAATATATACATGATACGTTAACTCACTATATCTACGATGGTCATTCAAAATCGCCGAATAATAATGAAATTAAAAACAAGCAATTTTAAGTATAATATTTATTTATTTGCCATGAATTCTGCAGATGTAGAAATATTTTCAGCGATATTTCGATTCGATTATGCCGGTTCATGTTGAAATCTAGCATTTTATGTTGTGTTCAACTGGTATTGATCAGTGACTATTTCAGCGAGAGAAAAAATGACCTAATAAGATAGCAAACAATCCAAACGATTTCCATCTTTATATTATTAACTAGTTACAATAAAAGAAAAATTTAATGAAAGAATATTTACTTATTTTCTTTTCATAAATAGTGTTTCATGAAGACGGATCCAAGTCAGCAGTAAATAAATCAATATCAATAGTGAATATATATTTATTTCTCTCTTGGGTCATGTTATTTAAGTCATGGCAATTAGGTGTAAAAAATAATATTCCCTAAGGCATCGGCGTCACACCTCCACTCGAAGGTCAAAATTTTGATGAAGTATTTGCTCCACGATCTCATTAATATGCCTTATTATCTCACCCTCCAGCTGTTGAATTGTTTTTGGCTTCTTGGCACTGACCTTACTTTTGTGCTGACCCCAAAAGAAGAAATCTAGAGGTGTTAAGTCACTCGATCGTGGTGGCCAATTGATTTTGCTGTTTCGAGAGATGATGCGACTCGGAGACTTCTCATTGTATTTCTGTTTGAATGTGCGTTTTCGTAATAGGCTTCGATAAATTTAACACTTTGTTTGATTGTTACTTTTTCCAAGGTTGACATTGCCAAAAACTTAGGTTTTTAAATCTGAAAGAAAAAGAAAAAAAATCATTCAATGGTTAAACTTAATTCACGTTTAAAATCGGTCCAAGTTATTGGAACACCCTTTATATTAATAATTTACTGTAATATTTATACGTTTATATGCACTTTATAATAAGGTTATGATGCCTAAGGGTTCACGTTCCTAAAAACATCAATATCATCAGGATTTTTATTTCTTGAACAACGTTATCTCAATCCGAAATGCTGTTTGTTAGTTTTTCAGCGGCTTAATAGATCTAACCGCATTCTCCAGCATAAAAGTTTCCTCTGCCTCATTTTGTATTCGGAAATAGGTATTCATATATTTGACTGTAATAACTGTCGCTCTCCTCTTACACCTGAGCTTATAATTTTATCCATTTATCATTGTCGATACCCAAATGACCGGCCATTTGCAATCTAACAAACCTCCAACACTGTGTCAGCATTGCGGCAATTCACATCTTCCACTCGGATCACCAACCTGTCAATCAATTTTGCACAAAGAAAGTGCTCTGCAAATTACATCGAAGGATAATTCTGTGCGGACAGGAATTCACGCTGGTAATGACCACTTTAAAATCGTCATTGTGAAATTATCTTTCTTCTGAAAGGTGAGAAACCAAGACAGGCACAAAGAATGTATGAGATGTAAGAGTTCTCTCCCGTGTGGGCTAACACGTCCACGATGTGTAGAAATAATATTTCCTGAACTATATACTAGTAATCTTTGGCAAAAAAATCGAAGATTTCCTACGTAATAACTTTTGATAATATAAAACATATAATGTAAGCCATATACATACAATCATCAGAACTTGGAGTAAACTAAGGGCAAGAGATTTTTTTCTGACAAACCAATCTTCAAATGTAGTCAAATTCCTTGTCTGCTCAACTACTGATGTTGATTTATATCAGACTAGAGGAAGTTAACTAAATGATTACAGTGTTATCTTGGCTAGCATGATTCATAGGTAGGAACGTTCATTGGCCCAAATAAGTTGACCTTATATATATATATATATATATATATATATACAGTCAATAACAAAGACCACTCTGCCGTAACAAGATTATTTTCATTTTTTACATTACCTAGTAATATACGAGATTACAAGACGCTGTATATTTTTTTGTTATTGCATCAGCTATTATTCGCACATGATTTATGACCAACACATTTTGTCATTGCCAAATTAGCAGCCATTGTGGTCGTATTTGTGTCCGGACTTTTGCTTAGAATATCATGAAAAATCCTCGTTTTCATCCAACACGAACGACCGAAGTTAGGGTTCTAAGCAATAAAAAATTTCCGAACGATAAATTAGTGAAAACGTAGTTTGTAGGAAAAGAGCTAGGTGCACTGCTATCGTGAATTGACAAAATCAGGTACATTTAACTACCAGGAGATGAAAAGTAATTCCAGAAAAACCAGTGCTAGAGATGAGCATTTTATAATGCGTAAGGATAGATGATCCTGAGTCGTTCCTTTAAAGAAAGTACATACTTCTCTTTAAACACTTTACAAATATCAGTTTTATCACACTTCTATATCATTTGATATTTCATTTTGGTCTGGAAACTTCCCAGCCTCCTCGTAAACCAAGGCGACCTGAAGTTATGAAACCCAAGCGACCGGCATTTGCTAAGAAACATGAAACTTAGGCATTTGACCACAGGAGAAAATTGTGTTCTTAGTTGTGTCTACTCAGTAACTTTTCACTATGCAGAAAAGAATCGTTAGAAAACTCTCTGGTAATAGATTTAATAAACAATATACAAATCAGGCGGTGATTCACTAATGATTTGGTCAGCCATTTCTAAATATGGAACAGCAGAACTATACTCCTTCCCTCCAAGAACAACAATGAATGGTGAACTGTATGTCGAACTACTACAGGAGAAATTGGTAGTGCATATGACCATTCTTCAGCGTACACTTACTATGCATGATGCTGCTCTGTACACCCTGATGATGGATCGTTCATAATACGGATAAAAGCATCAACCTGACAGCACTTGAGTGGCAGGAGTACAGCACAGATCTTAGCACTATGGAAAATTTCTAGAAAAGTAAATTGTAGAAAAACAACCTTCAAGTGTCGTATCATAAGAGCCATTTTTAAAGAAGTCTGTAACAAAATGATTCACGGGATGCCTCGCCATATCCACGCAGTAATTGAAGGCAAAAGAGTTAGTACAAATACTGACCGTTCGACTATCATGCTTGTAATGAATAATCTCTGAGAAGTTGCTTGCAACTGCGTTGTTTTTCACATTAAGGTCATAAAATTACAAGGGGTTTTTAAATTACTCTATTACACACACACACACACACACACACATATATATATATATATATATATATATATATATATATAAAATCAAACGGACAAAGTCCGACAATTATTTTAAGATATTTTTATGTTTATACATTCTTTTTGTAGATAGAAATATTTAAGTAAATTTTCTGTTTATAATACGCAGTACTAAACAACATCTACCGGTCTGAATATACGAGAAATTTACACAGAGAATATTCGTCCCCGGACAGGATTGGAACCTGTATCCTATATGGAACCGTCATTTAGCTTGACGTGCCTTTAACCGATTTGTCTACGACGTTTTTTTTAATGGGCTCTTCTCGTAAATACAGAGACGTTTCCTAGTATCCTTATTAAGGAAGAAAAAAAATTAACATGTTGATACATATTCATTTTATTCCAAGTACTTTAGACTTCAGCAAAAAATTAGGGTCTTGTTTTTTCTAAGACAAAAATCGTTGTGTTCATCATTTTTCTGAGATAAAATTGTTGTGTTCATCTGAAAATTATATCTTCTACATGTGAAGTGAAAAACAGTAAGCTTATGTCATGTACAATTTCAAGTTTTTCATGTAGGGTCAAGTACAAACGTCTGGGGAGGTAACTAGGTTTATGCTTTGAAAAAGAGGAAACTATTTAAAGCTGTTAGTTAAAATCAAGATATTTAAACTATCTACTGAAACATTTTAAAATATGTGTGCTGTGTTCACAGTTAATTTTATTAAGGGTTGGTTTCATCATTTTAATATAGATAGCTTCAAGAATTTTAGTTTATATTTATTATTTTCAACAAGAATGTTCCTTCATTGTGAATATTGGCACGCATCATTTAATTTTCAGATGAACGCAACAATTTTGCCGTAGAAAATGAATATAAATCGACATGGTAATTTTCTCTCTTCCTCTAATAATTGAGACATGTCACAATGAAAACATTCTACCAAAACATATGCAATATACATATATATATATATATATATATATATATATATATGAAAATTTACAGAGTTAACCTGTAGAAAAGAGAAAATTTATAAATATAAATGACAATAGGAAGCATATATATATATATATATATATATATATATATATATATATATATATATATGGGTTGTGTACGCGAGTGCCTAGATGCGTTTGTGTGCAATTAGTGCAACTGCGAACGGCTCGGAATGGAAATCGATGAGTCACGTTCGAATTAAGGCCGGGTGTGTTACATTAACAT
This sequence comes from Acanthosepion lycidas, assembly GCA_963932145.1. NCBI lineage: Eukaryota > Metazoa > Mollusca > Cephalopoda > Sepiida > Sepiidae > Acanthosepion > Acanthosepion lycidas. The sequence goes on from OZ010571.1 coordinate 107,433,641, forward strand.
TGGCACAAATCTATTTGTGAAAGGTATATTTTGTTTTTTGTTTTTAATCAATTCACTCAGTCTGGATTCTTTAGACTTGGAAATCAATTAATGAGAAGAACAAATCTGGATTCGAATCACCTGTTGAGGGTTGTTTGTAGCATCCCTGTAACAAGTTTTACCTGTTCTGCGCATTCAACACTTCCACAAAGTGTGTCGGGATTTACACACGCCTTCTCCCCTATAATCAAATCATATGTTTCCCCAGGTTTTCATACATCGTAATCGACGGGAGAGCTCACTATATATAGTGGCTATATATGAGAAAATTAGAATAATGCCGCCATGTATTGTCAGTTTGACAGTGTACAAATTAGTTTTGGACGGCCGTGGCCCAGGTATGATGACAAGCTAAAAGAGTAGCTGTCAATGTGCTTGATACTACCTTCAGGCCATTTGCCCTGGATAGAAATGGAGATATTTCTGCCAGGGTGGTAACATAAATTTACAAACCAGTCGTATTGACCGGTTAAGTAAGGAGAGACTACAGCAAAAAACATCATCAAATATTCCTGCGGCTATGTCACGACATCCTCGCTGTTGTACAGTATGTGGACTTGTATGCAGATCATTAGCGGGAATTAAGTGTCACATTCGATACAAACAAGAAACGATTTCCGGATCATCATACGTAGAAATAGTGCATGTTTCTATGTATGGATGTATGTATGTGTGTATCCTCTCTCAGAAAAGTTCAACGTCCAGAAAACTTAAGTTTAATTTAAAGAATCAATATCCACCCAGAATTTTACTTTATATATTTTCTTAAATGTTGCTGTTCAATGTGCTATATAAAGTTAGATTCAGTACATATCCGGATGAAAGTGACTTAAACTTGGTTCATTTTAGTTATATTTTCTAAATTCGGCGATTTTAATTATTCATTTGGCAAATAAAATATCAACCACATTCGCAATAAACATATCTTACAAGACTTCATATATTATTTTTCTCTATTACTACAGCAAATGCCATTTTGTCAGAATAAATTATGATATGTCAATAGGTTCTTTTTCTTGTGGCAACAAATCTCCTGCATTATTTTGCGAAGTATTTATTCCTTATTGTATTTTCATCTGAAAAAATGAGATCTCATAGTACAAATACATGAGAAATTATATAAAAAGCCTACAACCACACCTTATCAGTCGTTTTCAAAGAAACACATACATATATATATATATATATATATATATATATATATATATATATATATATATATATATATGCAACTTTCTTTGAAAACGACTGATAAGGTGGGATTTTTTTTTATATAATTTCTCATGTATTCATATAATTTTTTCCTGTTACATAAATTATATAAAAATTGTCCGAATGTTACACAAGCGCTTTCGAAGTAAATAAGGTTTTATAAAAAGTTACGAAACTGAAAATATGTGTCCGCTACGTAGACGATATTTTTATTTTAGCTGCGAACAAAAATTAAATCGATAATCTAGAAACTACATTCGATAAACCTCTATCCACAATTTTACTTACGAATTTACCCAACAAAATAAACTCCTATTCTTGGATGATTTTGTGGAGTCTAGTAATACTATATTCACTACATCGTCATATAAAAGTCCCACAATAAAAAAATTCTTGCCATCTTTATTTTACTCGCCAATGTACTCTCAAATATAAAATAGGTGTTATTAAAACTTATTCATGTCAGCGAATGACAATTCATCCACTTGTCCGCTTTTCTTAAAAGAACTTAATAGCATGAAACAAAGACATGTTAATAAAGGGTTTGCACGCCATCTTATAGATTATCATATTAGACTCGTCGGGTTGTTCGGAAGTTGCTATCTCAACAATCAGGAGTCAAATGACCAAAATCGGTTATTTGCGCATCTGCTCCGAGTGACACTTTCGGTAGCGTTTCAAAAATATTCATAATGTAATGCAAATTATTAATTGACCCCTGACAGCGTTTCCATCGCATCTTTGAGCGACCTTTTTTGTGAGCCAGTCCCTGCTTATGAGAATCTATAAATAGAGACGATAAATCTAGAAAACCAGCTGGAGAAGAGTTTCCGCTATGTCAACTCAGACGGTTGACTCATCAACTGAAACATATCCCGCTTTTCTAGTGTAGATTCTAGAACGAAGATAAGGTACGAACTTTCCCCTTTTCGGGCTATTTTATTATAAACACACCTCAGTATGTTTCTATGATTTCTCCGTCTCTTACGCATTTTATTAAACACACCTCATTGTTTCTCTAACAACTTCTCCATCACATATGGATTTTATTAAACAGACCTCTATCGACGTTTCCATTTCTTACGGATTATATTAAAAACACCTCAATATGTGTTTTTCAACTTTCCATTTCTCGTGAACTTTATTAAACGCACCCAAATGTGTCTATGTGAATTTTCCTCTTTCAAAGAGCTTTTATTAAACCCGCCTAATTGTGTATATGTTAGTTTTGCCCTTTCAAGTGTGTATTTAAAACACCTCAAATGTGTATATGTGAACTCAGCCTTTTCAAAGGTGCCATTGTATTCACCGCACGATGTATAAATCATCCAAATAAATAGTTATTTGTTGATATATAAATATTTTCTTCAGTTTCATTTTAAATTCACTGGTTTAAATCCATTGCTTCATAATTGCGCGATTACGTCACTTTCCATGTACTTTGGAATAAGATGGTTTTATTTCGGAAAGCACCTGGAATAATCACTGTTACTACATTAAAAGTGTTAACAGCAATAATATATCACCTTATGAGTCCCATAAATTAATAGCGAGTCTATCAGAATATCATCGGATAGTCAGTTCCACCAACAAGTATCATCCGGCATCCCGCCAAAGACTTTTTCTTTCTAAATTAACTAACAGCAACCAAAACACACAGGAAAAAACAATAACATTTACATGTTCTATTACAAAAAAGCAAAGTAACTATAAGCAAGACGGATCTTCAGTTAGAAACATCGTAAAGAAATACATAAATCTAGTCGACAAAAACAAGAAAATTAAATTCATTATTTATTACAAAAATCTAAAACTGCTAATCTGATTGTTAAAATTAATAATTCACCTGCACAATCTACATTACGGAGCACCAATATTAATTCCGGACTGTGTTCTTCACCAATCCAAATTCGTAAATAATTATATTGAATCTTCTACAACAAGAAACACGTTACATCCCTCTGATCATAGTTCAGTTAGTTCTCATTAATACACAAAGATACCTACTAAAGTCTATCAGTAACATACTCGCTGATAATACAAATGCAATATCTTCATCCACGTCTACAAAAGGGCTAAAAATAATTGAAGATCATTATTAATAAAAAAATAACCATCAATCAATAATATCAACTATGAACACGGTCATAATGCGCAGACTGTGTTTAGAGAATAAAATCTTCCTATAACTCTAGTTACATAGATAAAACAATGCATATAATCAGTTAAAAATAAAATAAAATCCACACTTAATAATGGCTAAATAAATAGGTAAAGGCGTTTGGTAAACATTCAGAAAATTTGTTATATAATTTATGTCCTGAAAAGTAAAACAATATACGAACACTTGAGAAATTATATAAAAAGGCATCAAGCACACACCTTGCCAGGCGTTTTCAACAAAACCTACACAAAAGAGTGAGTGCTGCCCAAAGACACAATAAATATATATATATATATATATATATATATATATATATATATATATTGAACAATAAAATATTGAAAAATTAAAATCTTCAGACACCATTGGATGTAGATTAATATTCTTTCGTTTTTTTTTTATTATTATTTCAATTAGATTCCTCGACTAGTTTCGGCCAAAATGGCCATCATCGGGAGAAGAAATATTTCTGCTTGCTAGTAGCACTAAACTACTGAAATGAATGTCTTGATGGAGAAAATGAACTTTTGTCTGTAGTTTTCATTTGTTTTGTTTTTTTTATTTCTTTATCTTTTTAGCATGAATCTTTTAACATTCTTTGTGTTGGTTAAACAGTCTCTTTTAAATTGTTATTTGAGATAATAGCTGGATGGATCTATGCTTCTCTGAATTCCCCTGGTCAGTCTGACAGTTTTATTGGTCCTGAAGAGGGGATGTGTCTCTGTTAAGTGTTTGTGTCTGTGTTATTTGTTTTTTAGGGAGTGAGTGAGTATGATGTGTGTAAGTGTGTATATTCCTGTGGGTGTGTGTATATGTGTGAGGCCTCAACACCTCATGTCTGTCTTGTGTGGGTGAGAAATGTGGGTAGGTTTTGAGTTGTAAAGTTATATATTAATACTATCTATATTGTTAAATTTATGGTTTAGCCCGGCGGGATAGTGTGTTTTTAGACGTTGTATCCACTTATTTTCATGGAACTCTAAAATGTTTCTAATGTTATCTGCTCTGAACTATTCTATTCTCTCAATTATAGTGAATTTGACATGGATTTTGAAATCGTGTTTTTCCAGGCGGAAATGTTGTTCAACAGGTAATAATTTTTCATGGGGAGTCGACTTAACTCGATTGCGATAATTATTAATTCTGTAGTGAAAAGGCCATTCAGATTTTCCTACATATTGTTTCTGGCATAGTGTGCATTCTAGGAGGTAAATTATGTTATGACTTCTACAGTTAGAATCGTGGTAGATTTTGAAACTAGTTTTAGTTATTGAACTAGTGAATGAATTCGTGTTTTTAATATGGTTGCAACATAAACTTCTTTTGTTGTTACATGGTTGTGAAAATCCTGTTTTTGTTCGTAGTTTATTACGGATTACCTTGTCCCCTGAAATGTGGTTACTACCTATGATTTCTTTTAGTTTCTTAGGTCTACGATATGCAAGAAGGCCCGGTTCCTTAAACATTTTTTTAGGTCTGGTTTGAGATGTAGTATTTCCCAGTGACGTTTGATTATTTGGGATAGTGGAGGCAGAGTGGGGTTGAAAGTGGTTACTAGAGGGATGCGGCTAGATTTATTTTTAATCTTGTACATTAGGGTGTCTTCTCTAGGTGAGGAAATTGCTTTATTTATTTGTTCCCCGATTAGGTGTTGTTTATAGCCACGTGTTGTGAATTGATGCTCCAGATTTTCAATGTGTTTATTTAATTCTTCATTTTTGGAACATATCCTTCTGAGTCTAAGTGTTTGTGAATAGGGAAGGTTCTCTTTGAGGTGTTTAGAGTGGGAAGACTTAAATTGTAGATAGTTGTCGGTGATTTTAGTGTGTAGTGTCGTTTGTAGTTTCCTGTTTTCATCTATGTAAATGCGGGTGTCTAAAAATGTTACTGATGTTGTGGGTTATTCATCGTCAAACTTAATTGAGTCGTGCACTGTGTTTAGGGTCATAAGGAAATGGGTAAGTTTGTCATCACTACCCGTGTACACAAAGAATATATCATCGATATATCTTGCATAGAATACGCTGTCCCTACCAATGATTCGATAGATATTGGTCTCCTCAAATTTTCCCATGAATATTGTAGCATATGATGGAGCTGAACTGGTGTCCATGGCATAACCTCTTATTTGAAGGTAGTGTGTTCCATTGAAGTTGAAAGTATTCAATGTAAGGACATGCTCCATGAGTTTTATGATAACTTCTGTGGTGGGGTCCTGTTTTTTTTTCTTTTACTAAGTGCTTCCTGAAGGACGGTTAGCCCTTCGATGTATTTAATGTTTGAATAGAGTGGCCTACGGTCCATAGTCACTAGAATAGCATTCTCTGGAACTGTTTGTATGTGATTAATTTTGTTCAGTAGATCTGTTGTTTCTCTGATGTAGGATTTTACTTCTTTAGCTAGCGGTTGTATGTAATAGTCTTTGTATTTGGAATTTTTTGTCGTGTGGCAGTTGAACGATGAAATGACCGGCCTTCCTGGGTTATTGCTTTTGTGTATTTTAGGAAGGAGCTAGAAACGAGCAGGTGTAATGTTTGTGGGTGTAATTGCTGTGCATGTTTCCTTGTCGATTATGAAGCATTATGTTTAGTGAGCTAGTTAATTCTTTTTGGCATTCGGGAAGGGGATCTGTAGGTCAGCTTTTATAGGTTTCTTTGTCGGCTAGCTGTTTGTTGGCCTCTTTAATGTATTCTTCGATTCCCCAGATCACTGTCGCACCCCCTTTCTCAGCCTGTGTTATGATTAGGTCATCTCTGTGTGTCAGCGTGTCGAGGGCTATACGTTCCCCTTCAGTAATATTGGCACGTGGCAGCTTACTTGCTATTGTTTTCTTTATGTCATTTGATAAGGCTAGTTCAAATGTCTGTATAGTAATGCCTGTGTTTTGTCGGGTGTAGGTAGTATCCTTCTCTTTTAATGTATCAAGTCTGGAAGGTGTATGATCATTGTCTCCGTAATGGGCTTTTAACCGTATTCTTCTGCAGAAGGATTTCAGGTCTCTGCCAAGGTCTCTTTATCAAACATTGGGGGACTAGGGTAAAAGCTTAGTCCTTTATTTAATACCCTGAATGTGTTGAGTCAAAACTTAAATTTATAACTCGCCCATATGGGTCAAGTTTGAATTTGCAAGCATGGCGAAGTTCTTTCGTAAAAGCTCCAAAGCTTGCATCATATCTCTTATTATGGCTGATATATATATATATATATATATATATATATATATATATATATATATATATATATATATATAGTCTTCAGGCGTGCTATATTTAAGGGATAAAGTGCTCAATATCAGAGATAGAGACGTGTGTAAATATAAAAGTGGCCTGACGATTGCGTCTAGCATGAAACATACTGTCGCCTCTAAGTGTTGACTTCTGTGTTCAATGATATATATATATATATATATATATATATATATATATATATATATATATATATTCATTACATTATTTTAATTTATTTTAAGATAAAACACATATAATTTAACTTTCTGTAATTTATTCCTTTTCCTTTGGTTAAAAATATTATATTCTTCAAACAACTGCATACACGTTACACTTTCACGTAATGTTGAACAATATTTACTTTTTGACTTCTTAATTGAATTTACTTGTTAAATTATTCAGTGTAATCTCTATATTTCTTGTTTTAACCGTTTTGGGCTTCCATGGCCAAAAAGCAATAATGGTGCAAGCAATGATATATATATATATATATATATATATATATATATATATATATATATATATATATATATTTCCTTCTTGCACTTTTCATGAATATTAATAGCGTCGCTTTTTGTATTTGTTTCTTTTCTTTTTTTTTTTTTGTTTTTCTTTTTTCCCCTTTCTGGAGATTAATTATACTATAGGGCTATAATAATGAAAAAATGATAAAATACTAAAAATCATGGAATTCAAATTCCCCGAAAATTGTTTCTCGCTATAATTAAGTCATACTTTGAATGCTATTAGTTTATTTAAAGTTTTATGAAATTATGCATTGATTCTTGGGGAAAAAACATAAAAAGAAATGTATTCTTTTGCCTCAATAGGGGTTTTCTAATATATATATATATATATATATATATATATATATATATATATATATATATATATATATATATTTGTATCGCAAAATCGGACTTTAATATTAAAACAGTATTTTAAAGATGTGAGAATGTTTGAGCTTATTTGCCAGAAGCCATTTATTATGCACGAACAGAGAGTTAAAATATTCTCCGATATTAAGGGAATAATTCAATAAACAAACACTTGAAAACAATGATTCAGATTAATGATTTTTAGGGTGGCAGTAAATTCAGTCTGTAAGAAGATTAAATTAAAATTACCACGGTTTAGTTTTGTTATTTTTTTTTTTTTGTTTTTTTTTTCTAATCGGAAATACCCCAAGTAAGTGCATACTGCCAATAAAACATAAGTGGTTACTGTGTGTGGAATAATTAGGAACATAAACATTAATGATGAGCGGAAAGAGATTATATTAATGAAGTAACGATTGACATTTCATTTCATTTTTTGCATATTAAATATTTCATTATTTTTTTTTTTTATATTTACTGGAAAGCATGCAGCCGAAAGGGAATTCCGCAAGCGAGAATTTACGGCTATATCTCGCCAGCTTCTCAGGAAATTGGTGACAGTCAGTGCTTCGCTTAAATTCAAAAAGGCTAGGTACCAAAGTGAAGAGTCCATCTGATGTAAAATTATTTAAAGAAAAGACCTAGAGAGGCAAAATTAGGACGGTAGGAAAGTGACTGAAAGTGATCCGCCATATCAGGACCAATAATATTGCAGATTATTCCTTGGATCCTATCAAGGAGCTCAAGATAAATAGCAAGGGAACAGAACCACAGGTGACAACAATATTCTAAGCATGGACGAATGGTAGACCTATAGATGTGTAAGATAGATTCTGGAGAGAAAAAAAAACTGTCTCGTGTGATACAATGGACCGACTTTCTTAGGAGCTGATTTAGCAATGGATTCAATAGAGTATTTCCATTTCATATCAGCAGAGAACGTGAGCCAATGAAGGTGCAAAGAGTCACTTTCCTGGAGGATAGCATCAGCCATGGTGATGGAAGGCAGTAAGGGATCTCTCAGAGGATTAATGGAGAGAAATTTAATTGTGGAGGCGTTAAAATAATCTGTCTTTTGCCCCAATAAACTATTTCCTTAAGATATTTTGGACATCGGCTGCCATTCTGATTTTGTCAGACTGATAAGCCTGACTATCGAGGGTGGAGTAAATTTTTGTGTCATCACCATAGGTACTTAGTTGATAGGTAACGTCATAATGAATATTAAAAACAAAGTAAGACGAATGATGGAGCCATGGGGACACCTGCGTTAGTGCGAAAGTATCTAGACGTCTGGCTGCTCAGGATAACTTTCATTTCATAATTCAATAGGAAAGTCAGGATCTGTTTAAAAAGTGCCCGCCAATACAGTATCTGTTCAGCTTATGGAGAAGACCTAAATACCAGACCCTATCAAAGGCTTTCGAAATGTCCAGTGCAACAGGTCGGGCCTCAGCATTTTTCCTACAGCATGATAAACACTTTCCACGGATAATGTCAGTGCATCAGCTGTTGACCTGAAGAAACGAAAGACATATTGCTAGACCTCCAATGAGAGATGATGAATCAATTCTGAATTGATTAGGAATTGTAGGAGTTTCTCGACGTAATGTCGAAGTTTAATAGACCGATAGTTTGAAGGGTCGCACGGCACACAAGATTTCTTAAATACTGCAACAACAGATGATGACATCCAGCAAGCAGGAATACAGGAGACAGCAAGATATTTATTATAGAGATTAGAGAGAACAGGAGCCAGTTCTAGATCGCGCTTCTTAATGATATTTCAGGGCAACAATCGGATCCACATGCTGAGTGGCGAACTAGGTTATGCATGATAGCAGAAACCATGGGAAGATTTATATGCGTATCACTCAACAAGGACTTATTTTTAGGAGAGAAATTAGGCAGGGAAAGTCCGGATGAGTCAAGAGTAGGTTTAGAGGGACAATTTACGGGCAAAGCATTTAGCTTTATTAGCAGAGAAAGTCTGAACCTCATTGTTTGAAGAGGGTATGAATAGAGACCTTACCCTTTTTTAATTTCCTATTACATAGCTGCCGGTAATTGCTAAAGCCAAAGTTGTTAGAGGCTATTTGTGACATTCTCTTGGGAAATAGCTATTTCATTTATTAAGGGCAACAACGTATAGTCGCTCGTTGAGACGAGAGCTGTCATACTGGTATAGCCGGCATTAGTGGTTCCTGTGTGCTATAGCGGCCGAGCAGGCTGGTGTGAAGCATGGAAAGTATTGAGGTTTCAGCTGGTATTTCCGAGAAGAGATGAAAGCGTCCTTTCGAAACCTAAGTGGCGTAATTTTCAGTTGTTAGTTTAAAAATATCAAGTGGCACCACGGAGAAAATCATGAACTGCTTGCAGGTAGTGGAAGGAGTACTTGCGGATAGGGGTTTCCTGTTTAATAGATAACTTGAACGAAGTATCATTAGCTACTACAGAGTGGTCAAAACTACGAAGATGGCAGTGTCGCGAAGCTCGGCAAATGTGAAGAGAGAAAAAAATCAAACAGAGAAGCATGTTGCTCGGTTTGGCATGGGTAACGAGTAGGGAAGTCAACGATTTGAGTAAGGGATTAGCAATGGATAAATTTAATGTCTGAACACCGACATCTTGAGTAACTTTAGAATGATTAAGCCACGCATCGACGGATCTGGAATTCTGAAAACCGAAGTAAAAGTCGCACTGGCCAAATTAAACAGAAGCAAGGCCGCTGGACCAAACGGATTTGTAACGGAAATGCTGACAGCCTCAGATGACTTTGGCATATACTCGATCACTAAAATATCAAATGAAATCTACAATAGCGGGGATATACCGGAAGACCTCAAAAGATCAATCCCCGTAGCTATGCGAAAACAGGCGTAAACGAATTCGAATTCCACCAAATAATAAGGCTAATGAGCCACGTGACAAAACTGATCATCCGTATTCTAATGAACAGAGCGCGCAACAGAATCAACCCAGAGATAGGACAAGAACAGTGCGGGTTCGTTACAGACACAGGAACAAAGAACGCGATATTCATGCTCAGAATGTTATCAGAAAGAGCGATACAGAGGCAGAATGACGTGTACCTATGTTTCATAGGCGACGCAAATGGCTACGACAAAGTACGCCACAAGGATCTGATGAAACTGCACAGCAACGTCGATATATTCGGGAAAGATATCAGAATAATCAAGAACCTATGCAACATGCATGCGCACAGGGAAAGAGATACGCAGATGACACAGTACTGACAGCAGACTCGAAAATGAAATTATAAAATCTCATGCAGGTAGAAACGGAGAGTGAGAAGAAGGGACTAAGCATAAACTACAAGAAGATGAAGCGGATGGTTGTCCGTAAGAGGGTGATCCCAAAATTCGATTTGAAGGTCGGGAACAGTAGAATCAAGCAGACGCAGAAGTTTAAATATCTGGGAAGCGTCTTGACAGAGGACGGTAAGTGCGACACTGAAATCCGTAGGCGTACTGGTATGGCCAACTACACATTCCAAAATCTGGGCTGAGTTTCTGCGAGACAGTAACAAAAAAAAAATACTAAATTGCTACGTGATATCTGTCCTTCTTTACGGCAGTGAATGTTGAACGAATCTCACAAAGCTGAAGAAGAGACTCGAGGCGACGGAGATGTGGTTTTAGAGGAGGATGCTAGGGACATCATGAAAAGGGCATGTGAGCAACGATGAGATCTTAGGTTGCAAACAAAGAGGAGGCGTATACTTACTATCAGGAAGAGAAACTGAAGTTTCTGGGACACGTAATGAGAAAGGTGGGCCTGGAGAATCTGATACGCGTCGCATAGAGGGAAAGAGAGACAAGGGAAAAAAACGCAGCGGATTTTAGCAAGTGGATAACAGAACTTGGTCTGAGGGAGAAGCAGAAGGGAAGGAAGTTGGTGAGAGCTGCAAGGGATTGAGGGAGATTGAGAGCCATGATCGCCTACGTCCTGAAAGGATGACACATAAAAAGAAAGAAAGTTGTTACCAAATACAACGATATTCGCAGATGGGTGAAAGAAACTATCAGTAATGATGTCTAATATACTGGTCCTGAGAAAAGGGAGAGCGATAAAGGAAAAAGAGATATCTAACAGTTTTGTAACGAAAGACGGAAGCATGTGAAAGATTAGTCTGCAGCCTCGAGAGACAATTCCCTAGCCATCAAAAGATTATCCTTTATGTAAACACCAAGGCCATGCATGTGAATGCTGCAATCTTTTGTTAGTTTAAGAGGGCAAATGTATCTGGCGGCCGTTGCAAGAGGAAAGATTCAACTCTGCAAAATTTGGAACGGATATGATGAATATTAGTGAAAGAGAAGATGAGTAGCTCCGTTGATACTTTTGTTTACTCGTTTCGTTGTATTTCGTTTTGTTGCATTTTCCATGAAATTCCTTTTTTAGGCGAGAAAGAGTGAGAAAAGACCACTTTAATTGTCACTATCTTTTGTCAATAGTAATAAAAACCAGCCAGAGGGCATAATGTAACCTCAGGGATACCTACTGGAAATACATGCACGGGCAAATACCCATTCGCGACATGGTACTACAGATTCCTCGATATTATTTTACTGTCGTTCAATGCAGCCTCTCTAAGTACTGCCAAAGAGATCGGGTCCCTAAAGAAAACTCGGAAGCAGTTGCCGACAAATTGCTAATAGCTTCATAATGGAAAGTTACAGCCACTATTTAGTGAGATCACCAAAAGGTTACCTCAGTTAAATCACTGTGACCCTGGTAGAAGAAAGGAAGATAACCGGTAAACGACACCCAGAACAGGAAATAAGGGATGAACCACTACTCCTGTTTAATACATACTGAAAGAATTCGGGCCGGATGATAGGTGAGCCTGTCTATTCCTATCTACTCCATTTCTACTCGACCTGAGCCTGGTAAAAAAGTGCGAAACTGCTATATGATATACAATTACATTAAAGATAAAGAAAGCCGAAGAAATAGAGAGAAGCTGACAATACAATAAGCAGAATGCGTGTGCGAAAAAGACACACTAAAAAAAATGGGAACAAAAAAGATACTCCTACTTAACATCAGAAAGAGACTGTTGAAATATACTGTACAGAAAGACGACCTGGAAAACATAATACTCACGAGGGCGTATTGAGGTAATGAGTTGATCACGGGATTGTCCTATTTACTGAATATAGTTAGTGTGAATATATAGCAGAATGTGTAGTTAGAATGTGTGGTAGTGTTAAATATTGTTTAGAGCTCAAGGGAGAGGAAGATGGAAAGAGCTATGATAGCCAACATGTTGAGTCTATACGGCATATGATATATAAATGATGTAAGGTATTTCATAGCTTTACCTCTTATTTCGAATAACTATCGCATTATTTCATCATATCCTCCGCATAAAATTAGTAAACTACTCATTTTAGAATTTAAATAGTGGGAATTTAAATAGAGTGGGAAGGAAAGGATGTTTTAATACATTTTTTTTTAATTTTATGTTTGAATTTCAGGGATGATATGTTATCTTTATTTACACTATTTATATTCAGAATATTGTCTTCATCTTTGAATTTGTTACCAGAATATTTCGGCAGTTGTGTTTGCCGGGCTTCATCAGGAGTATATCGATCGGAGAAATCTACAGCGAAGTCAGAAATAAGCACTTTATTTAATCTACGCTGATAGACTGTTCCGATTCAATTGCCCATGTTTAGGGATATATAGTTCTCTTTTTTAGTGATACTCAATTATTGCTTTCCTGTTTTCAGTGAGTCAATGTAAACACTGCCAGACCCAGCGATGGAAATAAGAACAACACGATACCAAGAGACATGGGCAATAGAACGAGAACAGTCTACCATCGTAAATTAAACAAAAGGTTCAGTTCAGAAATTATTTTCTTTTCTTTTCAATAAGGGTGTTTCATAATTCTTTATTTACCTTCTAGACGGTATCTTTTATCTATTCTAATGCATCTTAAAATTTCTACGTCAAGTTTTCCGTAACTGTGATAACGACCATATTTCATGAATCCGTTGATCCTATATTAATTTCTCATTTAAGTTATACTTAAACATTTCTTCAGTTTGAATAAAGACTACAAATGCAGAAGGTATATACAGTTGTTTACAGAATTATTCGCTCCCACTGTTTGCTTATTTTCTATGAAAATGTGAATATTCACAATTTCTTGCCAAATTTACAATAAATAGTTGACTCCATATTTAGTTTTGAATAATTTGCGAAATTTTTAGAAGTTTCGATCTATTATATTCATATTTATAGATTGTTTATAAATATTGGTGCAGTTCAAGATTATTCGCAACCCTGATGGAAATTATAAAATAATATTGCTCTATGACAATTTTAAAGTTTTTGTTTTTAATTTACATTTCATACCCTTTGAAAAATTATACTGACCTAACATTCTAGGTAATGTATAAGACAGTAGTTAAGTGCCACATACTGCGAGAATTTATTGGTTCTGCAGACGATTGAACATGACAAGAAGCCCTGAAGGAGGATAATTGATGGGTACAAACAATGTAATGGATATACAGTACTTTTCAAGACGTTACATTTTCATAGATACACAATTCGTACCATTATCAAGAAGTACAAGGACCCGTTTTTTTTTAGAATAAAATATGGACAGGGAGAAAACGGTCAACTTCTGAGAGAATAGAAAAATTGTTAGATATATAGCGAAAAAAACTCACTTAACAAAATGGAAATTGTCAATAATTTAACGATAACAGTTTGGATGTATCGACAGTTAATAGATGCTTTCATCGAACAGGACTTCGAACTTGATATCCAAGAAAAATCCCCTTGCTTAAGTCTATAGACCTAAAATCCGGATTAGTCTATGCTAGTAATCATCTAGAAAATGTAAGTATATAGTGGAACTATGTTTTAATGTCAGCTGAAACCAAACTAGAATTATTTAGTCACATGAACTCCCGATATGTATGGAGGTAAGTGAGTAAATCTCACAAACCAAAAACTAATCTCCCTACAATTAAGCAGGATGGTTGGAGCATTCAACATTGTGGATATTTTTCTGTTACTGGACCTGGAGAACTACTGAGAATACATGGTAGCATGGATAAAGAGAAGTATTTGACTATTCTTAAAAATAATTAAAAAAATGTGCCCGTATTGTTACAAAATCCTTAGAAGACAACAAAACGTCCTGATGTAAACCCCACTGAAATTATATGGTCCTATTTAAAAAAAGAAATTGAGAACTGGAAGTTATTGCCCAGGAAGAATGGAACAAAATATCTCTTATTGTGTGTAGTGATCATGTAACGAACTATCAAAAATTATTGAAGGCAATAATAAATATTTAAGGTTACACAACTGAGTATTGAATCAAGAGGACCAATGATTTTGTCCTAAATGTTTTTAGTGATTTTTGGTATTATTTTTTTGACAATAGAATAATACTTTTGTGTGGAAATTAATGCGCTTTCTTCCAAATCAATTATTTCATCATTTGTAAAAAAATAAAAATAAAAAACAACCTGAAAATGAATTTTCCATAAAAATTTGAGGTGTTACAGCTTTATTTGTAATTATGTCAGGCGGGTGAATAATTTTGTTCACAAATGTATCTATGTTTTATAAATTATACAAAAGCGTTTTGTAAGATAAAACAAAGAACTGATAGAACTACTAGGAAAGATGGATTTATTTTCGAAAGACTAAAATAACTGAGAACTGATACTGGAAGCAAACCGTCTGCAGAATTAAATTAATTCAGTAAATACACAAAAATAGAAAAGGGTCTAAGACAATTGTGTGTCTTCTCACCGGACTATATACGACCATTACAGCTAGGCGATCGTGAGATTCCAAATAATCATTATTGCGCGTATAACCATAACAATATAAAATATACAGACGGCATTGTGTTGATAGCTAGTACAGAAGGAAAACAAATGGATCCCCTAGAAAATCTCGTAAAAAAAAAGCCTAAACATCTTTTTGCAAGTAGAGAGAATATGAAGATATCCAGAAGATGAAAAGCGCATGATGTGAACTAGTAAATGGAGAGATCAAAATGAAACAAGTGCCAAAAGATTTGTGATTGTTTGAAACGTGGACGAAAAATGTGACACGGAAATTCTCAGTAAGAAGGTGCACTTGAAAAGCAATTGTTACTTCACAGAAACTAAGCAAAGTATAAACAAACAGGAAAACTGTGTTAGAAACAAAAGATGTTGAAATGTTATATAATATCGGTTCTCTTATATGGCAGTAAATGCAGGACAATCAGAAGATTTAGACGTGACATATCGAAAGGTTGTTCTATAGAAGGATGCTATTATTTGCTCATATGATCCGTCTATACAATTATAGACGGATCATATGAGCAAATAAGAAGTTTTTAGCCCAATAACAATATATATATATATATATATATATATATATATATATATATATATATATATATATATATATATATATATATCAGAAATAGTTGAAATTTCTAAGACACATATTGTTAAATGTGTGCTTGGAGGATTAGACACCCACCGGACATAGGGAAGGCAAGTCAGGGAGAGGGAAGCCACAAATAACCAATCTAACGATTTGGGGTAAATGGATGGCAGAGCGAGGATTGAGAATGATAACGAAAAGACAGAACTTAGTAAGAGTTTAGGAATTCGCGGAAAGTGATGATCGCTCAGGTCTTGAAATAACAGGGCACATACAAGAAATGTATTTAAAATATTTTCGGTTTGCATGATCCTGAGATTAAAACACAATTGTTACAAATTTCTGGGAGTCAGTGTCCGAATTCGTGTAAAAAGCAATGGTTTTGCACATAATCAAATTCCAGACATTGATAAGCATCATAATCTGTCAATTTTCTCGTTTTTTTTGTTTGTTTTTTTTTGTTTTTTTTTTTAGTGAAATTAAATCTCTTTGTAAAATATAGTGTGCAAATTTATTTATAGGAAATAAGGAAAATAATTTCATTTTGTTTCTTCTCATTACATTATAATAAATACGAGGGACCATGAAAAAATATTGACCAGTCTACTTTCCAAAATATGACCAGGGGGTTAATATAAGTATATATTTATTGTCCGGTTTCTTAATAAGACACTGAAATTGTCATAGAATCCAAAGTAATTATAATACTTATGGATATCATAGATCTAATTTTTTAAACAAATACTACTTCAATTTTATTCCATTTAAAATTTATGAGATATAAAATGTCATAAAATTTTTGCTACAATTTTAAAATTGAAAGAAAAACAACGAATATATTTTTAAAACAGCTGCAGCTAAATCTCTCGATATAGTTACTATTGCACCATTCATCATCTGTCTAGTTTTATCATTCTTCTGGCCACAGATATTAAATATTTCTAAAAACCAAGAAATATCTTAATGGTAAAAAAAAAAAAAAATAACAATTTCTGACCAGGACATTTCCTTAGAAAAATGTTCATCTGGAATCAGAAAGAAAATGAAAAGTTGTTTTCTTAAATGAAGATAACTGTTATGCATAAGATATATATATATATATATATATATATATATATATATATATATATATATATGTGTGTGTGGATTTTATTAAATTTAACTGAAAATATGCCTACTTTTTTCTCTTTTCAGATTTACAAATAAATTATTGTGATTTCAATCAGAAATATCAATACGCAGTATGGTAGTTTTATTTCCTATTTTTCCCGCATACTGTCAAATATCACAGTCACTATCACTATGGCATGAAAAACTTGAACTTTTGATAGTCTGACCCTAATCTCTGTTTGCGTGCAACTTCTGATCGTGTCGGTTGTAATTATATTGTTTTTATTGATAGTTTACGCAATACAACGACCAATGGTCACTCAAAGTAAAGAGTTAATGACTGAGATTGTAAGGGTTGGGTGATGGAGGACAACAAGTGCATATTATGAAGATGACTGGGATAGATATCGGTTGATCCTCGACTTAAAGATACCAAGGTTGTAGTTGCCATGGATGTATTCTCATTCGGGGAATAAACTGCCTGAGAGGAACTTGCTTTTTATCAGAGGATCATGAAGTTACCACGAATTGTTTGTCCCCGTTAACACGCCATGATGAAATCTTAACTGAAAATCTACGAGTTAGAGCAAATAAGGAATGAAACGCGTGTTAACATCTTCCATAGTAATAGCAATTTCCAGCACTGAGTAAAACATTGATTGTGTTCCCCACATCTTGATCGATGACAGGTGTTTCCCTATAACTCAAATAAGTCGGTTCTCTGTGTCGCGCCAGAATGTATTTCTCCCCTGAGTTTATCCTTCAAATGTACAAATCAACCGCTCGTCCTTGCATGGAATACTGCTGCCATATACAGCCTGGTGCTCCTGCTTTTCATCTCGAGGTCCTAGGCAAAATCCGGACGGATATGCAACGTAGTTGGTACTGATCTGGCATCCCGTCTTCAGTCACTTTCACACAGACGTGTCGTGGCTTCCCTCTGTCTTTTCTACAACTACTTTCATGGCAACTGCTCTGATGAACTAATTTCACTGGTTCCCAAACTGCATGTTATTTAAGCATTATACTAGGTTGCCATCTCGGTCCCAGACTTTCACTGTCGAAAATATAAATGTAAACTTCTCTTCTACTCCGACAGCATCTTATCTCGCACCCACCGTCAGCGGAACTCCCTTCGTATCACTTACTTCCTTGATAGGTATAATATTCAAATTTTCAAATGCAATGCCAGTCGTCATCTTCTGATACCTTGAACTTTATCGCTGTCCTTCTCTTTATCCTTTCCCCAAACATTCACCTTTACTCTAAAATATCACTCTCTGTAACTCCTTGTGTGCAAGTGGCTCTCTCGCTTGGGCGATTGCTTGGAGCGATTTGCTTAAAAAAATCCAAAAATAATGTTATTAGCTTATAACGTGAGAGTTAAGAATATTCTACCCGAGTAACTTTGCATAACGAAGGTAGGTGTCATGTCTTATGACACCACTGTAAAATCTCACATACGAGCCGTCGCAATAAATTGCAAAACAAACAAATCATAATGGCTCGTACTTCGGAATGATTTCATCAGTAATTTTGACTCCTCTGTTGTTTAGCATAAAAAATTGGACTCACTTTTACAATTCACAATTTTCTCTCCTATAAATTGAGAAATGAATTTTCTGATGATAGTTATAAAACAAAGCGTATAATCTGTGGCGAGTTATAAATTGCAAAAAAAAAAAAAAAGAAACATTAACCTAAAATGTCATGTACTCAAATAGCCTCATCAGATCGAGGCTTTCATATGAAATCCGCATAGGACGAAAAAACTCTTTCAGAAATATCGAAATTGTTGGCTGTATACAACCGCTTTCTCAGATCAATGGCTGAATGTGTGTAAGCGAATGAAAGTTGTTGAACTAGCCATATAGAATCGCAAACAAAAAAAAAACTGCACCAAGTAATATAAACGACACAACTGGTGGATATTGAAAAACAATAACTCGTAAAATTGATAGCCCAGGTAACTGGAAGGGAAATAATGACATGATCAAGGTGTTGACACAACACAATACTTCACGCAAAATTTTAGTAAGAAAATCTCATTAATATTGGAAAGATCATTAAAAGCTCCTGGACTAGAGAAACCTATTTTTCATGGAAAAAAATGTTTTAGGTGGAAGATTTCATAAATTCATTAATTTTTTTTCTTTGAGTGAAATTATCGACTTGGTTAGTGATTGCCGAATTTTTCCATGTAAGGAAACTGCTAATATTAACATTACCATTATCGATTGTAAATGATAATATACTTTGATCCCAGCGCAATGTCTACGGAGTAAATAAAGGCGTAACTAGAGTGGCACTGTTTTCTTGGTCAATGAATGCCGAATTTTTCTGTTATATAAGAATAAATTGTCACTGCTGCCACATGATTTTGAACATACATCACCAGAGTAAACGCAGTCGATCCCATTATTGAATTAATTGGATCACGTGACTATGTGAGAAAGGCATAATTAGGAAGTCACGTGACGTCCAATTGATCGTTATTTCTACTCTATCCTCTATGACCATACGGACCACTATTCTCTATATTATTTCTCTATTCGGATCACTACAATGATTACTTTTCGAGCGAGTATTATCGAGCAAGAGCTATTAGTGCGAGTACTATACGAAGGCGTCTGAGACTAGTATTGTTCACCGGCGTACTACAGTTTGATCTGCAATTACACAGTCTGTATCACACCGGGCATAACGAAAGTGTCAA
The DNA here is from genome assembly GCA_963932145.1 of Acanthosepion lycidas. Taxonomy (NCBI): domain Eukaryota; kingdom Metazoa; phylum Mollusca; class Cephalopoda; order Sepiida; family Sepiidae; genus Acanthosepion; species Acanthosepion lycidas. The sequence goes on from OZ010571.1 coordinate 107,453,429, forward strand.
CATGTATTCATTGATATTACAAAAGTGTCAAACGAGTATTTGTTGAAATCACGAATGTTTCCTTATAAGAAAACGGTTAATATTACAATTATCATCAGGCTTTCTCTTATTTTTTTATTAGCCTTTAACTCAATATCCGCTTCAGACAATGTTAGGCGTGATTTCCCTCCATTAAATAACTAATAGCGTACCTCATTTAGTGTTGTGATGATTTTAATATGCAACTCTGCTCATGTCATGTTGATTTCATAAAAGAAATCAGACTATCGATTTGGATTGCATAAGTATCTGAATTCAATATTGTTTATTCTCAGTGTACTCCACTAAAGAAATACGTGCATTATATTTCCTTATGGCATTCGTTACTAAAATACAATTATTTTCAGTTTTGATATTATCATAAAATCTAATAGATTTCATTTCATCCTTTATGGCTTGACTTCCCAAAACATGATCAAATATGATATCATTAAACTTGGAGATCATATTCAGTTCATAGGTATCCAGATCTACTGGAATTAACCAATTATGATTAACTTCAATATCAGACATATTTAGTTTTTATTTTTCATGAACTATTTCATAATATTGGCATTATACTTTCATTTTTAACACGAGCTTTTTCTTATTTTTCCCCATAACATTTCCTCCTACATTTTCGCATATAAAACCCATTGTCTTAATTGTGTCACTGTCCTGCCTGTTCTTTGACGATTGTAAGTCTCACAGATTTTTTTTTTTTAATTATGAGCTTATTTAGATCACACAAACTTCCTGTACAATCCTCTCGATGGCTTGTATATTGCTTACACAAACGTCCTAAGGGAAACTTTAAATTTACCGAAGATCAAGGTTTTGTTGGTTTGATTAATAATGCTTTCGGATATAATCGATGATATTTCGTAAAATTTGTATCTTTAAAGAAGCTGGTATTGAATTGTTGTCATTCTATCTTTAAGGGAATTAAATTATTTTCCCTTCGTATCATCTAAACGATGATGTTTATCTCTGTTGACTTCCACGTCATTATATTAGAATAAAAGAAAATTACATGCGACTTCCTATTTGATAAACAATGTTCACTCAGTTATTCTAAAGAATTTGTTTAAAATATACATAGAGTTATGAATGTATATTAGTCCTTGTTACACGGGCTTACTAGAGGTGCAACAATCATTTCATTATTTTTAACATGAAGTATTTAGTATATTGAAAACCTGCAGTATCATGCCGTTTTAAAAGTTGCATATAATGAAGTAATTCCGATTTCTTTCCGTCAATGTCATAAATAGTCTTGAGCGACTGTTCGGTTATACTCTCTTCCTACGGACGGGAGGAACCCGAAAGAGGCTCCGCCGAAGGGCGGAGTCTCCTTCGGGGAGGTAGACCGGCCCAGAACCCGTTTATACGGGTTCAATGGGCATATTTTTGGCCGAGCCCACGGGCTCGGAGTGCCCACGTTAAAAAGGCCTTGTGCCATATGACACCCTCGTGGGGGGGTGAGTGAATATCGTCAATGTCATAAATAATAAGTCATGATCGGACTAATAACTTATTGTGTGTGTGTTACATGGTGGTTGTTTGAATGAATGGGATATAATAAATTAAAGGTTTCTCCACAATTATGCACTTGTCTGGAATTCCTGCTACATATGACTTAGGAAAATAGTAGTTGTAATAAAAATAATGGCATGAGTACAATGATCACCCAATTTTAAAGATCAAGCCTACAACAGGTGAGGCCATAATATAGGGGAATTAGATATACAGAAATTTTAAATACGCTTATGCATCATCTTACTGGAAATTGTCATCACTTATAAGTTTACAGAAAAAAACATGAGTATATTTGTATATACGATGGTGTGTTGAAAGGCGCTTAGGTAAACCGAAAAGAGATTCCAAGACTAAAACTTATGTACCACGGGACAATGGCCTAGTGGGTCTGGTAACATGATGATTGTAAGTTCAATCCCCGGGTCATACAGTGTGTACTTGAACACGCGAGCAATAACTATAAATAAGAAGTAGACCTTATCCATAGAAGTGAGCAGTAAAACTAAAACAATCTACCGCTGTAGATTAAATAAACGTTCAGTTCAGAATTCCTTGTAGGTTACCCAGATGAATATAAACCTGGGGAAGCTGCACTGCACAACGATCCAAACATTGCGATAACAAATATATAAATAATGTTCAGTTATTTTTTTTGTTTTTTTTTTTTACTTTCATTAAACTTGGGTTATATAAAGGACTTTTACCTCTCCTTCGTGTCTACACGTACACAAGCATATGCCTTGTTTCTTGACTCGATATTTATGCATCTGTTTCGTATTCCACAAGGGAAAGTAGATCGAATTGTTTCTGTTTGTTCTTTAATTCTTCTGTGCTGATAAAATTACCAAATAATTGTTTTCGATTTTGGCACCCGCAGAATGGATTAGTGAGTAGAAAGTAAAACTAAAAATCTTTATTTAACATCAACCGGAACAAATGCGAGATAATCTTGCAAAGATTTATTAATATTTAGTGAAACCAGTGTTGGCTGAGCTCTATGAGATTAATTTTTTAGCGTCTCCGATGATTATACACGGCACTAGACTTAGATCAAACAAACGAAAAACGTCCTGAGATTACATCAAAAAGAATTTTCATTTTTCTAGTCCATAAGCGACAAATAAAAACATTAGCATCAGTGGGAAAAAAACTGTTCTCCCTTGTAGTTGCGCATAAAAATAGACGTGAAACTAATTGAATAAATATAACAAAAGTTTTATTTCATTAATAATTCCAACTTCGAGTTTATTCAGTACTTAGATCGATGACTCCTTAGGAATATCAGGTATTGTTTGCTTGGATGTGTAGATTATGTAATGGATAACAGCCCGGGTGAGTTGTGTTTGAATTGTAGTTGGATTCGTGAAATTTGCGTATGGTCAAGTACATTTGAGAAAAATATGAAACAACCTCTTTTTCCCCAATTATGGCTTAAATAGTAAGACATATATCTGAAAATGTTTATTTTCTCTAAAAATGTGTAGAGTATTATTTTGCAAAAGAAAGGAGAATTATTCGTGCCGTCCAAAAATATGTTTCGGTTCCAAATTATCTACAACCCTTTGAGAATACATATCAATCAATCGTTCAATCATAATTCATGACATAAGAGAAAAATATACCTTCAGAAATCAATCTTTTACACGCTCTGGCTTTGTTAAGGAAGATACGTGCAATTTCACTACCTAGATTTTGGATATGCTTGTGTGAAATTGAGAATCCATCCATAGACGTAAGTGTTTTTAGTAGGATTCGGCGGGAGGTGGCTTTAACTTGTATCCAAGAATTTAATTTATTCTTTTGTGATCGCTTCTATCATTTTGATGATCATGTTGATTACTAAAATTCGGCGCCAACATTTATGCAGATTTAAGAGGAGAAACTTTCTGTTTCACTACAATAGGCTCCCGTCATCCATTCCCTATCGCCGTTTGACTTTGTAACAGTTGAGTGGAGATGAAAGAAAGTCGGAGAAGAAGAAAGTGCCGATGGCGTCAATTTGTTTTAGTTATACCTTATCTTACCAGGAAGTGACTCACACACTTGATTTCATAACCTTTTTCTACGGTATATAGGGAATGAGCCATGAAGAACCCAGTTATGAAACTGCAACGGACTGCCGCTGATTCTCTTTAATTTCGAATGGCGCCTTTCTGTAGCATGTCCGTCGGACGTAGCCATCTTCATCCACTGGTTCAACCGTTGGCATCTGTTGTAATCATTATCCGCTTGTTCTACCGTTGTGGGCTTTTGGGGCTGATACTCTGAGAGTGATTCCGTCGGCAGTTCTAAACTCCTGGTAGGGAAATGCTTGGCGACAGGGTCGAAGATGTGGACCCAGTTTAAGAAGAGTGATAATACATGAGTAGAATAGCAGTTTATGTTGTAAGATATTACTCACAATAATTTAAATCTGTTTATTTGGTGTATAATTAGTTTAATTGATAGAAAACTTTAAAGGTCTTTAGACAAAAAAAATTACGGGCCCAAAACCTACATACATATGTGAAATACCCCTTCTATTTCGACCTTCAATTCAGCTGAGGACTGAATCCAGCAACAGTTTTCGGAAGAAATGAGAACATGATTCACAGGTTGACTCTAGAAGATTTTTCTGATTTGAATTCATAGGTTTTATTCTAATAGATCTTTTTTCAACCCAAGAAAAGAGAACCTAATCTGGCCATCTAATTAACTCGTAGGAAGACTGATTCTTCTAGTTTCCATGCCATAAGCTTGAGAAGAACGCAACAGAAATACCTGGAATTTGAACATTCTACGCCGATAGGCATTGACCCACCACGATAACTGCATACAAACGTACCATTTGTTGTTTAAATAAGAGTTCTAACATACCAACAGTAATGGTACGTGTGCTAGTATCCTATAGGATCCGAGTTATTCAACGAAATACAAGTTTTCGATGTATTGTCGATTCTGTAATTAGTCGCGAGTCCCATAGCGAGATGTTGAGACAGTACAACACGGTGGTTTTCAACATACCTCTGGTATTTGACGGCGCCGGATCTCGCTCATGAGGCAGAAATGTTCGATCCGTGATTGAATGCTCCGTATACCCAATACTGTGAAATTTAAGCCCGCCAGCGCAAACAAAGCATCATCCTGCTGCACTAGACCGCGTTAAGCAGGTGGACGGATACAAATGCTCCTGGAATAGTGCAAGGTAGATGTGAATGGCTTACTTGAAATTATTCTTTATCATCATCTTCCCTTATATACAGTGTTCCTTCAAGACGTTGACAAACATGACTCTCCACAATTTTCTGTCCTTTTTTAGCTTTTGGTAAATTTTGTATTTTTCTAGCCTTCCTATACCCTGTACTGGCATACATTTATACTATGTCGTTTGGTATGTTATGTACTGTTTCGTCTGCCTTAAGTATGTCCTGTTAGTGTGAGATTCTCTAAACGCTCTTTCCTCATTAGTTCTCCTAGATATATAAACTGTTTCTTTCTGATGTTAAATATAAGTCTTTTTGTTTCCATTTTCTTCAAACTCGGTCATTGTTCACATGATCAATCCATACTATTCTCATCAATTTCATGTAGATCCACCTTTTTTTAGCATTTTCTTTATTTGTTTAATTTGCATTATTGCCTTATATGAGGACAGACTCAATATATGTTACATAAAAACACTCCACGACAATTTATATGCAATAGAATCATATACTGGGCCTGGTTGACAACTGATTTTCATGGCTTCATAGTGGGTCACAATACAAATGAAACTCATCATCAGCCGTAAAAAATATATCCATAGCTCACTTGACTATCATCGTGGGTATGTAATCATCAACTGCATCCGTGTGCAAGGCCTCTCATTGGTAGCTTTTGAGGAGCGTAGAACAGCCTCCTAGTTTTTCTCAGGTCCAAGCTATGTGCAAATAGTGATCGACCAAACTAATGTCAAAACATTATGAATATATTAAAATACATTTGTTGCAAGAAGACCAGCAATTAATTTTCATAGTAAAAACAATTATACTTTTGCAAAAGGAAAAGAAAATTATCAGGAATACATTTTTGAAAAATAATCGTTAAACCTCCCAAGAAAAATATATTTCAGCATTAAATGACCCACAAGCAGTTGATATATATATATATATATATATATATATATATATATATATATATATATGACGATAAACAAACCAAGTCAAACAATATCATTGGATTACACTAAACTGCTATTGTCCAAGTAGTAACGGCATGAAATCATGTAAGGAGCTGCTTTGAGTATCCTTTTAACGCAGTATGGACAATGCTATCTTTAAATCCGGAAGCGCAGTGAAATAACGAATGATGATGCCTTCCAAAAGCTAAGCAAAGTAATAAGAAACAGGAATATTTTCTTAGAAACAAGGAAAGCGTGCTAAACGGATACTCTATATCAGTTTTCCTAAATGACAGTAAATGCAAGACAATTCTTTCACTGATCAAGAAGAGACTTGGATCAGCATAAATGTGGTTCTACAGGATGATGATGAGAATAACATGGACCGAATATCTGAATATCTTCGAAGTTTTAGATAAAACATTAACAAAAATGATACTTCTATTTAAAATACTTAATACGGGAGTCAGTTCATATTTCCAAGGCAGATTATGAGGAAAAACAATTGAAAAAATTGATGCTCACATGAGAAATTGAAGGCATGAGGTAAATAGACTTACCTAACGAGCTAAGTAAATGAATTGCTTAACAATGTTTAGGGGAAGTAATAAAAAGACATAATATATTAAAAGCTAAAAAGGACAGGAAGATTTAGAGACCTATGATCGTCAACGTCCTGAAAGTACACAGTACGTAAATATTGGTATGTTTATTTACATGTTTTCTATTCTCTCATACCCCATACAAGCTAAACGACTAGGCGTCTGTTAACTTAGAAGTGAATGAAATTTGAGACACTGTCGTTTGTCCGTTAATATATTTCTGGTCAGGATCATTAATAAATTCTGATCGACCACTGCACTGTCCATAGTTGGCGGTAAGGCATTCTATTAGATATGCTTTTTATAGACGTGTCACCGCAATTCGAGGGATATCAAACCTCACAACAATTAAAGGAGTAGAACCCTCAATCAGTCTGGTGCATGCAATCAAAATCTGTTCAAATTCTAATGATGAAATTCATCTGCCCGGTGCTCACACTTAGCAAATGTTAGAGCAAAAGTGATGTATGTGTGGGTATTTGCATTATGTCAATCTTCAGAGACGCCTCTTATCTTTAATTTGATGTACAGTTAATTCACAGCTTTTGGCACGTCAGTGTATATACTCAGGTTTTTTCTCTCCCTTATATACAGTAACAAAATATTTCGTTAACAAAAACAGTAACTGGATAGATTTTGTTTCATACCAGTCAAAAGTTAACTAGTACGAAATGAAATGTTGTTTCAACTGTATATCGAAAGATTTACATAGGTTTAAATTATCAGATTCGAAGGGAGAATCATATCAGCTGAATGTTTGCAACCGTAACACTACACAACTTTATAAATTCTTTGTCTTCTGTGGGTCATTATTTCTCTTCTATGCAGATTGTGAGAGCTCATGGCGCTCTACAATATCATCTCCTTTGTAGCCCTTAGTAATTAAGTAGTTAAGTTTTCTTTTCCTATTTCTCCTACAACCTGTTCTTCAGAACATAGGTGAATTGAGACGAGCTGCATAAAGAATTCTGCCATCGGTTCTCTGATTTTGACCAAAATTGACAAGTCACTTCAGCTGGTGTCATATCCCTTCACATAAGACCCTGAAACGGCGCCACAGGAGTTGGAGTTGGAGCTGATTCATCTCGTGTGACACCGTCTTAAAAGAGAAATACAACTCTCTTAAAGTGGATGATTTTTATGCTTCATTTAGCGCCGCCACATTTCAAAACATCCAGAATATGGTATAGAGGATGCTGATATTGTTTAGCTCTACTTAGGTGTGTGAACACCAACAAAGCACCCAGTTGACTGATGAACACTTCAGATCTGTTCTGTGACTTGTCACAACAAAACTAACATCAAACTTCGATGCACTGTCAAGAAAGGTTGATCAACAACATTGTTCCCAATAAAAGTGAATGTATTAGGTTTGTGCAAAAATAATGTCGTTTTCTCTCATATGTTACTATGTGAGAAAACGACATTATTTTTGCACCAACCTAATAAGTATTACCGCTGTAATGTTTTTTTTTTTTTTTTTTGATATGTATGCATCGGGTGCTTGCCCAGCCTGCCTGTCAATTTTTAAAAGTCAGTGTTGCCCCTGAGCCAAAAGGTTTGCCCACCCCTAAGTAGAATTTGAATAAAGTTTCATTCTTATTGAGTTCATGTTCTATTTTGAAGCACTTCATATACAACTCTTTCAAATTAGTGTCATTTTTGAGTATGATATATTACAATATGTGTGCTCCTTTGCTATTTTTGGCTTTAGTGTATAGTGATTTCAGTTCCTATACACTAAAGTATCTTTTAAAATTCTTGGATCTCTTAAAAAAACATTAATACAAATAAAAATGTACCTCTCCCTATAGGTAAACAAAAATCTAAAATAATATCAACTCATTACGATCCAGTGTTATTTTGTTTTCGACAATGTTTGTCATAAAAAAAAACCCCAAAAAACTTTGGTTTACTACCATGAAACAAATACGATAGTTGGTTAATCAAGGTCATGCTGTACACGACAAGAACTATTTTCATTGCGCCCAAGATGGAAAACAGAACCTGAATTCGGATCGTGACAGGTGTCACAAGCAGGTGATATGACACGAACAAACCCGTACATTCGGTGAGTATTAACCTTGTTCGAATCGATTGTAGAGTTAAAAAGAATGATTACAAGATCTTGACTCGATGTCAGAACTATTGGCAAATTGCTTTTGTCATATATAAACCTGAGAAAAGGGCACGAAACGAAACTACGAAGAATGATTTTTAATCTGCAGTTAGAACAGATCCTCTCTCTCTCTCTCTATTTGTGCTTTGTTTTTAAGTTGTTTTCCTTCTAAGTGTATTCGCATTTACAATGTACAATGCATTCATCTGCAAATGTGCATATGTGACAGCATATGAGAGTAAAATGTGTATTTAGAATAGTTTTTTTTTTATTATTAAAATAGACAGCGTTGGGAATGCGCGTATGTATTTCTATCGCAGTTATTATCTGATATTCAGGAATTACGATATGCGCTGATAATATATATAATTTAGTCATTTATAGTTGAATTAAGATAAATCTATAGTATTATATGAACAGTAATACTTGAAGTAGTATAACATTTATTTATTTTCTTTTTCATTTTTACATATTTTAACAGACTATTAATTATTTCGATGATCCAGTGGCTATTTGGTTTTTTCTCTATTCATCTCTTTTCATGACTTAAGACTGTTATGAAAAAATAATTATCCTAATAACCCTGAAAACATGGTTATATCTTAAAGCAGAAGACGTAGATTTTTCTTGTAGTCAATCTGTTAAATCTATACCTATCTATCTCTATAATCTGAAATTAAAAACTGTGCATTATTTGGCAAGATATGATATCAACCAAAATGATGAACGTCGCCATTTACGGAAGAGTCTTCGCTTATTTTGTCATCAATATTAATGAGATTCCCGAACGTTCTATATTAAAGTAATATTTATTTAAAGTGAGCAATTATCGATAATATTATCAAACCACTTTCAGAGATACTAAATCTAAAAATAAAATATATTACTCATATGTTAGCGAGTATTATAATTGTTTGGCTTTTAGAAATTCCATTGATATTGTTAAATGAAACTGAATAAATCACTGCTCTGTATATCGGTAACAACACAATAACCATATAGTTCAACATCAGAAACATAAATTTTAGCAAGAAAATATGTTACACGTACAAATATAAAAAGGCTACATAGAAAAGCAGCATTAGAAAAACCATCTCTTGAGGACTTTTAGGGTTTCGGCGCCCGACTCCCTTTAACAATTTAAGTGCCGCTTCACTTTACAACGTAGACGACCGCACTTTTCGATTTAATCTTGCTTTAGGATAAGGACGCTCCTTTAATATCTCTCTTTTTCGTACGTTCTCTCAATCTATATATTAATTCTCGGAAGTAACTGGTTCCCTTTGTTTTCTCCTACGATCGATTCGTCGATGTGCCTGTGAAATATGTCAATCGTTTTTTCTTTATTATTTATACAACATATTTCAAATGCTCATTCCTGATTGTTAACGACAGCTATTTTGAACACTATTTGAAAATGTAATATGCAATTCAATTATTTTCAATGCAATCAATATTGATCAAGTAATATTGATAACATTTACAAAACTTTCTCCTTTTAATATAATAAATTTCAGCTTTGAATATATATATATATATATATATATATATATATATATATATATATAGTTGGATTGATGTGAGTGTATGACCATGAGTTTCACGCTCTCTGCGATCGTCAGACAAACTGATTAAATTTTGAAATTTTGCATTTCCTTATGGTTGCGGACATCGTTGTTTTATGGCAGTGGGAGGAAAAATTGTCGTCGGAACGCCACTCATACGTACGCTGACATATTTACACGCTCGTTCACGCATTGCAGGTCACACAAACATAAATAAATATATATATATATATATATATATATATATATATATATATATATATATATATATATATATGTGTGTGTGTGAGAGAGAGACAGAGATTGTCATTATTAATTTTCACACTGAGGTTCATCGTTTACTAGGAGCGAGGCGGGGGATATGTTTGGAAGCAGTATAGGTGTATAAGATTGGAAGTTAACGGTTAGCCCTAACCTTGAACAAGTTATGATTGTAGGGAAGTGGAGAATATCCTGTTGGGTGTCAGTTCCACAGGGCCATGATTCAAAGGAAGAAGCTGCTCGTGTAGAAATGAATCAATGGAATCGGGAAGAAATGTAGGTTGTCTGCTACTATGTAAGCGTTCTTGCTGTGAAGGTTTGCCGCTGCCTGACCAGACAATGTAGTTAGACCGAGCGTTTTCCGTAGAAGCTAGCGACTTGCCACATCCCGCCTTTTAGAGAGAAGGTTGGAAAATAGTTCCTCACTCACAAGGACTTGGAGAGGCTTTTGATCTCTGTCAAGGCTGGAGAGTGCGGTCTGTGTGGCTCCCGCTCAAATATGACAACAGTACTCCATTTTTGGCCTGATATGTCTCATGTGAAGATAGAGAATAGCAAGAGAAATCAGGAACTTACTGAAGCGGTACGGAGATCCGACCATTTTCTCTGCATCATTTACAATGGGTTGTATGTACTAGTTGCACTTGAGGTCGGGTGTTGAGGTTCAACAGTCTCTTATTGAATGATCTCCGATGCGACCTCTGTTCAACCAGATTGGTTGTAGTTAGGAGTCAGATCGGTGATGATGGAATGTAACAAACATGTTCTTTGATTTAACCATCCAGTTTTACGCCATTGAGTAGTTTCTGCAAGGGAGTTCAATCGCCAGTCTCTTATCATGGAGAGTTTTAGAGGCACGCTCGTATATAGCCGTATCATCAGCATAGATGTTTACAAATGATCTGTGTATATATTTACGCAGATAATTTATGTAGATCAAAAAGAGGGCTTCTCCGATGGGTGATCCCGTGAGTACGCTTGCGTTCACCTCTCGAGCTCCAGAGGATGGTCATTGAAAATTACCTTTCATGGACCTACCTATTAGGTAATATATTATGATCGATAAAACCCTTCCAGTAATCTTGTAGCTGGAGAGTTTCTGTAGTAATCCTTTGTGCCACACCTTGTCGAAAGTCTTTGAGATATCTAGTGTTATGGCCCTTGAGTTGTATTTGTCGTCATGAGCGTCAATGAATCTCTGAGTAATGGTAGTTAGGACGTCGGGAGTGCATCGTATGGAACGGTACCTGAGGGGATGCCTTAGGTTTGCGGCCAATCTGGACACTGATTAGGGAATGTTCTGATGTGCCTAGTCGGAGTAAGACTTTTGACAGTCATTAATCAGGGCTGGAGTTCAGGAAAAATCAAGAAGGTTCTCCTGATGATCTGGGTCATTTACAGGACCCGGGAACGTTCTCTGATGGGTTAGTTCATAGGCGATGGAGAAGTCTTTGCAATATCTTCATTCAACATCGGACTGTGAACTCCCCTAGTGCACATGAGGCGTTGATACTGGTTTCAGAATGTAGCAGGCGGTCTAGTTTACATTAAAGATGGTGTTCCATTTCTGGAAAGTTGGAATATAGACTGCTAATTCTTGTGCAGGAGATGGTATAGGAGGAAAATTAATCGACAGGATATGTCTAAATTATTTAATCAATCCTGTTGGTATATATATATATATATATATATATATATATATATATATATATATATATTCCAGTTTCATAAGGTCTTATATATATATATATATATATATATATATATATATATATATATATATAGACCTTGTGAAACTGGAATTTATAAACAGGGATAATATCATTCATATACAGGTTTTTACTGAAATTGTTTGCGAAGATGTATTCTCGCCATTTAAATCATTAGCATCTATATTTGTTTTTTGTTTGAATGATTCATGTAATTATAAATTAAACTGCACCTATAATCGATATATTTATATATATATATATATATATATATATATATATATATATATATATATAGAAAGAGAGAGAGAGGGGGGGAAAAATACCTAACATTTGAGGTTGATAAAAGGACCAATATGCCTGTCATTAAATAAATTATTCTCTGTTCTGTAAACCGATGCCTGCAGTTTTTATTCGTTGGATTTTTAAAATGACATCATCCAAATTATGACGTTTTTCCCCACTTACACAGTTTTGAACAATAGTAGATAATCAACATACCAGACATTTTTAAATCCATCGCTTATATGGATCAATAATGAAATATTTAATATAGTAGATAATGAGATTAAATATATAATAAGGTGTGCAATGAATTATCTCATCAGTTGAAGAATTTCATGTTGATAAACTGTATAGCACAGAATGCGTTCAAAAGTATCTAATCTATCAATGAAACGCTTTCTCGGATCGATCCTTTGAAATAGCTTCAAGGGAGTGAAGCTTTTAAGTCTCAGTAAAAAAAAAAAATCCTTTGCCGAATCTCGTGGATGCTGTCTACGGCATCGCAAAAACCATTTTAGCGCGTAACAGGAACTACATCAGTTGAGAGCAACGAAGAGAAAATAACTACACAGCCAAGATGCTAATGTTCAAAACTGCCGCAAACGAAAAAAAGAAAACAAAAAAAAAAAATGAATCATCAATATTTGAAAGATGTTACTGGACTTGAGAAACCTATTTTCCATAAAAGCCTAATTTTAAGGGAACGGTTTTATACAATTCAATCGACACATCATAGGCTGCTTAGTGAATATTTGATGAATGTTTCCTCATAAGGTATCGACTAATACCACAAATAAGATTAGCATTTGCTGAAATCTAAAGATTCAAGGTACATTCAACGCGCATGCACGCGGACACTCACTAACACACAAAGACAAGCACGCACACACAAACACATATATATATTGGGGGTAAACGGCGAAATATCTCACACGAAAAATTTAACACTTTAAAAATAGATTTCCCTAAATTATATATATATATATATATATATATATATATATATATATATATATATATATATAAAATTCTGTGTATGTATATTAAATAACGATTTTGATGTTACAAGTCAAATATGAGCAAACCCAACGCACATTTAATAGTAAATTACTCTGATATATTAATTATTAATATAAAATCTCTCTCTATCTCTCTCTCTCTCTCTCTCTCTCTCTCTCTCTATATATATATATATATATATATATATATATATATATATATATATATATATATATTGATATCTATGTGTGTGTATAAATATATATATATATATATATATATATATATATATATATATACATTAGGTTGGTGCAAAACATTGTCGTTTTCTCACATGTGTTACTACGTAAGAAAACGACATTATTTTGCACCAACCTAATATATGATATCAATATATTAATATATGAAATGGTATATCTGATATGTTCATATACTCTGATGTATTTCAGCCTTTCAGAATTTATGTAATGTATGCAATATATGTATTTTCTACAATTTATATATGTCTACGTTTTGACTAAACAAGCGCTTAGCGTTACGTCTTATAAGATTAAATACATTTAAACCTGAATATCTATTTAAGCGTGAATAAATATCTTTTTCGTTTAGGTGAATCAGCACTAAATCTATTAATTTATTCATGTCGGTATCCACGAAGAGTGTCTGTCCACTGTTTATATTTACATTTGATTTATCTGAAATTAAAGCACACGGTGAGAGACAAAGTGCACTACAACCTAGTTATGATCTGCTACCCAAACACACTAGCTGTTATTATAATTAGAATAATTCACATGACTAAAATCAGCTTTATTTTCAATATGTACTATTGCTTAATGTTCTATCGTAACAAACTGTTTTCAAAGCAAACACTCTAAGGTTTCATGTTCGACATCAAAAATAAATACGCATATCTCTATCGGGAGAGACACTTCAAACCTTAAAACGTGTGGTGTGCTTGGCTATTATCATAAAATATTAATACTCTGTTCATTTCGATCGCTCGCCATTACCTTACAAGAATGTCGTTTTCTTAGAATATCTATAAAATTTGTGGATCAACTAATTTTTACTACTCTTGAAACCTTTAGCATCAGCAACTATATTTAAGAGCGACCAGTTTCATTTTTATTCTTCTGTAATATATTACATAGAGATGACAAGAGTTAGAGGAAAATGACTGGATGAAAGGGAAGGAGAAGAATTTGAATTAGAAAGAAGTCCACTGTGTGAAGTGTGTGTTATTAGTTGAAGTAGAGAAATGGAACCGAGAAAGACAAAATCATTTTTAGCTAGACATTCTTTGGCAACGGCTGGAAGATATCGATTTTTGTCAATAGGAAGAATTATGGGATCTTGACGAAGCCAAAGAAATAAAGAGAGGGTGAAGAAAAGAAGCTAAAGTTTTATTACTGTTTACGTAAAATTGTATATCTCGTATTATAAGCTTATCTATTCGGTGATATGTTAAAAACTGATTCATACGTATTCTCGCAATCAGGTATGCCTATTGAGAAAATGAGATTTATTGTATATCGATTCGTACTGTTTTGTGAGAGAATATCATGAAATATATTTAATGCTATATATGATTTTCCATGAATGTTTAATACATTAAAATCTATGGAGAAACATCACCCCAAAATATAGTATACAATTTTCGATATTTGCTTTCAAATACGAATTCGTGGCACACATATTTATTAAATTTAGCTCAATCTGACAAATATGTGTTCATCCGTTAATCATGGCTACTCTCAAAACTGTGTGACAAGCTACACCTATGAATGTTTTATTGTATTGAACAACAATATTATTCTTGGGGATTTAGTGTGTGTAGAAATCGTTCTGTGGAATGTTCGTTCTGAGGTGCTTTCTGATAATCTATTCATCATGTTCAAGGTATTTGGTTTGTGCTATTGTAAATGAGGAGTAACTACTATTGTAAAAGGTATCAGAAGCTGAAAGTAGACATACTTTTAATTCGAAATATAGATCCGGTATATTGTGGTCGGGATCATAATGTGAATTTTAAGTATCGTTTGTTTTTAGTTGTTTCAAATTATGGTACGTTTACTAATGAATATTTGTATTATTGGAATAGCTATCTAAAATATATTACAAGGAGGTATATATACTTTTTTATGTTAAAAATGGATATAATGGATGTTAAAAGTTATATCACTTCTCAGTGTGGTGATAAAATGAATTCATTAACAATCAATTGCTAACGTTAGATGAACGAGCTTTGAAATAGTCAGAAGAGTTGACGGGGAGTTCAGCAGACAGGTGCTACCTAAAGATACTCCCTAAAGTCATCCTGGCTCGAAGTGCATCAACATATTTTCAAAACAACTCGCGGAGTTGATGGCAAAGTCGTTTTGATGATCATGAGGTAACCAATTTTAAATGGTACATTTAGAGATTAAAAGCACTCGTACCATCACTACTATTAATAATCAGGTTATCTGAATTTTCTGCTTGCAGTGCACAAGACTGTATTTTGATTGGTCAGTGATTTCTTAATGTTTTACATTGGTCACTCAAAGAAATCTATTTACACTTGGTACCAAACGCAACTCAGTTTCCTTATGTTACAAGTTGCCAAAATACTTGCATTTGACCTGACTGGAGTAGCTAGATGGGATTTGGCTCAAGAACTACGGCATCGCTTCCTCATTCTCCCTTTCTGCGCATCTTTAGCACAGCGTCAAAGGGGAAAGTATTGAGGGAGCAAAATCGTGGAAGTACCCGGAGTTGATCCTGCGTTTTCGAAAAGAAAACAACTCCATATATCCAACGAAAAGTCGTCACTATATGATTGTCGCTACAATTATTTTTAGTTGTTTTTTTTTTGTTTTTTTTCAAAGTTAGAGATAAGAAGTTTGTGTTCATGGCAAATATGTTGCTAAACACTGGTGGTAATTTATTATGTTGGTTTAAGTAGGTCCTTAGTAAGCTCTGGTCTGATATATGTAGAGCCATCTCTCCTTTTAAGCAAGTAGTGACATGGTCAATATAATTATATATGCAATAGTTTCCGCCGGGAAAGCTATTGCCGATGGAGGCTTTGATGTATAAATAATGTTGGACATATAATTTTAAAAAGTTAGCTGTTTTGATTTCTTTCGTAATAAATAAATGACTTGATATTTTTAATTTGTACATATGCAGTAATATATTTTCCGGGTATTATAAATATATTTGCCATTCAAAAAAATATATTTACATTTTCAAAAGCAATTACACATTAAAAAGTGTACCAGGAAAATCATTGAAAATAACTTATAGATTAGCAGAAAACTCTGCAAACGAAGAGATGTTTGAATAAGTTTTACAAACAGTAGTTTGAATTTTATTTCACATAAGCAAAGATATTTAAAAAGTGAATAGAATTATGGTGTTAGTAGTATTTAATGAAAAATATATTATAGAAGGTTTGCTATCCAGATATTCAACTATGCTTGAATACATTCATATATGACCCTAATTACGGAAACATTTGTCAATTAATTTTCTTAAACACCGCTAAGTTTTTGCGATGAGTTCAAATTTCAATGATGAACGACTTTGGTCTTATTAGATAACTTACATATAAATCAATATATATATATATATATATATATATATATATATGCGTGTGTATGTGTGACAGAGAGGGAGAGAGGGCGCGTGTTTGTTTTTTGTCCTTGTTTTTGAGAGAGAGATTGAGAGTGTCGTTGTGCGTATGTGTGTGTGTGTTTAATAAATTAAGAGTTTTGTTTATATATTTCCAATTAAAATATATAGGAAAGTGATTGTCGCACCAAAACGGATTACATAAATACACACACACACACACACACACACACACACACACACACACACACACACACATATATATATATATATATATATATATATATATATATATATATATAAGATAAGATAAGAACAAATGGAGTATAATTCCAGTTTCGTAACATTTCATTTAAAAGGGTGCCCAATAAAGAGATTAAAATAAGAATATGTTAAAAATCGCTACAAAATAGCAATCAACACGACAAATGGCGAGCGATTGTAAATTACTGTAATTTACCATCTTCCGAGGAGACACATTTGTACTGTTGAAACACGATTGCTATTGTGTATCGATTTTATTTTCTTAACTCAGATAATTGTGAAGTCACCCCGGCCTTTCTCCGCGCACGCCGTCGTGCTATCCTGTGACGACCAATGTGACTTGGTATTGGTCGCGGCACCAAATGTGACGTTCTAACCCTTTGCTGATTCGGATGGGAATCTGGTTAGATTCGGTATCAGCTTTGTCGTTCCCAGCTCGCCTCCAACGTCTGGTTACTGAAGTAACTGCTTTGATATCTAGTCTAACCTACCCACGTTGTGATTTGATCTTAAGTTGACGAAATCAATCAATCGCCGGCCTGCAATGCAAGCCGAGTCCGAGCAAAGGTAACACCACACAAGTATATGCAAAAGAAAATAAAGTAACAACTCGAAAAGTTCAAATGTGTTAAAAAAAGAATAACAAATGTTTTTATATCTTGTTTTTGTATACAGGACTGGGTCTTTCTCCTAAACCGCTAATATGGATTCGTGACACTTTGTGTTTGTTAGGCGAGTTCTAACGCCTTAAGTAGTTTTTTTAAGAAACTGTTTTTTTTTTCTGTATCTTCAGGCGATATTCGTAAAACTTGTTTTGGTGGTGTGAGTCGAAGTCGTTCTCCAAAAATATTTTTTTTTGGTTATAAGTTGAAGTCGGGATGCGTGGATCTTCAGCCATCTTCCAGCGAGGCTGGTCTCAGAGCTCAACAGCCTCAACTGCAACTAACTTCTCTCTCTGACTAACCCCAACTGCTCTCTGCGACTCTGCTTATATAGACGCCGACCAAAACCAGGTGTGGGCTTGTCGTGGTTTGGGGGTCCTCGATAATTCTAAATCCACAAAAGGATTTTCTTTGTTTTCGGATAGGAAAATTTATCACTTTCCATTTTTGGAAGTCTATTACTTTTTTGCTTTAGAGGGCTTCTTAAGCGTATCGTCCTCCCAAATTCTCCTTTCTCATATTGGTATCTCTCATCAATCCCCGCAGAGGGCGTCAATATGTTCTCCTTCTCTCTCACAGTTGTATCTCACACCAATCCCCTCAGAGGCGTCAGCAGGCCTCCCCTCCTTTCTCATAGTTTACCTTCGCCTACCGCTCACGACACCATTCAGCCA
This sequence comes from Acanthosepion lycidas, assembly GCA_963932145.1. Classification (NCBI taxonomy): domain Eukaryota; kingdom Metazoa; phylum Mollusca; class Cephalopoda; order Sepiida; family Sepiidae; genus Acanthosepion; species Acanthosepion lycidas. The sequence goes on from OZ010571.1 coordinate 107,471,882, forward strand.
ATGAACGCCCAGCAGCGTGGGTTTGGCTAGACTGGCCTCAGATTAAAAAATTTGCTCAAAGGAAAAAAAATTATCTTACCTTTTTTTCTTCTTTTTCTTGTTTCACCAGACCCTTACGACTCGTAGTGTGGTCCTTAATCTCTATCTTAACCGAATGTCACCTGGACTTTATCAATCGATATTTCTGCCAGCGTCCAGTGGGTGGTTAACTGGACGTATTCGCATTCTGTCGCCAATTATCTATCCTGGTATCAAACTTTTATCATGTTCAGGTCTGGACAATAAAGCAGGTGTTTTTCCCAAAACCAAATGATATCTCTGAAGGATAGTTAATGGTTTATTCTTTTCCTTTCTCTTCTCCCTTCCTTTCTTTTTTTCTTTGTCGGTGGTCTTCAGCTGATGTCTTTCTCGGTCAATGCGTGACCTGATTACCATTATCTATTAGCATCCTGTTTTGTAGGCCACTTGACCAATTTGAAATTTTCATTATTGCCATGGGCAGATGGCTGTCTCCCATTCGCCGCCTCGTAACATAACTTAATTCGACAGATCCGAGATCTTACGAACCTCCTATCTTCTGCGAGAGAAAAAAAAATACTCTTTCTTTTCGCAAACGAAAACAAAATCTTCACCACCTCCCCTTGTCAAAAAAAAAATAACATCGCTCAGTATGTCCCTTCGCGATAGCCTCTTATCGCCTTAATTATTTCAGCTTCTTCTCGCAAATAGTGTCACATAATTTATATATATATATATATATATATATATATATATATATATATATATATATATATATATATATATTAGCAGTATTTTTCTTTAATACGTATATAAGAATATTATAAATTTAAATTCATTTAAAAATGTTTTAATACAAGTAAATTTTACATTTCTGTGTCATGTACCTTTTTCTGGCGCTTATTCATGTTTAGATAAATTAGCAACTAATTTGGAAAATTCGCTAAGCGTGAAACACTGATAGCACTTCTCAGCAGTGAAATCTACTTCCAGGTTTCTGCTTCCTTGTCACCTACTATCTTTAAATATAACGTCAATCGGCATCGTTTCTCTTTTAAAACCACGTTCCTCTATTTTCTTCCCTCCTCGCTAAGGTGACATTTTATTTAACTCTCTGTAACCACCAGTGCCTTAATTATGGCGTTGCTTTGGTTGAATATATTGAATAATTTGTAAAAAAAAATAATAATAACAAAACAGTCATTATATATATATATATATATATATATATATATATATATGGCAGGATGCGTGTGTGTGTGTAACGAATTCACGCCCGCAATTTTCGAAGGATTTACACCAAAGTGTACATGCACATGCTCCAATGTTAGCGGCAAGGCCAAGACAGACTTTGCCTTTCCCAACTCCCATCGATAGTGGAAATAATCGATTTTTTCATGTTTCTACGGCAGTTTTCATGCAGTTTGCACCCATTTTCTACTGGTCAGAGTGAGAGCCTATAGCTGGCTGCCACGACTAAGCAGGAAGATTCTACTGGCCAGTGTGAGAGCCAACAGCTGACTGACACGAATGTTAACTAGCATGCTAGCATGCAAAAAATTCTATAGCTGCATTCGTCACAAGTGGGAAAAATTTTAAATCTGCATGGCACTTTACTCCAATGGGCTCATTCGCTTGCTTAAACTCAACATTGATTCTGATTCCGCAGAACTGGGTTGGCTGTTTAAAAGTATTTATTGTTAACATTCTTTTTTCATTCGGTTTTTCTAGTTACGAATCCTTTTTTAAAGTTTTGTGTCCATTTGTGTTCTTTAGTTCTTTTTTCTGTAACAGATTTAATGTTTAGTATAGAGCTTAGAAAAAATTCGCAGTGTGAGATAGGCAAGAAGTAAGGCGTGTAACAATATCAGCACGGAAAGGGCACTGCTTTATAGGCAAGGAAGGGAAAAAATATTTTAAGTCAAGTGATAGCGATTGCTGTATGAGCCGTACGATTTTTGAATCCAGCACGGGCAACGCCGTGCCATGCTGCTAATATATATATATTTATATATATATATATATATATATATATATATATATATATATATATATATATATATAGTGTGTGTGTGTGTTTGTGTGTGTAAAACAGTTTTGATAAAAAAAGAAACAACAGTGTCTCCTTTCATTTTTTATTTTATTTTTTAATTTTTGAATAAGTTTGTCTTGGGTTCAAAATTGTGAATAAACCGCCATGTTTGTGTTATTATATGTTCCAGTATTTTTGACTGTCTCAGTCATTTTCAAGAACCAGTGCCTTGACAGTGTGGTAGACATAAATCCTTTGTTTACATCCTGGTATTTTGGGAAAGCTGAAAATTTAAAATAATCTATTGTGATATCATATTTATCTATTATTGTTAGCGACGCCGTACCAAAACTGGAGCCGAAAATTGAGTTTATGCATGAAATAGACTGTAGCATCTGAATGTTAATCCCAATATCCACTTTTATATTTATATAAGCTTTATCGCTGATATTTAACACTTTAACCCATAAATAACTCTAAGGTCGAAGCTTGCTTGGGGGTCCTTGGCAATGTTCCTTGATACTAGGTTTATTACGAAAATTTACTGTTTTCTAAATGCATCTACATATGTTAAAAATTAAACTAAGCCTAACTATCAAAGGGTTAAAAATTTTCGCAGATTTTGACATCATTCTGTTTTTTTTTATTATTTCGTCCATATCCATAAATATTTTGCTCGTGCTAAGTCTTCAATAAGCAGTTATATACACTACACTATTTTTTTCCATAATGTTGAATGTATTCAAATTACCCAATATTTTAACTGGAAAATTTCAAGTTCAAGACGGAATAATTTTTTTTATGACATGTCTCTTATTTGTATTTATATGCATTGTAATTATTAAAAAAATTTCTCGTTGCATTATTCACCTATAATTCATAGGATCTGTTATTGTAGAAAATTAGGTTACAATAAAATTTGTATTCTATATGAATACTATCTCGTGAAAATCGAGATATGATAGAGTGGGGGGTTCTTATCATAGTTTCTAGGGCACCTGTATCATATTCTCGGTGGGTTCACCAAACCGGATTTAAGGTATGCTATATTCACCGGCGATGAATATAGCATAACTTAAAACTACATATATATTGTCATCAACAGACAGACTGTTTCGCTGTATCACAGCTCATCAGTGTGATAGACGTCCGGTTGCCTCAAGCTAGGATCGAAACTGGCGTCAGTCGGTGATTCTACCACTAAGCCGTTGTCACACGGCAGGGATGAAGGTAAATTTAAGCATATATATATATATATATATATATATATATATATATATATATATATATATATATATATATATATATATATATATATATATATATATATATGTGTGTGTGTGTGTGAGAGAGAGCGTACAATTATCGGATATTAATTTTCATGTCAATACATATGTGGGGAAAGGCGTTCTCTCCGCTACAACTCCTGCCTTCTATATATCATTGGCTAGTACATTGGATAAGACTTGAAATATGACACTATGATAACATGAGGAAAACGTAATGATTTACTATAATGATTTTCTTTGTAAACACTCAGTATATTAGAAATTTGCAATCGTGGCGATTATGTAAGTGATTCCATTTTAGTGTGGCACTGATACATTGGAGACTTTTCACTTTAAAATACCAATTATTTAATCAGGCACTACATGGTGTTTCGGGTTATGGATTTATTCATAGGCACACCCTAACTTCAGATAGCGAGGGAATATGCATAATATTTGTAACTTAAATTGTTTATATTATCTATGAGTAATGTCTCTCTAGAGACCTATTTTATTATTTATTAATATTCTATTGATATTTTCCGCTAGGTTTCGCATAGTATGACACGTAATTTACTCTATAACTGGCTGATTTGATAGATTAGATATTGTCGTGCTTCACATCGGCACTATAGATCCGTTTTTGCGTTATAGTAAAAGCGAAAACTTACAGTGTTTTTTTATAAAAGCACACATAGACAATTGCATACGTGTCGGTTTCTCTTGTAAATACCGTTTGATATTTTGCCATACATATCTAACATTCGTGTTTCAAGGTACGCCCATTCATAAACCTTTTCAGGACGTGGGTAATCATGACGCTCCACAACTACCGGCACTTTCTAGCTCTAGCAAAAATTTGTATTTAACTATCACACCTAACCCGGTTCATGCCTGCCATTTACATAAGATCGTGAGGTAGCTTACGCGCTTTTTTTTTCTCTATTACTTTTAACTTTAATATTTCCTGTATATGTCAAATTTTCTTAACATTCTTTCCTTATTATATACCTAAAAGTTTCAACTGTTTATTATAAGTCTCTGTTTTTATTTCATTTTTCCTAGAACTTTGTCCTTGCTTACATGTCCAATTTCTGGTATTCTTAGAATCCATTTGTAGAACCATATTTGTGTTTCTCAAAGTAATTTCTTCATTTGCAATTAGATTGTCCAGCATTCAATGCCATATAAGAGGACTGATATTACATCAGACTTCAGTAATCGTTTCTCTATTCATAAACGATTTTTCTGGTTTCTTAATTCTCCTTTGGTATCCCAATAAGCTTTCAGAGTATCATTTCCCAACTTTATTTCCTGATATTTAAAATTTTGCATTTTTTAATTTTAATTTTATTATTTTTTTAAATGTATATATATATATATATATATATATATAGTAACAAAGCTATACAAGTGCATCTCATGATTGGTGCCTTTTATGATGTTTTACCTAAACTATTTCGTATTCAGACTCAACACCAGTTGATACAATAAATCATTTTGCTTCGCCTTCTTAACAAGCATATTTTACGTCCCAAGCTCTCTGTGATTTTGTGTAGGTGCGTCGACACAGTAGTGCATTTTTTCGTAGATTTGCATAAAATATAGGATCTGTTTTCGATTTTTATTTTAACAAATATCCTGCTTAGAAATGTTGCAAAGTTAATATCGATTTTACTCGCCATTATAGCATGTTTGATATCAGAATGAAACAAAATATATTCATTATATATATATATATATATATATATATATATATATATATATATATATATATAGCTTTAAAGACATAGCTCATAATTCATATGGTTCGTATGCAGGCTGATCAAACAAAAGCAAAATTTACAGCGAATAAAGAAAAATGTCTGTTTTTCACAATGCCGACTAATCTCTAAAATATTATAAATAGTTCGGTTTACATTACTGTACATTAAGCATTTTATGTTTTATGGAAGCCCAAAATCGAAGGAATTATTCGGTTCCTGATTGTTTTGTAGTGACTTAAAACAGTATCAGTCCATCAAATTATTTCCTATGTTTTTTTCAACGAGATTGCCACTTACGTTAAATAGTCCAACTTAAAAAAACAAATGGAATTCAATTCGAATCCTAGCAAGTATATCATGTCATTTTCTCATTTTATTTCAATACAAAGACATAGTACTGTTTTCTGATATGCAGAAAATTTTGAACTGAATCAGTTTCTTGAATTATGACGTGAAACTTTTTCGAGAAAACAAAAGCATTGTATTATATGTCACTGAGATGAGATGGTAATATTCCCCTTGAAGGACATAGAATAAAATTTAGTTTTATGAATAAGTTTTCGACATCAATCAGCATTGTATTTTGATTAAAGTTTGAGGTATATCATTCTCGTTACGACGAAATCTAGGCCGGCGAAACATTGAAAATCGTTGAATGTCATGTATCTACAGTCTGTATACGAAAATTGCTGTGTATCTTTGTTTAATGGTATATAAACTCCTTATGGGTCATTGAATGCCGAAATTTAATTTTGGATGGAGCTTTGAATTAATAAATATATATGTCATTCTACTTTCACAATAGAATACATGGTAGATGATATTCAGCTTTTGTGCATATACTGGTTTGTGTGGACATGATAACTACAGGCTTTTTTTGTTGTATTGTTGAGTTAGTATTTTCGAATACAGTTTCAAGTCTTTAAGAAATTCTCGGATATTATATGGATTTGTTAAGCTATATTTATCAAACTATATTCACGATTGTTTCTCTAGTAGTTTAGTCTTCAAAGTCACGGTTAGGTTTTGCCTCCAACTGTATCCACTGCTATATATATTTTTTCACTGACCGTTAACTACTTCAATATAAAACTAGGTTCTTTATCAGAGTGAATATGGCACACGAAATATCCAAAATAATTTACTTAAGAAAATCAATACAATTGTATTGAGCATGTCCCTACACGCAAAAACGAAAGGGAAATGTCTGTATCCAGCAATGATAGTCAATAAATATGTGTTTCCTCCTCGATTTGAAGGAAGTGGTCCCTTGAAATCTATATTCAATCTTTCGAAGGGTTAAGTGGCATTGATTAATTTGCTCCCTCCTCTCACAAATCTTGGCTTTTCTATTGCACACACGTATTTTTCAGTCATTCTCTATATCTCCTCTGTTGAGTTGGGCAAATTTCTCGACCTGATAAGATGCATCATTCTTGATAATACAGAATGACATAGATTTTTATGTAATTCTTTAAGGTCGATATTTATGACAGAAGCGCAGTATACTCTCGTTAATATACTCTGCGTTTTTAATGCCCAGCCATTCTGATACCATATTTGTAAGTGAAAAGTCCAATTGGCCAACGTTTTTGTTGTTTTTTCGTCTACGAAGATGTATGCCTATCGAAAAAGCATGATAGAGTTTTCTGATCCGTGACGAGAATAAAATATTTACTTTTAAGTAGTGACTCCATTCCCTGATTGCTTTGATGATCATGTGTTCTTCTTCCTCGAATGGAGAGTGATTTCGTTCGGAGGATTTTATATTTCTGAACCAGAATGCAAACCTGCAAACTTGATTTAGCGTCGCAGCCTTGCTCACGTAGGCAGCATCAGTTCAATTTCAGGGTTTATTTCTTCGTCTAGACTCTGTACTATAGTTCTTTCTAATTCCCTTTTCAAATATTCAAAGGATTTTTTTATTATTATTTTAGCAGCTAAGAAGAATATAGTGCTGTTATTTAGCGTGTGAATTGGTCGCGAATAGTTTACGATCCGATGACTCTATTCTCTTCCTATCATTCAGATTGACTGGAGGAGGGAGTTCTCAGAGTTTTCGTCGTCTCTGGATCTGATCCAGTGGTATCTTTGCTTACTTCATAGCACAGTATTTTTTTTTTATTTTCGTTACTATGTAGACACTTTGTTCCTTGTTTAAGAAAAGACCGTACTTTTCAATCAGTTCTCGTTTAAAATACCGCCAATGGTCACGTCATTTATATACGCAATTATTCTTTTTAGGCCTTCCTTTTCGAGCATTTTATCCAACATTTTTTGAGACCAAACCACACACTTTCTGATCCCAAACGGTAACGTTTTACTGTTAGCCCAGTAGTTACATTGGCTTTAATGGGTAATGCAACAGACTTAAGCGAAGTGACTTTTCTCCTTGCAGTTGAAGAATGTCGTTCCTCGAGTTGGACACTCAATTCTAGGGTGCCTCCGCAGAAAAAAGAAATGTTTATTATCGTTTGAACAACAGACTTTAGCAAAATGACCTTCCTTCTGGCAATTGTAGCGACTAGTTCCTCAAGCCAGACACTTATTTCTATGGTGTCTAGTGCCTCCGCAGAAAAAGCTCATTTCTTTTAAAAGGGATTTACTGGCAGCGGATATCCGAGAGTCCGTTTCCTTTTGATTTTCCTTTTGCTCAGTTCGGAGTTCCGATACCGACGCCGACGCCGGTTGATAACTTGTTTCGTTATCAGCAGAATAGGCTTCAGAATTTACGATAGCTCTTTCCACACTTGATTTCCAGCTTCTGTGAAGGTGAGCGGTTTGTTTTCAAGAATCTCTTCCGAAACTGAGGTGCTGATAACCCCAAAATAAAGGCATTTCTAATTTTCTCCCCGTCGTAATCTTGAGCGGTAACATCTTTGAATTTCCATTCCTTCACCAGAACGTGCAGTTCTTGAAGATATTGATCCAACATTTCTCCAGCCTGTTGAGATCTGGTTTCAAGTACATGCCGGATGTATATCTCACTTTTTCTTATCGAATGTTAATAGATTCTTCAAAGATTTTACATTCGCTAAAAAGTTCGTACATATCAGACGACACATAGTTCATAAGTAGATTCAATTCTTCACCCTCAATATGCTTGAGGAAGTTTGAAAATATTCGGTACCATTGATTCCAAATTTTCTCTGCCCCGGAGGTCTTATTATCTAGAGGCAGATATTTTGATTTTACTACCCTGCCTATTTTGATATCCGAAGTAAAACAAATAGGAGTGAATTGAATATCGTAATCCATAATTAGTCAGACATATTCCTACTATTTCTCCTGTAGTTTAGTTTTCAGAATTGGTGGTATCTACCATTTCGTAACCAGATGTAACACGAGGTTGACCTTTAAATTGGGTCCATCGCCCCCACTGTACAAAAGTTCTCATGCTCCTTCGGCACCTCCTCTTTTTGCGACGCATCACTCGCCGGACAAAAAAACCTAGATCCCTTCCGAAGGATAGGTAAGAAAGCCCACTGGAGCTTGTGTATACCGAACCCAACCAAGGCCAGGATTGTTTTGACACCAGCTGTAGCCACTACTATTTACATGGTGGAGATTTGCATATGAATACATGGATTAATTTAATGAATGTTGTTTCATGTCGATTCGTTGATTTTGTTGCATATCAATGTCTAGTGGTTATTTAATACCGAAATCTATCTATTTTGAAAACAATATTATTACTTCAACGAAGTATATAAACGTAATTGTATCCCTTCAACTTGTGATAAAATGTATTGTTGGTCATTCTATAAAATTGTATTTTTATGCTTTCATAGTTTTGTTTTTTTTTTTGTTTTTTTTTGAGGGTGAGGGTGTTATATTTTCACTATTTGCCCATAACACCTAACATATGCTACCCCGCGGGTCAGGGTGGACTTGGGAACAACAATAATTAAGAGGTGTTTCCACGCTCCTCAAAATCTCCTGGTCATAAGCCTTTCTGTCGAATGTGGTTTATAGCCAAACCTAGGACTGGGATACTAATATAGTCATTGTAACCCTTTATGTTTCCCTATATCAATATAGCGGGAATCTATTATCTTCGATCATTGAAGAAGGAAGCACATCAAAATAGCTTTATCTTCGTTCCAATACGGAAATGACTGGATCAAAAGTGAAAATAGCAAACTCACATTGTAAAAGTTCACTGAATAATAAAAATAACAACTCGATTTTGAGATTATTATGTTTGCAGGTATTAAATGTTAGAAATATATTGTTTTATACACTAGTATTTCTTTAAATGTAAGTTTGGCGCTTCAGTACAAATTCTGCCAGCATATGTTATTAAAATCATCTCAGTTACATTCGTATAATTGTGTGTAGATATTTAATTATCTTAGTAAGACTCCACAAGGAATTAAAATTATATTATTGTACGAATCTTACCAGCACGAAATTCGAGATTCTAACTTATATAGAGATACCACTATAATTATGTACACCCAGCGATATCTATGTCTCTCTCTCTCTCTCTTTGTGTATATCTATCTATCTATCTATCTCTCTCTCTCTCTCTCTATATATATATATATATATATATATATATATATATATATATATATATATATATATATATATATAAGTATCTGCTTGTGCTTATTTGTGCTTAATTATTATTTGGGGATGGGAAATTTTATATTGTGTTTGTTTGGGATGACACGGTCACATGCATTGACACACATACGTACACGTGTATGCATTTTAGTTCATACAAACATACCCATATAAATAATCTGATGTTAGACGCATATGCATATTCATGCGTTTGAACATACATACATACGCAACTGTCATTATAATTACCGCACATATAATATATACATATATGTGTGTGTGCGCGCGCATGATTCTGCATATATGTATATATATTTAAAATTGGGTCTTTAAATATGGACTTGCATCATTGAAAAAATGACCTTTTTCAGTGTGTTTTCCAAATATGGACAAATTGAATGTAATTATTACAGTTTAGTCAATGACAGAATAATTTGTGAAATGTGAATTTACTTCCAAAAAATCTTCAAACCTATTTATATATCGTTATTTGATTTTATTACATATTATTTCTTGTTGGGTTATTTAATACTGAATTACATATGAGAGGCACTTTTTCAGAAATGTATTTACTACCCACTCATGTTACCCCCAATAATCATTACTGATGGCAATGAGCTCTTAATAACATAAGTATCTTAAGTGATTATACATTAAAGAAAAAGAATGAAACTCTCTCCTCCTTACTACATTGGAACTCCGCACACTGTGCATTACAAAAAAGAAAGTGATGAAAAAATGAAGACAACGAAGTAACCCCCAAGACATTTATTTTTGTCCTGCCAAATTATATTCTACAATGTGGTACGAAAGTTCTTGTCACCCCCTCATCCAACAATGGAAACAATAAAAAAAATAACATAGTTATACAAAGCACATGTACTGGATTCAGTTTATTCCCTTTCATTGACGCTGTCACACATCGAAATGGTCTGTATGAACACCATCATTTTCTGGTGGGAGCTCGTGTCAGCTACCTGAAATAGAAAAGGGTTTTACATATGGGTGACAAGTCTAACCCTGTAGAACAAAACTGAGGTGAGGTAGCAATATAGGAAATGCATACATCATCTAAAAAATTCAAAGTTTTACGGGGTATGGCATTTAGTCTTCGTAAGTTGAACGACTATGGTATTCCCGCATGAATCTTTGAACTGATTGAGTCTTTCTCATCAAATTGTGAAATTAAAGTTGTCTTTCTGGATCGTTTTTACGATCCAGAAGTCCAACTAATGTAGGTGCCCCCCATGGCTTTATCCATGGACCTAATTTGTCCTGAGTTTACATCAATGACCTTCTTGATGACATCAATTATCGACTTGATATCTATACTGATGCCACAACCATTTACTTGTGACTTGATATTAAGTCTGATCACTTCGATTGGGTTAAATTTGAAGCTGATCTAAAAAATGACCTACAATCTGTTTTTTTAATTGTGCAAGGAATGGCTTGTTAATTTAAACGCCTCCGAAACGAAACATTTCCATTGATTCCCTGTGCTTTTTCTAAAAAGATTTTACTGATAATTGTTCAGAAGAGCACTTCGCTATGAGCCTAAATTTTATGGAAGTAAGCGCAGTCCTAGATCGGCGGCAAGCTCCCATGTGTTTACATTTGAACTCACTAGATGTAATCGTAAGTTTTATCGTAACAGTTACATTTTTCGCACATCTCGCTTGTAGGAATCTCTTCCTGTTTCATACTTTGACGACTTTACATTCACAGAGTATATTAAAGTAAAAGAAAAAAAAATTAGTACAGTGATGTATTACTATATGCAGGCAAGGTGGGAGTGCCACTAGTACGCAAGGGGCTACAGAGTGTGTAAGAAAAAGAATGGATGATTTAGGAAAGGATAAAAAGAACGGAGGAGGGTAAAAAAAGAACGGATTTCAATGCATCAGAAGATTTAGGTTGATATTAAATTAAAATTTTTAATGATTAAAGTTATCAAGAAAACAAGCGAGAGGAAGAGAGTTTCACTGTCGGGAAGTTCGAGAGCGGAAACTGTTGGAGTAATAGGGGCGGTTACATTTAACTGTTTTGACAGTATAAGGGTGGGACCGAGAAGCCAACCTAGTGGCACGCTTAAGTTCATGCAGTTGGAGCACCGGTTAAAATAGCTCGTCAGAGCAGTTGCCATGAAAATATTTATAGAAAAGACTGAGGGAAGCCACATTACGTCGGTGATAAAGTAAAGGGACTCGAGATCACAATTCGGGACAATCGTATTGCATATCCTTCTTTGGATTTTCTCAGGACCTTGAGATGAAGAGCGTGGGCACCAGACCATATCTGGCAACAGTATTCCGTGCATGGACGAATGGTAGATTTTTTGATTTGAAGAATGAACTTCTGGCTCGACACAGATAACAAACTTGCCCTGCAGATTCAATAAAATATGTAAAAACATTTTTATTCATTATGTGCCGCGTTTGGTGAAGCGCAAATTTGATGCAAAAAAGTGGGATGATATGAATATTAATGATTTAATTCCCTGACATTTTAGGGATAATTCCTTGAATGAGAGTTTCCCAGATCCTCGTGCGCTAAAAGTATTGTGGTATGTAATAGAAATATTCTAGTAAGATGTGGTCAAATTCTGATTTCGAATAAGTCACATCAATACTCACGCTCATATCCACACGCGAACACTTACAGAAATATGTATGTAACCCTTGTTAAAGTTCCATAGGAAGCACTCAGTAAAATAACAATTAATGTTTCAAATACTTCTTTTGTTATCAAACTTGGAAAAGCTGTTAGTCATTTCTACATAGGCATAATGAGTTTGTGTCAATGGTTGGTAAAACACGGATTAGGATATATGGCTAAATGACAAAATTTAGGAGATTTTTCAGTTTTATATATTTTTCTTAAATTTTCATCATTACGACTCACAAAGAATTATTTCACTCTCAAAAGCATCTATGGTTATTCAACCTTGCTCCAAACCCCAGGCGGAACTCTTATATAAAGTCCATCCATTAAAAAGGCCGGGAAAATAGTCGAAGATGCAACAGAAATGTGGTTCTACAGAAGAATTTTTAGAATGTCAGGGACTGAACATGTGATCGACGATGAGGATTTAGAGAAAATAATAACAGACATACACTTATATTTCACATCAGAAAGTGACAGTATAAATTCCTAGGGTAAAATAATGAGGAAAGAGGGTTTAGAAAATGTAACACCTACAGGACATACTGAAAGCAAAAAGGAAAGAGGGAAACAAAGGTCTAGCCTACTTAAAAAGCCAATGTATATGTTAGGCAGAACAGGGATTATGTGAAAAGACAACATTTTCTAAGAGCTAAAATATGGTGAAGATCGCACGCATACTAAAAGGACACGGCATATGGAATAAACAAAGGTGAAAATGAAGTTGTAATATGTGGCTCTCAGCAACAGATAAAGGCTAAATTGTTAGTTACAATTTAGAGTTTTCAAAGTACATATGTTTAAATATCCCAGAGGTGACTTAAAGATGAGCAAAAGTGTGACACCGAAATCCAATGGTGCGTTTGAATAATAAAATGCTTTCGAAAACTAAACAAGATATGAAGAAACAAGAAAATGTTGATAAAGATTGATGAAATCCTGTGTCATCAAATCTCTTGGAATGACTGTAAACGTTAGGCAATTTCCTAAGAGATGAGGAATGAGAAGACTCGAAGCAACAGAGATATGGTTCTACAGAAGGATACTAAGAATAACTTGAACGAAACTCATAAGCAACAATTATGTTTTAAGTGAAAAAAAAATAAACAAAACCTACAATTACGTATAAAATCAAAAATAGATATTTGAAATGTCTGGGTCACATAATGAGAAAGGGAGGCCTGGGAAATGTGCCACTTGCATGAAAAGTGGCCAGAGAAAATTAAAACAGCGTGTTACATGAATAATAATAATAATAATAATAATAATAATAATAATAATATGAATATGAATATCTTTACTGAGGTGTCAGTGTGTCTGTGAATACGTGTTCATTCTAATAAATTAGTTTGTGCTTTTCTCTCTGTTCTCTTTCAGAAAAATCCATTTAAATATTTTATATTTCAGGCGCGGATTTTCCGTTCTTCTTTATTAGCTCATGAATATGAAGTGACGAATTCAGAATTAAAATTGAATTCTGTATTTTTATTATTCAAATATATTGATAAATTTATCAGTTTTTTGGGGCTTTTTTTTTTTACAGTAAATGAGAAATAGTTCAAGAAGTGACATTTTGAAAGTGTTTGTAAAATGAAATGCTTTAAAGAAAAATAGATAATAATTTATTGACAAATGTATTTTTTGATTCATGTTTCAGAAATTAACATTGTGAATTACTGATATAGGTTGTTATTTTCTCATTTTCTGCATGGCAGTTATTTGATTTTATATTTTCAAAATAATCTAATTTAATTTTGTTATTATTTCGCAACACTAAAATTCGCTGGATATTTTCTTTTTTAGAAAATGTATGATAGCGTTTGCATTAAGGTGCGCTTGGATATAGAAAATGCTAACACACATCGCATGCGTGTACACGTCAAAAGACTGTCGCTTAATAAGATAAATTTGATAGCTCTTTTAAAAATCAGAAATTGTTCAATTCTATCAGTGATCGATGAAGTTGAGTTGTTCTCCTCATGGCGTTTTTTTTTAAGGCTTGAATATTTCATGATCCCTTCTACAAGAAAATGTTTGTGGATTTATAATCACGAACATAGTATAAGCTGCAAGGATTAATTTATAGAATCTTCAATGTTTGTCTACTCACCCCCGTTAAAAATAGACTCTTCTATAAGAATTAGCTTTGACCAATCAACACCACACATTGTGAAACTCGGCTTGTTATTGGTCGAGACGACCCTAGAATGTGTATCCATGGTCAAAAATCTGCTTTCCCACCAGGCCGCTGGGAGCCTACTTTGATTTCCCAAATCAAATAAAAGGACGAATTTCAGTCCAATTCACCAGTCAGATCTTCATCCCTAGAGAGATACCAAACTCACCCACGCAAGTCAAAACTCTGACCAACAAGGACTTTGCCGCGCAAAATATCTGACTCAACAATCCACAAACACTCTCTCTCAAGAACATTGCTTACAATACTTTAATAAAGTGACATTTTCTTCTCACTACTCAAAAAGTATTAGTAAACAATCAAATTCTAACACAACTAAAGGTACGCAACTCCTGCTAATTATACAAACATACTTACGCACACACACTAGTAACTGAACTCGCACAAAGGACAATTTTGTACTTAACTGGACACTTAGTTTAATTTTGTGAACAAATCTAAATAGCAATTGCAAACACCTTCAAACATTCACAATAATATTCTACACAGCTAAATACACCTATATCCATTTAAGTTCAAATCAATTGTTATTCTCAAAATTGTATATTATTTGTACATAAATGCATTATTTTGTTCTATTGAAATCTGATAATCGGTGTGTTCCTTCCTCACTTGCCTGTTGATTAATTCATTTTTGAATGTCTATCTATATTGTTGCGGTTAAATATTTGAACATGCCCGTAAACTAATCATCTAAAAATATAAGCCTTCTGATACAAAATTCAAACCCCTAGCAATCGCAACAAATTCTTACCCTGACCTTTGCAAAGCTTTTAATGTGGCCTTTCGTTGATTTCTCAATTTGTTTGAAATGAAAGTAAACATTATCTAAGATAGATTGCCAAGCAAAGTTAGAGAGCCTTGTCTACCTTCATATTTAACTCATCAGTGGAGAGGAGAGAAGAAATGGATTCTCTTTTCCAAAGTTCCTAGTACGAATATTGAACATATTTCTCTTTGCATAATAATGTAATTACCTGTTGCTAATTACCACTTCAAAAATGGCGCAAATAATGTTACTTTGTTACATGGTTAATTGTCAATATATTTTAATTATTGTTCTCGTCATGGATGTTATTATAGAAACAACGATCCGACCAAGTACACGTTGTCAGTCATCAATATCTAATTGTTTGGTTGGTAGGTTTTATCTATTGATTAGTTACTTTATCCATGGGATGTACACTTAACCAGTGTGTCAGTACCTGGTCTAGTGATTGAACCTATGACCGCTAGAGGGCAGCAACACATAGATAACAAAGTACTTTAACTACAACGTCATCTTGCTGAAATATCAAAATTTCCATACGTATATGGAAATATTTAAACCCGTTTATATTGTGTCCGATGTTGAAATTGTATCTGATCCAAAATCCGGGGTGTCCTAAAAATTTGACACTAATTAAAATGTTAATTCATGATATATATATATATATATATATATATATATATATATATATATATATATATATAATTGTTGTGACCAAGTAAATGTTTAAAGAAATAACAAAACATATGTTGCAGGTATATAATGTATTAAACAGTAAGTACAACAGAAAAGTATTACACGACTAGTGGGTGTGTGTCGGTTGACCCAGCGTTCAATCTATTCGACTGTTCCCCCAAGGCGTTCTCTCCTACTAATCTTATAGTAGGTGGAAGAGTCCAACATAGACGCTTTATAGAAAGGACACCACAACAGCAATAATAATAATATGTGTCCCATGTAAACGAAATTAAATGGACTTCATGTTGAACAATAAAATAAGAAGTAAAGAATGTATAATGGATTTCGCAATGCTTCATAAATGTCCATTGTGCGCACCACCTGTCACACGAGACACGTCAAGCCGCTAGTCCAGGTCCTGTAAAATACGCTGTATTATGTCTCATTCTCCAGCGCCTTAGGGATTCTCTGCTTAAGTTCCTCTAGAATTGTAGAAAGACGGCGATATAGACCTGTCCTTTCATCTAGGCGCATAGAAAGAAATAACAGGGTGTCAAGTCAGGAGAATGTAGTGACCATTTCAATAGCACATTGTTATTATCACTGGCACACCTGATCCATCTTCCTGGTAGATTCTCATGGAGATAAGTCCGCACAGTCAACTTAGTTCGTTTTTACACATTTTGTTAAAATTTTAGATCATTTGTATAATTACCGTATATATTTGTATATGGTTGGAAAATAAAGAATTATTTTCAATTAAGATCAAAACCCATAATTAACTAAGAAAAAATAAACAAAATATTCTCCGTTATATTTGGGTAAATATAGACTGAAGGAATATATAGCTATAAATCTAGTTAAAAACATGCGGTTTTTTTCGCAAAAACACATTTCATTCAAAGCCATGAAAAAAGTAAAGATTATACCAGGGAATGTGACGCATGTTCAATTCTATTCGTCTTTGCTAGACGGATAAATTGTTAGAATAATTTTTTTCGGAGTTTTCAGAAAATATTTCTCAGATGTTAAGACGCCATTTGTATTTGTTAGATTATAATTCTTCATGTCATGACAATAGGAATTTTTGCCAGGAGGAAAATCCAAAACAAAATAATATCCATAAAAAGTTAGTGATAACTACCAAATT
>OZ010571.1:107496495-107528995 GCA_963932145.1 Acanthosepion lycidas
AAGGAGACACAAGAAGGCAGCCATGTTGGCCGTTAAGTCACGACTTCTACATCTCCCTCCTCTCCTCATTGCTGAATCATATTGGCCGTTGGGGAGGAATCAGTTCCCTATTGCCTGGCCGATTGTACGGGAGTAGTAGGGAGAGCGCCCTGGGAATCCTAGTCCTTGATGGCTGTGATTGAGTAGGGCCCTATGACGCTAGGTCATTTCGCAATGTAATGTCACCTTTTTCCGACTTTTTGGCAGATTGATGTGGTCTACACATATCTGTAATCGTCGGCTCAGGTGACACAGTCATGGAGCTTAGTATGAGTGTCTTGATTATGGGCGCTTCAATTCGATTACGGTTCCGCAGGGTTATTCTGCCTGATCCTGCAACTCTAATTCTATATTGACGGTTGGGAAGCGTCTCTACTATTCGTCCATCTATGTCCCATCAATGGTTATTTCGGTTTTGAATGGAGACTGTGTCATCCTTACGAAGTGGGGATAGGCAATGTGCAGTACGGTTGTACTTCTCGATGAGGCCTGCATTGCGTTTGGATAATGTCTTTTCACGTTTTTGCGCTGTGGCTATCGACTCAGGATGTGGTATATAAGTGTCGGTGCAATGGGGTAAAATCCCGAAGACGTCTATGACGCAGGAGTTGCGCTGGTGATAAGCCTATGCCTTGGATAGAGGTGTTTCTATATTTCAGGATTGGTTGTGCTACCATGTCATTGTCCAAGGAACCCTGGTGTCCTGTGCAGTCTTTTATGAGTCTTTTTGCAGGCTTGACTGCTAATTCTGCTTTTCAATTAGACTGGTGATAGGCCACTAATGAATTTCTTTGTTTAACAACCCAGGTTTTTAGGAACTGTCGGAATGAGTAAGCTGTGAAGGGCGGTCCACCGTCTGTACTAAGTTCCTCAGGCACAGCATATGTTTGGAATATTTCTCTGCAGATGGATATCAACCTTGTGGCAACTGCTTGCCCTGGCTTGATGCGGTACATGAGCCATCCACTGAGCCTGTCCAAGCAAGATACGTGAAGGATCCTACATAGAACAAATCCATTACAATTTGTTGAAAAGGCCATTCATGTGGTAGACGTGGGGCATTCCTTGAACATGTAATGCAATTATACCTGTAATTGCGAATTGAGGCATTAATTCAAGTCCAGTAAACCGATTCATTGGTGCGCGCTTTGATGCTAATTACTCCTTGATGAGCCGAATGTAGGCACTTTAAAAAGTTTTTGCGCTGGAAGGTTGGTATTACTCCCCTCCTGTCAAGTAGTATTAGGCCATTGTCATTGGCTAGGCGGTTACGAACTTCTCAGTATTCCCGGATTGTAGGCGGCGTTGCTTGACGACTGTTTGGAAAACCATTGTCTATGTTTCTCCCTAATAGGGTGTATTGTGTGTCTTTTTTACCAACAAATAGAATGTGGTCAGGGGAAGTTATGGCAGGGTTATCATCTAACTTGGATATTGATTTGAAGGCTGTCAATCTCATTGCTGCACAAATCTCATCAGATTAATCAGTGTCTATAGGGGAGAGTTCTGTGGGGAATGTATCGAGAAGGCTTTGTACTGTAGTGACTGGATTACGGGAAATAGCATCAGTGGCCATTTTTCTAGGGCAGTGTTGCATAGTGAAAGGATATCTCAAACTTTTTTCTTTGAGTCGGAATAGGCATAGATTTTGCTTAGATCTCGATCACCAAAAAGTCCTTTTAGTGGCTCATGGTCAGTCACTACTATAATGTTTGGGCAACCAAGTATGAACATGCAGCACTTTTCAAGTGCCCAGCTGATAGCTGCTGCTTCACCTTCTATGGGTGCATATCTTTGTTCAGCATCAGTACAGAATATGCTTCCAGCAAACACAAGGCGCCAGCTTTCAGGGTAACAGACTAGGTATCTTTCGATTGCAGTACTTCTGAATTGTGCAGTGCTGATTCCTGGACCGACACCGACAGCCAGTAAATTGTGTTCTTCGTGGTCAGGCGTACGAGGGGATGTCGTTCTTCTTCGATCCATAGTCTGTGGTTCCACGAATCCTGTCTCAGCGGCGCGAAGATAAGCAGTATCTAAGTTATAAACATTTGAAAGTTTGGATGATTCAGCTGCCTTCGGTCTGGAAACGCAAAATGATACAGACGCGTCGCCGTATGCATGAAATATATCTACCATTGTTAAACAGAAAACCTCTCCCTTAACTCACTAGAACACGTTAAATCATGACTACAGACAAGCTAAAACTAAATGTACAGGAATGACAAATGTAAGCTAGTCTAAATGCCAACTCAGAGCCACCTACCTTAAAGTTGCTTTAAACTTAATAATGCAATCGAGAATTGCGAGAAAAGAAAGTGTTATGGAATTTAAGGCTGCATCTAGCCAGCCTAACTTTAATTTGATGAAGTCTCGACGCCAGTCTAGTGCTGCGCTTCAATGAAAAAAGTTTAGGCAGCATAGCAAAGAGCGATATTTATTCTGTTTAACTACAGAAATGTGGCACAAGGCCGAAAAAGGGGATTGGGGAAAGGACGGTCTTCTGTCTTAACTATAACTTAGCTAGCCGCAAATACTGACCCAATCGTACAAAACAAAATTCCTGACACCAAAACAACACATTCATACGTACCTTTCTTACTACAACCACCATAATGCCTCTTTGTCTCTATGAAAATACTAACTAATCCCCATATTTACAATTCGTTGTCTGTGGTGGGGGGGAATAACAAATCTAAAAATTAACCCCAATGAATATTTACAATATGAATACATAAGGCTATTTACAAGAAACTAAAGAAAATAAGATTAGTAATAAAAAACCCCACAATCACTAAATGTGGCAGAAACATCACTTCACTAGCCGAAATCAATGCGGGACTATAATAGTATAAAACATACATTCATCCCAAGTACTCACACTGACATGCACTCATTCAGACACGACAACAAATACGAAACCACTCACGCGAAACGAAAGGCGCCCCGCATCCACCAGCGAACTGACATCACTGACCACCTAACGAGGGAGGGGATGGGGAATTAAAAACTTAAAAGTAGGGACAGAAATAAAAGGGGCCAATGAGCATACATACCTAGCTAAGTTAACTTGAAAAAAAAGAAAACTAAACCATCAAAAAACGGAAACCAAAGCTAGCCTAATTTCGGGATGGGTTGCACACGTTCAACCGGCATCAATGTGCCACTCAAGGTCAGCCCCTTTCACACGACACAAGCGCGCAAGATTCACCCACCTTTTGCTGAATTCTGATGAAGTGAGCCGCCGCCTTTCCGTCCTAATGCTTAAAGAACAAGATCAGTTGGGAAGAGGTGAACTTCTCGCCTCCATAGAATCCCTTCTAACGTGTCGTCCAAATCACGACTCTCATAACGCCTAGCAAGCAGTGGAACACATACTGTTCAGCCTTTGTCAGCGGCGGTGCTACATTGCTACAAACGGAAACGGACTGAAGGACAAAGGACTTTCCCTGCAGCATGCGGACCATGAGGCCTTCAACAAACTTGACCAACGGCACTACCTGGCTGCAATGAAAGAAGGCGTGACCCAAGGTCTCGACCTCCCCACTACAACGTCGGCAGTTTGGAGAATTCTCCAAGCCAGCTGAGCAGAGTCTCTTGGCGACCCAGAGCAAAGAGCTCGCCCAAACAATTATCATGAAAGTATTTATAGAAAATAAATACAGAGACAACCTCACGGCGACGGGAAAGTTACTGAAGCCGAGTCGCCAGATCAGGAACAATAATATTGCTGATGCTTCTTTGGATCTTATCAAGGAGCTCTAGGTAAATAGCAGAGGCACCAGACCATATGTAGCAAAAATATTCTAAGCAGTGGCGAATGGGTATACTTAGAAATATCTAAGACAGTTTCTAGAGAAAAAAAATTGTCACAACCGACATAGTGAACTGACTTTTTAGCAACCGCCCTCGCAGTGGATTCAAGATACTTCTTCCACTTAAGTCAGTATTACGGTAGGTAGAGACAAATATTGAATTTAATAGAACTAGTGAGTCTCGTGACGTAGGAAAATAATGTTGTGATGTAAGTGAGATGTGACGTGCATGCGATATTGCTTTATTTTTTTTATTTTATTTTATCTTTATCTAATATTTAACATACCCTGAAATTATTACCAGAATATAAAAAAAAAAATTATATATGCGCGTCTACGATACAAGCCCATTTCTTCGCTTACCACGGTATTTTTTTTACCCAGACTGAGGTGTTGCTATGGGAGCTCCTCTCGGTTCTTTATCTTCAAACTTTTATATGGCCAACGTAGAAAACAAAACATTTAATGAAGTAATAAGACCGCCATTTATGCCAGATATACAGATATATTGATAACGTTTTCATCCACGCAAAATGCGTCAATAACATCATAGAACTTTAAAAGTTTAAATACCTTTTTAAAGTTCACTAAAGTTCACATTAATAAAAAAAAATTCCATTTCTAGATATTCCCTATCTTTGGTCTCCTCCTCTCTCGCAGTCGGGTGGCGAAATATTTTTTGACTCCGGAGATGACAGATATCAACAAAGGGAATTTTAATCTTAGTTAGCTTTTTAATCTCATCAACGTGTACATTTCTAACTCCACTTGGGATCAGTTTCTAGAGACTAATGGAACACGTCTTCATTGACACGTTTACAAGTAGTAAGTATTATTATTATTATTAATTGACAACATTATTACGATGATGAATTTGAAAATATTACCAGTTTGTTAAAGAGTGGCCTGAAGCAGATGTAAATGAAAAGTTTAATGTAAACAGAATTTGTTGTGTGAATGTTTCCAGAAACAAAGGTTCTTATCATTGACACCATTGCTTCTATAAACTGCACCGTTAAACCTTCCATTGATTTAACTTTGTTTTAAATTTTCAAAATTATTGCATGCTTCTAATTCTTCCACATATTTTCGATTAAACATTTTCATTTCAATAATAATAATAATAATGAAATATATCTTTCAAGATCTTAACGAATTACAAGGAACATGAAAAAGAAGTCTCAAGAAGTTGGCACATGAGTTAATCACCAATTTTCTTTGTAGTTTGATAGAAATTGTTTCCGATAGACTCATTGAAGAGACCCTGGCAGATGAAGCTTTAACGAAATACAAGAAATTGTACGCACAAGAACAGGTCGCACCATACAAAGGGCTTTATCTATGAAAAATGTGTAATCTTTAGACATTTCATTTTTTCGAAAAATGCTCACTGGAAAATGTCATGATGCCCTTTTTGACCTTAGGTGCTCGGTTGGGACCCGGAATAGAATGTGCATACACCAGAAGGAAAATAAATGAAAAATAATAATGAAAATTTAACTCACGAGTACAGCTCACAAATCACAAATAGCTTTATCTATGTAAAATATTGATGATCTAAGTTTATCTTTTTTGCACAAATGAACAATGAAAAATATGATGATTTTTTTCTACCTAAGGCCTCTGATTGGAAACCGGAAGGAAATGTATATACAAATGAAATAAAAGGAAATAATAATTATAATGATAAAAACAATAATATTATATAATTAAAAATAATAGCGAAAAGTTTGCAATAATAATAATAAAAACAATAAACATTATGTAATAATAATAGAATAATAGCAGTTAAACGATAAAAATGTGTAATAATAATAGCAATGATAAAACGACATTAAACTTATTTAATAATAATAGCAATAATGGCGAAACAAAAAAAATACCTCATAATAATAATAAGAAGAAGAAATAGTATCCGATGTTTTTCTTCATTTGATATATCATGCAATATTTTAACGGATGAAAACAAAGGTATTAATTGCGGATATGACATTACTCTTATACCTTCTAAATAATCTTCAACAATTCGATATTCCTTGTTATACAAGATATGATTTATTCATTCGATGTGCCACACGTAATGAAATTGCAGTTTGGAGGATTTAAGTCATCGTCAGGATCCAATTATCCGACCTTGGTATAATCTCCCATTCTTTGAAAGTTCTTCCTTTTATTAGAAAATTGTAATTAGGGGATATTATTTTCCCCCTCAGGATCTCAGTTACTCAACAGATATGATTTGCATAAAGCCAATTTGATTTGTGAAGAAAATACATTATGGTGGAAATGTTTTGGATGTATCCGTCCGTCGAAATCGACATGATAAACAAAATCCGTGTGTGAACTTTTATGTATTTTTTCTTTTATGATTTCATACAAAAGAACCCAACAATTATATGAGTTCTTTATCCATCAGCGCACAACTGGATACATAGTTATTTGCTAAAATTCCGTCTTTCATTTCCATTGTATTAATCATTGAACAAAATTTCATTGAGAAAGAAGTATATCATACTGAAAAAAAAATTTATATCTCTTTGGAAGAGATTTGTATTTTTCCTTACCTCACAGATTATATATATATATATATATATATATATATATATATATATATATATATATATATATATATATATATATATATATATATATATATATATATATATATATATATATATATATATATATATATATATATATATATATGTTATTGGTCCGCTATATCCAAGAGGTTAGAACGTTCGCTTTCTGACTATGAATCCCAGGTTCGAATCTCACCACGGTCGATTTGTCAGGAAGGAGACTTCCTGATGTTATTGGTCTGGAGTAGAGACGATCCCAGCGTTCAGCAACTTTGGAAAGTGCATCAAAACCATACCACGGGTTAACCCAAGACGTGTGAGTGAAATTGGGTAGATGGGACCCATGGGCGATAGATGTGCTAGCATGAAGTCACAAGTCATCGTGACCGAGAATTTGAATGTGCTGGCCCTGTTGAGATGGTTGATCACGATAGACAACACCATCTCTCCCAGAATCTGTAACTAAGATCTGCTTGGCATAGTTGCAGTATAAACCACAGTTGGGAATCTGTGGGTGTTGAACAAACACAAATGTGTCTGAGCTGTGGTCTGAATTATGGATGTGATAGCCGCCCTAGTTGATGGGTATCCTCGCATACGAGTGGCTACCTACTGTATCCCCCAGTAGGATTAAAACAGCGTGCCTATTTTCAAGGCAAACCACCATCTGAGAATTCAGGAAGGCAGTAGATTAAAATTGACATGGAATTTATATTTTTGGCGATCAAAGTTGGCGCAAATGCCTGAAGTGGGAGAGAGAGAAATGATGCCGTCAGGAAAATATGAACAAAGTATGTCCAATGATAGAAACTTGTAGACACCTGTATTAGTACAAAAATATCTATTAGGTTGGTGCAAAAATATTGTCGGTTTTTGACGTATTTTTAACGTTAAAAACCGACATTATTTTTGCACCAACCTAATAGAAGAGTTGGCCTTCAGAGCAACATTCATTTTGCAATTTGATAAGAAAGACTGAATCAGTCCGAAATTTTAGGATTTATCCTACAAATGCGAAAGATATATTGTTTGTCTCAAAGATGCCCCTGCTACCTGAGATGGATAATCAATCCAGATTTGATTACGTTGTCTAGTAGTTTGCCAAAAGAGGTAAAACTAATAGGCCAATAGTTTGAAGGATTAGTTTACTTTTTAACGACTAGAAAAGATGATTTCTGGTAAAATTTATTTTTTTTGTTTTCAGTCTACAAACTGGTGATTCTATATACATTTATATCTTGGTCAGTCTATGAGCTTTTATGTCGACCCTCGTGTATATATATATATATATATATATATATATATATATATATATATATATATATATATATATATTACAATTTTCGAATGCGATTTTGTACATTGGGATTAAAATTACAAATGTATTGTCCAATGTTCGTGATTTGTTTCTGCTTTCGTGTATCACAATTATTATCAACAACTTGTTTTAAGTATAGAACAAAGTGTTCTTACCTCCGCTTTATCTCTTATTAGTAATGGAAATGGAATCTTTTCACAAAGGCATCTTAGGGTTAAACGCAAAATTAAGTATTAATTATTTATTCACGTTTTCGGAAACTATATTTCGAAAACCTACAATTCCTGAGGATATTAACTATTATATATGCATTTCAGTATACAATCTCTTGTAGAGAAAGATTAACTTTAATATGTCTTCTAATTCTTGTATTAGAATATCTTCGAGAATAGGATGCCTTCATTTCAATAGGTCCGCTAATTCAAGATGATTATTTGTGTCATTATTTTTTCTAAATTTCTTTAAGGCGAAAACCGAGAATAGGATGCCTTCATTTCAATAGGTCCGCTAATTCAAGATGATTATTTGTGTCATTATTTTTTCTAAATTTCTTTAAGGCGAAAACTTTTATTTCATCATTGACATGGCTTGGGAAATTATTGTTGATTAGTGTTTGCTTCTTCTTCTTGCCGTGTCTCTTCAGAGTGTTGGAGATCAAAGCTATACACAATTCTCTATTCTGTGTAGCTCTTATAAATTAGGTCTTTTTTAACTGTTTGCTGCTAAATTCTTAATAAAAATAATGAAACTTGAGTTCATGAGCAAAGTTTTTAATTGAATTTTACGTTAATATGAATACATAAAACATGCGCATATGTATGTGGCTGTGTGTGAATATATATATATATATATATATATTAGTGGTAAATATACACATGCACATGCAAAATATATAAATATATATACATAGGTGCATACACATACATGTATATTTTTTGAATAAGAAATTCCAAGAGGATAGAATCCCGGTAGAACTCAATGTCCAGGACAGAGTAAGGATATAATAAAAAGGCTTAAACACTAATATTCCATGGTCATAATTTATTCCATTGGAATCGTAAATACGATCCAATTCATCAGACCTACAAATTCAAAAAAAAAAACACAAAAAAACAGCTCTGGAAATAAAAATAGAATTTATAGAGAGTGTATGTATGAGAGTGTGGGACGAATGGTAGAGCTAAAGAGAAGGGTAACAGACGAGAGAAGGTGGGAGATTAAAACTTAACAGAGAGTGTTTTTTTTAAATAGAGGTGAGTGGAAGGGGGAAATATGAAAGATACATTTCATGGTGACATACACACACCATAGACGATCTAATGTTAAAGATCAGAATAAGACCGTCCCACAATCTATTACTTACACTCTCTCTAAATTCTGTTTTTATTTCCGGGGTTGTTTTTCTGTTTTCTTTTTGAATTTGTAGGTCTGATGAATTGGATCGTATTTACGATTCCAATGGAATAAATTATGACCATGGAATATTAGTGTTTAAGCCTTTTATTATTATTATTATTATTATTATTATATATATATATATATATATATATATATATATATATATATATATAGTCGAGGTTTAAATAAATTTCGCTGAGGCAAAATTATTGTATCTTAAATATAACTATTTGATCCACTCAAACGCGCGCCCCCACATATATACATACATGCATACATACATACATATAGACGTGTGTTTTGAAGATAGGTATCAACACTGGATGGCCAAGGCCTGATTCCTGTTTAACCGCAATAATCAAGCCATATTTTCTCCGATGCAATACGGTCAGTAAGATTTTAACATTTTGTATCATATATATGTATATATATATATATATATATATATATATATATATATATATCGAAAGAGAAAGAAAGATAGGTAAATAGATATATATTTTAAATAATATCAAATGAAATTTATTTATAATTTTGATTTCATCAGCTTTTCATTTCATTAGTGACCATCATAGTCAGCAATTTCCAACCATTTCGATTTTAAGCCAAGTTAATATCTCTCTTGCTGTTTGATCGCGGTTCAAAGTTCAGCCTCAAATTCTTATGACTTCCACCCCCAACTACAATCACATCGCGTTAGTCATGAGGAATGACAACACACCCAACGCCACATCGTTTACTTAAAGTCGATATCATAAATCTCGCAGTGAAATATAATTCGAAATTTATGGAAATAGGCGAACCCATGTGTATTCATGCGTCGGGAGTTAGTACCAAGTTGGCTATGTCGAATTGGTTCGGAACGCAGTGCGTGCACCAATTTAAAGGCGGGGTTTCTGGATGCCGTCAATGCAGCAACAAATGTCGACTGGCTGGTTGTTGATTTTGGTCCGTGTTTGAATCTGCAGAAAAAATAAAAGTTATACACATTCTGTTGGGTCGATAATACTCATCATAATGTCTAAAAGGGCCATTTAAGTAAAATCTCACTGCAAATGTTCCTTTTTCAATCTATATAATGCATTTTAAATCATTCATCACATGCAACAATTACACACACACACAAACACACACACACACACATATATATATATATATATATATATATATATATATATATATATATATATATATATATATAGATGTGTGTATGCGGTCTGTGCTTGCAAGTTTGTGTGTGCGTGTGTATTATACTTTGATTTAAAGAATGATATTAATAAGATATGAAAAGAATAAAATGCATAAGCGAAAGAAAGCTGGATGATAAAGGCCAAGTTAAACATCGAGACATCTGGACGCCAAAGTCAGATTTTAAAACTGAGTGTCTCTCTTGGTTAACCACTCGATGACCGACTTTTGTTATATTTCTAGCCAAATTTTTCTTCATTTTTTATTTTAAAATTATTTCGCCAAAAATGTCACTACTCTGAAGACGTTTCTTTTCGTAGCGGAATCTGCCAGTTAGAAATTACATATTTTGCCATTCACTTTCGAACTATGAATCTACTACTAATATATCATCCTATCTTTAACACCCGCAATAACACACACACAGAGACACAATTCGTGAACGTAAGTAGACAGAGACCTTCATCTTGGTTGATATTTCCATGCGTAAGGGAATAGCCAACCGTGTGAAATCCTATGTCACTTTATGGTCTTGGAGAGTGTGCACACACTTTTCTGGTTTCCCAAAACGAGACATTTCTTTTATGTTTGTTTTTTTTTTCGCCCACTTTACCCCTTCGTATATATTTTGTATTCTTTTGTGCTTTAAACATCAGAAAAGTTCACTTTGACCTTGAAATGATCACAGGGGTTGAAGTCCGGTGTCTTATTACGGTCTTTCAATGCGATACTACTGATTTCCTGATTCGGATGTCTTCCTCTTAACTATACAGCAATATCTTTTTTGATGTCTCTCGGTAATTGGTTTGC
Source organism: Acanthosepion lycidas (assembly GCA_963932145.1). Lineage (NCBI taxonomy): Eukaryota > Metazoa > Mollusca > Cephalopoda > Sepiida > Sepiidae > Acanthosepion > Acanthosepion lycidas. The sequence goes on from OZ010571.1 coordinate 107,507,646, forward strand.
TTCTAGTTTTCTTTCGACTGTTAAAGACAAGCTTATTTCTTCTATGGCTTTGCATGTATGTGCCTTTCTATGTTTGTATGTCTGTTTAACTCAATATCTCATTCTCTCCATCTACACACACACAAACACACACACACACACACACGCATATATATATATATATATATATATATATATATATATATTATACTTTATATATATATATATATATATATATATATATATATATAAAGAGAGAGAGAGAGAGAGAGAGACAGTTTTAAGATGTGCTATATTTATGGGATAAAGTGCCCAATATCAAAGATAGAGCGTATGTAAAAAAAATATCAAGGTGAACATTGAAGTCAAAAACTCAGAGGTAATAGGCTGTTTCGTGCTAGGCGTAATCGTCAGGCCTCACTATTGCGTTTAGCATGAGACAACTGACCATCAGACAGGTTTAAGTTTTTTTTTTTTTTTAATTGAATCTATTTATGCTTGTTTGAGTATTTGCAGTGGTGAGAGGGGGAACTTCTACTGTGTTCGTTTGTTCGTGTTGTCACTCATTCACATAAACACATACATCCAAGAGTAAGCATTTTAGTCCACACAAACGCACCCATATAAACAATCCGTGTCCAGATATGGATCCTTGCCCCCTGGCATACACAAATACGCAATTTCAATTCTGTGTCGGAGTCGGGAGTGTGCGTTTTTTTTTTGTTTTTTTTTTTTTTGTGTAGCGATGTTCCTTTCAACAAGGATCGGGTAGGGGTTGTTCATAACACTTTTCTGATCTACCGCCCGTGTCATCAGAGAATCTTACGCTTCCTCAATTACAAATAAACACATGTTGACGCGCACATACATTTCTATTGGTCTAGGTCCTCGGGTTCTGTTTGTGGGCATGGTGATGATGATGTTTGTATTTTTAACATTGCGTGTGTGTTATTGACGATTGTGATTATGATGATAGTTATAATAACTGTGTTATTAAGTATTATTAATATGTTAATAATAGTTATCGATGTGTTAATGGTAAATTTAAACTTAATGATGATGGAAACGAAAGTATAAAAAAGGGGGCAGTGATGATAATTCTTAATTATGATAATAATCGTGGTAACCACGATAATGATGATATTAATAATATTGATAATTATAGTCATAATAATAACAATAATAAAAATATTAAAAAGCAGTTCTAATGCTATTAAAGATGATTATGAAGTGATTGCATTACTGATAGTAAAAATGCGAGTAGTAATTATTTTGGTAGGTACATAAAGCGGTAATAATAATATTAATAGCGAAAGTGGTAGTAGTTCTTATAAAATATATAATATTAATTTTTTGAGGGGAGTGTTAATGTTTTTATCCTCTCTGATCGCTTAACAAACTGTCATGGTGGTTTCCGTGTCCGCAGAATTGATGGTAGTGTATGTAACGATGTTGATGGTTTTATAGGTGTGTGTTAATTGTTATAGTGGTACTGGTGTTTCTGGGTCTGGTGGTGGTGATGTCGATGGTGTTTTGGTGGTGGCATATGATTCATTATACATTTTCAGAGGCGTTGATTCCACATTAGTCTTATTTTTCGTTTCGTTTAGAACTCAATAAAAAGAATATATAAAACAAACTCCGCACAGTATTGTTGGTCTAAACAGCCAAGCATCAGTGTGTGGGGCGAATTTCTGCTAGTTACAAAGAGAAATAAGAAACAAGCGTCTTACCTCTAACGATCTACTCGCTGATGTGCTAACGGCCAGAACAGAATATGTATATCAAGCTCGTGATAAGTTCGAAGTGTGGCTCGAGTTATTTCGAAGGCGTTTTACAAGGCTTGGCACACTGGTTTTCTACGTACGCCTCAAAGTTACGGTATTATTGTGTGAAATGAAGGTCGTTCTGACTTGCTTCCAGAGCCTTTCATAGGAGCGCGGGGTTTACTCAAGGCTCTATACTGGTTCCTACACTGTTTCTGATCGTCATCGCTGATCTTCCTGATGTCATCAATTCCCAAGTAGTTATCTATGTTTCTGATACTATCAATTACTTCTGTCTCTATAGTAAATCTAACGTCGCTGAAAAAGTTAACCTGGCCGCTGCTCTCGAAATTAACTCCAATCAGTGGTTAATCTCAAACTAAACTGCTCTCATCTAACCAAGGCAGATAAATTTCCCTGTACATCATAACTATGGCTGATACTCATCTCCGTGAGAGCGTCTTAATTCGCCTCCTTGATTTCTCATTTTTAACTGACTTGATATGGAAAAACTAATTGAATCAGTAGCTGCATCTACTGCAAGGAACGTTGGTTAACTGTGTTGTGACAAAAGGTTTTTCTTGTCGCAGTCCATCTTACGCATTTACAAATCTACCATTTGTTCGTGCAATTGAATACTATTACCATATCTGTTTTGGTGTCTCTGCTGTTCATCTCGAGGTTCTCGACAAAATCGAAAGAATCATCTGTAATGTAATCGATGCCGAATTGGCATCTCGATTTTCTCACAGACGCGATCTGGGTTACCTGTTTTTTCTACAAATATTTTCTTGACAACTGCTCTGACGAGTTTTTTCCCTGGTGTCTTCACTACATGAATTTAAGCGTGCTATTAGATTGGTATATAGGTCTCAAAATTTTACTGTAGAAAGTGTTAAATGCAACCGCCTCATCTATACCAACAGTTTCGTTTCTCGCGCCTCCCAACTTTGGAAATATCTTGCTCTTTGATTCCATGATAACTATCAGGTCATCCCATAAGCGCTGTCCGAATTTTGAATAAAGAAAACAAGTGACCAAATGTTACATTTAATTACAAATTCAATCAACAATGTATTTTCCCTGATTATCTATGACATCCTTCCATCTATTAACAAATTTACTAATTCCATTACTGTAAAATTCTTTTGACTTTGATTCGAAGAACTCACAAATGTCAGTTTTAAGCTCTTCCTGTGTTACAAAAGCTGTTTCTTCCAAATGATTCTGTAAGCTACGAAACAAATGGTAGTCTAAAGGAGCAAGATCGGGAGAATAAGGTCGATGAGGAATTTTCTCCCAACCAACTTCTTCGATCTTTTGTGACGTGATTCTTGCTGTGTCGGGTCGCGCATTGTCCTGATGAAACATCACCCCTTTTCGATTCACTAGAGCAGGTCATTTTTTTTCCTCAAATCATGGTTCAAACGCTCTAATTGCTGACAGTATATTTGAGCATTAATTTTTGCATTAGGTGGTAAGAATTCAAAGTGGATTATTCCTTGGTGATCCCACCTGATTGAAAGAAGAAAACTTTGCCCATGAAGTTCCCTTCTCGGCTGTGGCTGGGGTCCTTCCCTTTACCAAGCCACTATCTACGATGCTTAACATTTCGATAGAAGGTCAATTTTCCGTCGGCAGTCACAAGTCTATCCAAAAAAAGGTGAAACAAGTGGGCGAGAATGGAGAGAAGAGCAGATGTCAACTCATGATTTGAGGCTGTTTTCAGACAATCCATGAGGCACCCATTTTCCAAGTTTAGGAACTTTTCCAAGTTGTTGAAGATGATGATGAACAGTTGTATGGTTTGAACTGCGAACCACTGCTAATTCCTCAACTGATAAAGCAGGATTTTCTTCAGGAGCTGCTTCAAGAAGCTTTTCATCAAACTCAACTGAACGTCCAGTTCGATCTTCATCTTCAAGGGTGAAATCTCCACCTATGAATTTTGCAAACCATCTTCTGTAAGTTCTTTCATTCACACATTCCTCTCCATAAACTGAGTGAATGTTTCTAGCCGCTTCGGCTGCTGAGTTTTCTTTCTTGAACTCATAAAGCATTATGTGCCTCAAATGATTCTTGGCTACTTCCATGTTAGCAGGGTTTTAATCAAACAGAATTTAATTTTATTGTTCTCTGAAATAATATTTGATCAGTTTAAATGCATCTACACATAAAAATAATGTTCAGCTCCATTAGACATTATAAAATACTCTTGAAATTTCGTTCATTTTAAGAAATATTAAATTTCGGGCAGAACTTATGAGATGACCTGATACAATCTTTAAAAATTTAAATGAAGCATCAATATCCTGCCGCTTCGATCTCCATTCATCTTTTATCCTTTCCTCAATGTCCCCGTAACCCAGTCTTTTCTCTCACTCTCACTCTCTGTAACCCCCGGCGTGCTACTGGCCCTCACGCTTTTCTTAGAGCGAAATGTGTAAAAAAAAAACTTTATTTAGTGTGCGTTGTTTTAAGCTTAAAAATGAACGCATTTTCTTTGTAATGATCTCAAAAATCAGACAATATGTATTTATAAAAGACTAAAGGTTTCACGGTTTCAAATTTATTTGATCCGATGAGTTCGTGATATTCCGTCTTTTATTTACGTTTCGATGTAAAAAAAAAAAAAAAAAAAAAAACACTTCAGAAAAACCAATAAAAATATGTAGAATAACAATTTCTCTTTTGGCCCTATTTTCTGAGTACAAAATATTTCCGATTGACAGTAACGCAGCATATTCATCACACACTGCCGTATTACATGTTGAACGTATACATTGGACATTTAATCAATATCAGATGGAAATGTGAAAAATTTCTGCCCAAGATTGAAATGGCTGTGCGCCAGAAATCGTTCTTCGTGCAACGAGGATCTAGATTTCAATGAAATCAGTAACTCTGCATAACACACAGACAGGCTGGGAACTGACGTTGCCTAGACAGCGACACTCTCTAAAATTGGGAATGAACGAAAACTTAAACTCAGACGTTGTGTCCGCCGCGGAAACATTTCTTATATTTATTTTGACCTATCAGAGATTTCTTTTATGTCAAGTGAATTTGAAAATGCCAACCAAAGTTCATTTATCAGACATTACCGATCACACTAACATATCTATTACCGAACTATTTAAACTAGAACTGTGCAAACTATTATTTGTTTCTTTCTTAAGATCCTTGTTAATCCAGATAATTTCAACTCAAATAATTATCACGAAATAAATATTTCAGCCATTCGTATTATTCAATGCAAGAATGTGATGTTTAACGATGATAAGAGGATCGTGTTGATCATTAACTGTCCCGATCGTAATTCTGATCAGTTTTATAAGGTCAATTGCAACTGAAATCCAAAATATCCTACAAAGGATGGATTGTTAACTTTAAATCTGTCAAAAATAAACTGCCTCAGTTCAATCATCTGAAAGACACCCCTCTGTCTTCAATCAACATGGCAGTTGCTAGCCTCCAGAAGAGTGACCCCTTTTGTCTTCTCGGACTTACGGTCTTTGCTGACACGAAGTGGATAGACAATATTGAATCAGTTTCTAGGTCAGCTGCTAAGAAATTTGGTTCACTGTATCGTGGTAGACATTTTTCTCGCTAGAATGTATCTTATATATATCTATACGTTTACCATTCATCTATGCTTAAAATATTGCTGCCACATATGGCCCGGTGCTCCTGCTATTTATCTTGAGCGTCTTAATAAAATATTCAGCAATATTTTGGCCCTAACCTGGCATCTTGGTTTCTGTTATGGCAATTTACCCACGCACGCATGAACTCTCCCAGCTATAAATAGGAGCAAGTACTGCCTTTAGGAGTGGTAATTTACCATCAATCAGCTCTCACAGTCGGACCGAATATTCTTGCTGTAAAACTCTCGTTTGTATATGTTTGTATTACTGTTTCTGTTTGTTTAAATGAATCCCTCTCTTGTGTCTTTATTTCTGGCCTTAACAAGGCCTCAACAGTTTCAATCTCTTTCCCAGCACCGTAAGATTGCCTCTCTCTGCCTTCTCTGTATATACTGCCATTGTAATTGTTCGGATCATCCCTACACCATTACGCCTAGACTCTTTGGATTTAAGCGCAGTACTAGACTAATGACCAGGCCTCATCAATTTACAGTTGAGTTGGCAAGATGTTAACGCAAATTTTATGCTAACAGTTTCTTTTCCCGCACTTCTACCTTGTGGAACTCACTTCGTCTCTGTGCTTTCCAGCCAACTTTAATCTACTACAATTTAAATACAATGCTATCGCTTTCTCCTCTCCCCCTGATTAATCTTCTTTGGTCCTCATTCCTAGCAATGTTTCTGTTTCTAACTTTTCCACACCCAGTCACCACTTGTGTCTCAGTGGCTTTATTCCCTTTCACGCGATAAACTCGATTGGAAAACAACACAAACATTAAATTAAATCTTCAGTAAAGGAAAAGATAATACAGACTTCTAATAAATCTTGTTGAACAGTTTTAGTTGATGTAACACTGTGAAAACTTGGCAAGATTTTTAATTTAGTTTTGATCCTAGGTAGGAACTCTAAGCACGTAGCATTTATATAAGGATTTACTAAGCTATGGCTAAGTAAATATTTTAATAGATTCCTGTAATTGCTTAACAAAAAAAAAGAACATTGTTTCTAAGACATTGAAGTTATATGTGTGATAAAGAATTGTGATCATCCGCCAGATTAATTAAATTTATGAAACATTCTCTGCAGAAGCTAATCTAAGAAAATATTCCGAATTCTTTACATTGATGTAACCAATCTATACACTTCTTAAGAAAGAAAATGTCCATTCATGAAATAAATTAAATTAAATTCTTATTGGATTAGATGAAAAATTAATTGGCTTTGTTAAGCAGAATAAAAATCTATTTTTAATTTTAATGTTATCTTTATTGGAAGAATATTAACCATAATTATTTGCTAATTAATTACAGACCACTCTCTTATTCTAACCTGTCGGCATAGTTTAGCAATCTGAGAAAAGAAAAGCTCTATATAGCCTTTACAGACTGCCAGATAAAGACTAGAATGTATATTAATGGGAAATGGTAATGTACGCTGAATTTGGTGGAAGCGTGATATATTATCAAGTAAGCTTTAACAAATTGGAACTAAGGTCCAGATTTATCCATATTGAAAAGTACACCATTTATTTTGCTTAACTCTGGACACTTCGTCAATTTATTACTTTCAGTTGGCGTGCTTGCGGACAGTATATATAATTAGTTTTTTTGGTTCTCCAAAAGGAAAATTGTACTGAATCTATTCGTTCAATTCTCAAAATATACTCAATATCAGATTCCTTAGCTTTTTAGAATGCTTGGCAATTTCTTGAAATGCAAACTGTAATAATCGATTCACTCTTCAATTACTTTCACAACCTCTCTCAAAACCGAAACATATTCTTCAGTAGGTGCTTAAAAGACGTGGAGGACACACATCAAAACTCCTAACATAAAAAAATTGATTTTCAAATGTGGATTTGTGTGTATATTCAGTATGTTGGTTTTCTGATGTTGTACGACATATTACTATCTTAAAATTGTACTCTAACCGATTTTGAATCCTCATTCAGAACAATTTTTTTTTTTGGTCATTAACAAGATTTTGTAATAAAGTGCACAGACTACATAATGTTTATCCATTTATTTTTTAATATTGAATTCGTATATTACATTTATCTAAATAAAATTATAATATGCCAAAAAATGCATCGACTTTTTCTATGTTCAACTTGAGAATCGATAAACAAATATTTGAGGATTTTGTGCATTCTTTTTAAAATGCGCATTAATAAGATAACAGTTAAAATACATTCAAAAACTAATCTCACATGAGACGAAATCCTGTTAACGCAATATAATCACAAAAACAAAACGGCCTTTTCAGCCTAACAAATATACGAGAATATCGTGACGTAAAAGCAGATATCACTCATTCCTCAGTATATTTCTCACTGCACATGGGATCTTTAAAATAACTTACACCAAGGGGAATATATAAGCTGATTTTGCGAGACTTTATATATATATATATATATATATATATATATATATATATATATATATATATAATGCTAAATACATATCGATCTATCTATTTATCTATCTAACTATATCTATTCTGCCTACATGAAAAACTACACATTATCAAGTTTCTATATAATGAAAATTTATTAAAAAATAGTCATGAGTTAACGGTTTTTTGCCGACATCATCAAATTTTCGCATTGAATAATTAGAATAAAAAACAAACATCAATTAAATAATAAAAACAAATTTTAAACTCCATAGTCTAAATAAAAAGTTTAAAAACCTACCTAATAATAAAAATAAACACTTTATGAAGTTGTCAAAAAAATAAAAATAAAAAAAAATGTTAGCTAATTATGACAGTTTTATATACACAAAACCCTTTCAGGAAAGAAAATAAAACAAAAAAAAAATAAATGAATCTCCATAGACACTTAACCAGACTAGACGATGTCATCTTCCGCTTTAAATTTAGACACACCCAACCTTACCCTGGCTTGACCTCTTTGAATGTAACTGAGAAATTGATAGAAATTATTAACCCTTACATTTTTTAAATAATTACTCTAGCCGTTATCATAGTAATTTTAATTTTAATAATGTATATGCTTATAAAAAGGCGTAAATTTCGAGAATTAGTTATTCCAAAAATTTCGCTTGATAATGGAACAGGGCTTGGTACTTTAATTCAATTTAATTCAAATAATTATATTTAAGTTTTCGGCTCTTGTTTTGACAGATGCGATCTCTGATGTAGCGATGGAATCATATTTTTAAATAAATAATATATATATATATATATATATATATATATATATATATATATATACTGGCTTTTTCTACTGGTTCGAATTGAACATGAATATTTCAGTTTTTAATTTTTCCTAAAAAAAGTGGCGATTTTATGGATAAATTTACTCTTTAATATTTCAAGATATTTTTTTGTGTAATTTTGGTAAATACATCTTTTAAAATGAGATATCAGTGTTATTTTCATTTTACCGTAATTTAGACGATAATTTATATATCGCATATTATATGTATACTCATTTTCTTCACCAATGACCTTGATTCGTTGAACTTTTGTGTAGATTAAAACCTTGTGTGTAGATATATTGAGTATCCCTTTAAGAAATAATGGTAATTTCTTGTTAAACACTAAGTTGGTGAATTTTCGATAAAAAAGAAAACAAACGTGAGTTTGCTTTTCTTTTTTCTCCAGATTTTCTGCTGCTATTGTCAGAGAGACAAGATTTTTAGCTTCGTCCTCTAATCTACCGGGAGCCATTGGCGTCACTGACAATACAACTTAAGACAGTTTCATTTCATTATATGTATTATATTTATATCCTTCAGGTGTTTTTAAGTCCTAATTATGTTAACATATGTCATAGAAATGTGTCCTGGACTACTACACTATTGTTGATTTAGCATAAGTGACGTGTTCATGGAAAATTGACTTTGACAGAAAATCACGTTTAGACGCATCGTAGGAACTGAACTATTTCGTAAGTTAAGGATTACCTATATTTCCATGAAGGATTCAGAATTTATATTAGTTTACAGTTCGATTTTAATTAGACCTACATTCTTCTCAAACCTTAAATTAGAGAAATTAAATTTATATAGTGTCTTAACTTTTCAGCATCGCCGAAAAGATGCTGGATTCTCTTCAGTCACAAGGAATTGTTGCACTCTCAAAAGATTCCTTGATTTAAGCGTCTTTGTGCATTCAATTTCAGTCCAGAACTCAAGAAGTCGTATATACGGTTCTAAAATGGCTGAGAAAATATTCTGTTCCACATATTGTTCCAAAAATCAGCCGACATCTCTTACAAAGCTCAATTTTTTTTATGAATCATATCAGGCCAAATATGGAGTATTGCGCCCATAACTGGAGTGGGGTTTTCAATTCAACTGTTTGCAACCTCGACAGAATTGCGAAGCCTTCATGCGGCCTTGTAGGAGATTATTTCTTTTCAACCTTACAACGCATTCCGCACTGATGTAATTTCGCAAGGTCATCACTACTTTATCTCTCTTTCAAGAGAAAATATAACGACGGAACACATTCCCTAGTTCCACCAGTTCGGACTGCCAAAAGCCGATATGTACATAGCTAGAGCCAAACTCATTATCTTCATATCTATTCCATACATTCGGACAGCTCCTTTCAATGGATAGCTGCTTTGTGCAACAGTCTTCTGAGAAGATGCTTTCCTTACCATTACAATCATAACAAACTCGAGATTCAACCGTTATCTATACTATATATACCCACTTTCTACAATCCTTACGTCCATAAAACAATCGTATTAAATACCGATCTACATTGAGTGGCTCGGTGACCTTGCATTTCGTGAAGAACAGCGTAAAAATAACTTGTATATTTGCCCTTGTGATATTTGCTGAAATATAGCTGTTTAGTTGTTGCCATGTCTTTAGATACGCACGTGGTTTTCTATATAAAGATTTACTAAGCTAAGCTTAGGTAAATAATATTCTAAGTTCTTAATATTCCTGCATATTTTTTCTTTGTTTACTTTCGCAACACAAACATCTTAAAATATTTACTTGTAGAATACAATTTTCTTTTAATATATTTCAAATCTGTTTTGTTATATTTTCAAAGCCAGCTTATTTTTTTTTATCTTCCAATGTTTACACTTTGTCCTTCATTCTTCTATGATCTTCGCTTCATTTTTTCACAATTTTAAAAATTTGGGTGCCAGGCACTGAAAGAATGCTTAGAATGTTTTTTTCTATTTTGATATTCATAACCTTTTGGCTACGCATTTCAAACAATATAAATAATAAATATCAATAATATCTTTTTTTTATTTTTGCTCTACAGTTGCGTCCAATGTAAGAGAACGCATGTTTAAAAATAAATATATCCCATTCCGGATAAACGATCATGATACTAATCGCAGTAAATATTCTTAAAATGAATTTTCAAGAAAAAGTAACATGTAATAACAAAAGAATATAGAACGGATATTGTCTATTAGAAAATGATAAAACTCTCAAAACTAAAAAAAAAAAGACAACAACACCTGTATTGTGTTTGTGTTTGATTCATAAAGCAATATAAATGATTCCAACAAAATACGATAACTTTTCAATGGCGGAGAATATTCTTTATTTATCCGTAATATTGTTTCCTAAGTTATCTCCATGTCAGGTCGTTGCAACGTTGATGAATTACTTGACGTCGCGTTATCAGACTAAAACATCAAAGAGGAAGTTGTCTTCTTTTGCAAATGACGTTAATAAATTTAAAATAGAAATCTTGAGCTTATACCTAGACCAGACCTAAAATCTGATGAGCGTCAATTTAAGTCTTTTTCGAATGTCATTCTTTCTACAATGTTAAGGTAAGGAAACAACAATGATTGGTTTGTAAAAGAAACACTTAGAGAGACCAAAATCATTCTTGAACAAAGTAACAACTGTCGTCGATGTGTAAGCATAATCAAATGCTTAAGTGTGGACACGTATTAATAAAATTACGTATCGATGTTAAAAGAATCATTCTTTGGTTTTATTCACATGTGTACATTTAAAAAAAATAAAAGCTTAACCAGTGTTATTTCCAATGTATTTATTCGGCTTATATCACAATTTATCTTGATAATGACATTTTACCATTTAGTCAGTTTCTTATTTCTGCAACTTATTGTCTTTAGCTATTGTATTGTTATCCTTTATTTATTTCCTTTGCCTCTGTCTTAAAGTTTATTTTATACGGATTGTACACATACTCCACTGAATGACTTTGTTATTCGTAGTAAGTAGATTCAAAAAATCCTCCAGGAAAGAAGCTGAAACGCAATGTCTGATAGATCACTCCCCACCAAAAAGAATATTTAACAAGAGCAAAACGCAATATAATAATGAAATAATTCTTTTACACATACATTTTGTGACTAGTTTATTTTCTTCGTTTATTCGTCATTCATTTGAGATAAAAATATTAATTGGAACTGCAAAACAACTGTTTCACAAGGGAAATAATCTGTCCATCATTAAGCATATATATATATATATATATATATATATATATATATATATATACATATGTGTGTGTAATGATAAAGTTAATTGGGAAGATGTATTGATAATTCTAGAGAGGATACAAATCCCGAAAGTTCAAAGTAATAAACGGAACTATAACAATTAATTAACAAATCGGAACTTCAGAAAGCCATGGTAATATTTTATTTCGCAAGAGAGAGAGAGAGAGATTAACACAGTTAAAAGAGTTGAAAAGGGATTTTTATTTAATGTCCCAGTAATACATTTTGCTAAGTGCCTTGAAAAATAATTAGATAATGTTTGAAAATATGCATTGGCCAAAATGAAGACGGTTTTCCCCATTAGTTTCAAAACTCTTAATATATACAAACACACACACACACACACAATCAGGGGAAACAAATATTCGTACACATACAATTTTTTAATTTATTATATTTCCTACTAAAGAAAAACATATTCTTCATATACTTAACGGTTCACAGATGCATAACAACAATATATTCATAGAAAACAGAAAAAATCGAATTAATACAAATAAATCCTATTTATCCATTTTAATGTGTGAAAAAAGTATTCGTACAATGCAAATTTCAGATTTTAGAACTTTTAAATTGCTTTAATACAATTATTCAAGTTGAATATTCTAGTATATTTTCTATAATAGCAACAGTAGCTATTTCGAGCCTAAAAAGTACAGACAGAAGATTCTATAATTAATTTTCGTGCAAGAAGGTTATCATCGGGGAGAGGTAAAGAATTGACAAATTCGCAAATAGAACTGATTGTTTAGCACTTGAAAGAAAGTAAGAATTGCAGAAAAATATCAGACATTCTGTATATTCCATTTATTATCATTTTTACATCCATTGCAATGTATAAAACTCAAACCTGTTGAAAACCAAAAATAACAGTTGCTACACAGTAGATTCTTTCAGTATCTTTGAGCCAATTAATGCGTGAAATTAAAAAAAATATGAAAGGCTTGCTCATTAAAAGTTGCAGCAGGTTTGGTTTTCTTCAGGAATCTGTGTCAGTAAAATGACAATAAGCAACGAAGTTCATATAAACAATCTAAAACAACATTCCCCTCGGAAAACTCCACTGCTATTGAAAAGACAGAGATTCCAGGTTGAAATCCGTTCGTGAATATAAGGATAAGAAAAAATCCAATTCCAAAAGAATATTATGGACAGACGAAAGCAAAATTGCGTTGTTTGGATGTAATTCTAAAAATCATGTATGGAGGAAAAATGGCGATGACTTAAAAAAAGGACACAGTTCCAACAGAGAAATTTAGTGGTTTCAGCATCATGGTTTGGGGATTTTTTTTCTGCAAAAGATACTGGCAACATATCAGGAATAGATGGTAGAATGAATTCCGGAACATATCAAAGTATTTTGGAAGCTAATTTAATGATTCCCTTTGAAAATCTTGAAATTCCTCCTGATTAGATCTTCCAACAAGATAATGATCCTGTGCACACATAAAATCTACGAATAAGTGGCCTCAGAAAATAATGTTAATATCGTCAATTGGCCAACCCAGTCCCAAGATTTAAACCCAATCGAGAATATGTGAAGATGAATGGAACAAAATACCAACTAAAATTTGCAAATCATTGAGAACTGCAAGAAGAGGTTGGTTTCTGTAGAAGGGAATAATGACTATTCTACAAAGTATTAAATGAAGATTATGTATTCTTTTTTGTATTTTACGAATACTTTTTCACTCATTAAAATAGATAAATGGGATTTTCTTTCTATTAAATCAATTTTTATTTTTTTTATTCGTATTTAGTTATTATGCATCTGTGCACAGTTAAATATGGGAAAAGTATTTTTTTTACATTTGTAGGAAATACAATAAATGAAAATGTTTGTATGCGTACGAATATGTTTCTCCACTTTATGTACCAAAAATAATCGAACTTGGCCTGACCAACAGACAACTTGCCAGGCGACCTAACACCTTAGACAAGAAACAATCACGAACAAGCAAAGAAAAAAGTAAGAATGACCAAAAAACAAGCATCTACCTACGTAATAAAGTACTCAACGCCCAGCCTATACTGACAGAATAAAATAAAAAATCTTCACAACGTCAGCACTTAACAATGGAGAGCTTGAGTCGGTTACTCAAGTTTCATTCTTTCGCAATATTCAAACTCATGGAATGCAACTATATATATCGAAAGGCTGTGAATGGCTAAATAAAAATATTTTCTTTTCAAAAATGTCTAATATTGAGCAAAACCTATAAGAAGAAGAAGAATATGAAATTTGTCTAAGAAAGTGCTCAATATCGGATATTGAGATTTTCTAGATTTAGATGAGTTGGCCGTATGATGACCGAATTGAGATATAAAAATAATAGTAGTCACATAGTAATTATTTATCTATCTACCATATATATATATATATATATATATACGCATTGCTGTTCGCTAAAAGTGACTCACATGATTATTTTTACTAAACATATATATATATATATTGCGACGGGTAAAATCTCGCCATATTATATATTTGATTACGCGCATGCGCCTTTTTTGTTTTTGATTTTGTCGACTGCAAAATATAGTAGGCTCAGTTGGGAACTTTCTATAAGAAAAAGAGTACCATGACTCAATTCGCTCCCCCAGAAATTTGGAAACAGTATGTTGTACTACTTGGTATTCGCGCCGTAACTGCCAATTCTAATATTTCAGAGTGTTCGCGTGTCAGTCTGGTGAGATTGCACAGGAAAGAGTTGGTTCAATCTAATAGTTATAACGAAGGTCCGGAAGTTTGCAAAATTCATTCTGATCGTTCTGATAAGAAAGGAAGTCCCTAATTTGTTGGCGACGGCCTCAGACTTGACACAGGGTCCTACATCAAATGCCTTGATAATGAAGTGCCGTACTGGATAATGAGAGTGGCTGCTTGAAAACACTATGTCCGGCAACAGGTCTCTGCACCATGCCACACAAGCAGGCTAACCCAATCATGCCTGTCAGACAATTTCTTCAACCACATCAAGCCTTACGTCTGGCCACTTAACTCCCAAGACAACAAACCATTTGATTATTGGAGGAGGGGAGGCACAGTGGAACGAGAGAACTAAACTCCTTGTAACATCAAAAATAAAACAAGTAAACTTTCCATAAGAGATGCAAGAGATTCCAACATCGTCTGGAAGTAGTGCTGAAAACCATTGACGATTGTATTGAATAAATGTACTACTCTTTAGTATTTCAATATATTTCTGCGCAGTTTTGGTAAATGTATCTCTTAAAATTAGTTGTGAGTGTTATTTCCATTTTTGCGTAATTTAAACGACATTAGTTCATGTTGCTTGTGCGCACACCTTCAGCAAGGCTAGAGGTGCCAAACGACCTAACATAATGTTACAGGGCAAGTAAGAAATATTAATATTCTTATTACTGTATCAGACATATCGAAGGTATCAATTTGCCGGTCTGAAATTTAAAAAAATTAATTAAATTCGCTTTCCATTTATTACTTGCTGCCAGATTTTACTTCTTGGCGATAGATATTTGGAGGCTGCTTGCAAAAGAGATGGGGACGGCTGATGAGTACACTTCAGAGGTAAGCAGATATCTACATTGATACATACCGAGCATTGCTGGAGGTCGTTTGTAAAACTTATTCTATTATACCATACGTACAAATGTGATTCAGAATCAATGAACACCTACGCTGTGGTGCTAGAAACGATGGCCAATCTCTGGTTGAAAAGGGTGACCATGCTGCTTACCTTGAGTCCAGTAGCTCATGAAGTAGCGGGTCTAAAATATTCACAATCATGTCACCTCAAAACTTCACCTACTGTATACTTATTGTACGAATTTCTCCGTGTACATGTATTGTTTATTCTACATGCACACACACACACACACACACACACACATATATATATATATATATATATATATATATATATATATACACATATATATATATATACATATATATATATATATACATATATATATATATATATATATATATATATATATATATATATATATATATATTAAAGACAATTTTTTTATGTTTAACGTTCTTTTTATAGATACAAGTATTTAAGTAAATGCTCTGTTTATAATAAACAGTACTAAATAACATTTACCGGCCTGAATGTCCGAGAAATTTTCATAGAAAATATTCGTCCTTGGACAGGATTCGAACCTGCATCCTATACTATATCGGTTAGGCATGTCAGCGTAAATGACGGTTCCGTATAGGATGCAAGTTCTAATCCTGTCAAAGGCCGAATATTTTCTATGAAAATTTCTCGGACATTCAGGCCGGTAAATGTTATTTAATACTGTTTATTATAAACAGAGCATTTACTTAAATACTTGTATGTATAAAAAGAACGTTAAACATAAAAAAATGTCTTTAATAAATAAATTGTCGGACTCTGTCCATTTCGTAATTAATATATATATATATATATATATATATATATATATATATATATATATATATATATATATATATATATATATATATATATATAAATAAAGCTGTGTAACAGTGTCTTTCTTAATATAATAATTCAAATACTATATAACGTTGTATTCCTTATATTCCGTTGTAATCGTTTTTTTTAATCCCAACGACCACAATTGCAGGTTGTTCAAATCATGACAAATAAATAAAAATCGAATTTTAATTCAAGTACAGTCCCCTTAAATAGATGGATGTATCAAGTTTGCTGACCTACACAATCGCTCTAGTTGTCCGAAAATTACCTAAAATGAGTATAAAATGTAAGTAAATCGATTTCCTATCCGTTGGGAACAGGTTCCCAACGGATAGGAAATATATTGTATCATTAGAATCGATTTACTTACAGACAGATGTGTACACAATATATAGAAAAGGAGAAAATTAGGAATAAATGAAGGCATACACATGTTAAGAAAATGATATTCTTTCCATCTATGTTTTAAGCTATGAATCCTGAATATATATGTTGTCTGTTATCGATATGACAAGCATAAATTCATACAATTTTACGTGTGATAATGTAGATATGTCTCTTTCGGAACTGTATGTGATGGTTGGTTACGTGCATTCTGATAAGCAGTGATTGTTTCCCCTCAACACATAATAAATACTCTATTACAGTTGATCTGTTCAAACGTGTTTTATGCTCTGCCGCAAGTTTACAAAAACTATCGCTAAAGCTGACTTCATGCCAGGAAACTAATACTTTTTTTTTTCGCGGGTATGTCAAAGTCGAATTCATATGTGATATAAAGACTATAAAGTTAAGCATAGATCATTTTAAAGAGAAAGTCCGGCATTCTGATATAGTATGATGATTAAAAGGATGCATACAGTCAGATAAATATTATGACTGTGAATAAAAAAAAAAGTAATAGGTTGATCTGGGAAAGGCAGTAATTCCTAATACAACTATTGATAGACTAAATGTTTATAAAAAGAAAACGTTACTACATAAAACGATTATTACACAAGCACTGGGACTTCAAATATATATATATATATATATATATATATATATATATATATATATATATATATATATATATATATATATATATATATATAATATCTATTTACCATTAATGTTCTATATTAATAGTTTAACTGTATATTTCACGCTCACACAAACTACATATGCGTGTATACAAAGATGCACATATTTACACTATTTACATAGTTCGGGCTGTTGCCTTCATACTTTCTGTAACATTGACGCTGTTTCAGTCGTATTCTCTGGCCTTCTTCTGGCGATATCCTTCTTCAATTACGAAACGAGCACATTATTTAGTCCCCAAGGGTTGATTGTTTTAATCCCATATATAATGCCTAAATAACGGGCTTCGGTTCGAAATTCCAACAAATATCACCTGAAGAAGGTCGGGTCGTATAACGACTGAAACGCCGTGAAAGTGACAGTAAAGATGAGGACAACGCTTCGAACAATGTAAATAGTTTAATTATAATACCTCAACTCAGAAATATAGGCAGACTTTGAAAAATATAAAATATACATATTTGAAAGTAATTACGCATATATATATATACATATATATATATATATATATATATATATGCACACTGCTGGCTTATGGTGATTTTCTAAGCGTGACTTAGATAGACGTGGCACAAGGTGAACCCATTGAGAACTGAATTCACTTATTACAGTATTAATTGACATGCCGAGAAAAGCTTGTAAAACACAGGTTGAAATAATCAGACTGCTTTCTTATGTAGGGATTATACGATAATGGTGAGAAAAACTTTTTTCTAGTTGCGAGGAGATAACGCATAATCTGGTGTGATTATAAGTCTGAACAGACAAGTACACTCAAACTTTTGGTGACTAAACATCACATTTTAGGCATTCCTATGCTGAAGACTACGGGCGTTGCTACATATATATATATATGTATATATATGTGTGTGTGGGATGAATCCTAAAAGGGTATCTATTTTACAAGGCTTTTGTTGAAGGTATTCATGAAAAACATTATAGATATTTATAAAGAAACTTGTACGTATATACACATAGAAATGTTACTGTTGTGAAAATAATAAATTTGACGAAAGTAGGCATAGAATACTATATTTAATTCAGTAACATCTACCATTCAAAATAATATACCTGATGTTAACATTAAATTAATTAGACCTACATCACACAATATTATGGAAATGCTTAAGTACACAAATAACGATAATATGAATAATTTTGAAGTAATTATATATAATAGACAATGTATGTTCTTATTTAAGGTATATAGGAAAATAAAGTTTAAAGGAATGGATCAATGGACGCAAAAAGTTATCATACATAATAAGAAATCTAATAAATCTCTTAAAGAATGATACTAATTCAAGCAACAAAAATTTCGATCTCACTAACCTGTTTTCCTTAACGGAAAAATAACTTACTAAAATGCAAACTTCTCGAAAGTGCACATGACTATACACCCCAGATTCGTTTAAATATCTACTTTCTTCAAATAAATCCTCCTCTTTTAAGTCAACATAGTTATGTACAACTACAAAACACTAAAGGAATTAAAGTAACACTAATAGTAATAATAGCAACAGCTTAATTCATTTTCGTTTACAATCATGGCAAAATGACACCAGATTTTCCATCTGTACGATATGGCCGAGCAGTTATCGAATATATATTTTACTGCGTTCTCAAATTTTAATTGGGTTAATTAGCGTTATGTTTGTCAATAACTTTTTCTGTGTATATAAATGCAGGTGCCTACATGAACATGTACTTTTGCAAAGATGAAAACCAAATATTCATCTTAATTTTTTACACACGTATGCAAATACATATTCGCGCTCACACACATATATACGAGGCCTATTTGAAAAGTAACTGGACTCGGTATATTCTTCCATATCAAAGGCATTGTCCACAGTGAGTTCTTGACACAGGGACAGACAATCAATCAGTAAGTCTAGAAAGAGAGGTCCTGTGACGTTTGCTTCGCTCAATGCGCAGGAAGAGACGAGTGTTGTGGCACAAATTGTGTCTGCTTCACCACGACAATGCAGCTGCTCAGAACGCCATGTGTATTCGGCAGTTCATGGTCAAATAAATATCGCCATACTGAATGAACATCCATATTATCCTACTCTTGCACCATGTGACTATTTTCTTTTCCCCAAATTCAAGGGGATCATCGTGGAGGTTGTGTTTGAAGGGCCGTAACGATGGAGCCTACGGGCATCCAAGAATCCTTCCAGCAGTGCATAGAAGCGTGACAGAGAAGTATGGAAAATGCATTAGACTTGAGAGAGAATGTTTTAAAAGAGAAACCGTGTATTTATTGTTTGCTGACACCAACCGCATTACTTTTCAGAAAAACCTCGTATATACAGGGTGCTATGGGTAAATTGGAGCTATTTTATATTTAAAAATTTGCGCATGTGCGTTGTTTGTTTTGGTATTTGTCGATTGCACGCTATAATAGGACCAGTGGGTCTATGACAAACAGGGCACCCTGACTCCGCGAGACATCTGGACAAAAAACAAACTGTACTTCTTGGCATTCACAACGGAATCTCCAGTACTAAAATTTAAGAGTGTTTGCCTGTCAATCTGGGGATAGGGCCGTGGATTTTGGAAAGAGTTGGATTAGTCTTATGGTTATTAGGAAGGTAAAGCAGTTCGCAAAATTCTGATCATTCTCAAAAAATAACTCCAGAATTTGTTAGTGGTGGGCTTAGACACAACACAGTGGTCTACATCAAGTGGCTTGAGAAGGTAGCGCTGACCGGGCCAAGAGGGTGGCTGCTGGAAGAACCTGTGCCTGGCAACAGCACTCTGCACTACGTCACACAAACAGGCGAAACCAGTCATGGCTGTCATTTCTGCGGCAGCACCACCCCTTATATTTGGCCACCTAATTTCCCAGACTGCAACCTAATTGATTATTATGTGTGGGAGAGAACAAGTAAACTCTTTTGTAACACCAACGACGAACTGAATGCAAGGATTATGGCACCATTCACGAACTTAAACCAAAAGCCCATCCAGAATTGTTGCAGGAGATTCCGACGTCGTCTGGAGGACATCGTTGAAGCCAATGGCAATTTTATTGAAGAAATTTTCCTATTTATTATTTCAAGATATGTTTGTGCAATTTTGGTAATTATATCTGTTAAAATGATATGTCAATATTATTTTTATTTTTGCGTAATTTAGACGACAAATTATACATCGCACCCTATATACATATATAACACAAATAGATAATGCCGAACAAAATACTTAAAACTACGATAATGTAGCGTGTTGAAAGGTGAACAAATTTACAAGACAAAAATTTGATCGACAAAATTCAGCAGAAGAAGTATTTAAAAAGTTATTTGTCGGCTGGCTGTACGTCTCTGTATACGCGAAACCTGAGTAAATCTTTGACAATACATATATATATATATATATATATATATATATATATATATATATATCAAATGATGTGCCCTCTAGGTAGGTAATATAGACAGTCCCTCCTCTGGGTAAAATAGATCAGCAGCTATATTTTCTTTCTATGATATAATATGCACCTAATCGAACAAGATTATGAAGTTTACTCTGATTATTATACATACATTCAAAGTATTTTCTTCTTTATAGATTTACAACATAAAGGTCACAAGTTGCCTACTCTGAGTAATTACCGACGGCTCATGTGCCTGATATGAATTTACAGACAAAATAATACTTATTGATAGTTTTTTGTTTTTTTAAATATTTTCAGTTTTATACATTGTGTAGTTGTTCGCTTGCTGAAATAATTATTTCAAGAGAACAATTGCAGCAATCGATAGTATTTGGACGGCATTGTTACGAACAGTTCACTGAAGTTGAGATTCCAGAATCATAGCCACCAAAATGACAGTACTGTTGAAATTCATGCAATTTGCAAGACGTTTACTGGTTGAACGTGTGAACCGGAGAAGAAAGTTATAGAAGTTGGCAAGGTTCAGAACA
>OZ010571.1:107533995-107576495 GCA_963932145.1 Acanthosepion lycidas
TTGATTTGATTCTTGTTCAGAACGAATTTTCCGTATGATCCCACTTGATAAACCATAATTATAATGCCGTAATAATAACTTGAGAGATTTTGGTTTCTGTAAATGTGAAAATGTTATGTCAACACCCTCAACCAAAAATTAAAAAAATACATAAATGGCATCTGAAAGGGTGGGAGAAAAATGAGTGTCAAAAATATTTCCAGCTGTTTTTCTAATGAAATACCTTATTCAGTATACAAGTCATGCATTAATGAGCAATTACTGAAAATTACAATTAAATCTGAACATTTCCTGAGTTTTTCGAAAACCAGAGGTTAGTTAAGTTTGCCTTCATATAAAAAAAGCATCCATTTTATGTAACCTAAACAATCTCAATCACAAATTGTTTTTACATAATCACTATGAAGTATATATATATATATATATATATATATATATATATATATATATATATATATATATATATATATATATAAGTGTAATGTTTATCCAGTTGTTTGAATATAATATATTTTAACCAAAGAAAAAAAACAAATTAAAGAAAGGTAAATTATATGTGGTTTATCTTACAATAAATTAAAATAATGTAATATATATATATATATATATATATATATATATATATATATATATATAGAGAGAGAGAGAGAGAGAGAGCGAGGGGTAGGTAGGTTGGTAGGTAGGTAGGTATAGTGATATGCCTGGGGCCTAATTATAAAATAAACAATCATTTTGCAAAACAAGTTATAATTACTCAGCATGAGATCAATTATTTGTCAATGCATTTAATTCATTTGTAAATATTAATCATAATTCAAACATTACAATGTCACAATCTAATGTCAGCACAATTCCTACTACACTCTTTTTGTATGTCTACAGTCTTATTGATACTCTTAAAATTGAATGACTATATTGAATCTATTTTGTAGGTCTACTGCTAATAAACTTGGTTCACTGTGTCACGCTACACATTTTTTTCGTGGTGCTAGACATGTTTCACCCCGAAATCTATCTTACATATCTATAAGTTTACTATTCGTCCATGCTTATATTAGTTTGGTGCAAAAATAATGACGTAATAATGTCGTTTTTTGACGTATTTTTTAACGTCAAAAAACGACATTATTACGTCATTATTTTTGCACCAACCTAATAATATTGCTGCCACTATATACCTAGAGCACTTTGATGAAATCGAAAGAAGACTCGGCAATATTATTGCCCCCCTGTTTTGGCGTCTCGGCTTCGGTCTCTTTAACACCACTGTAATGTTGCTTCTCTGTGCGATTTCTATAAATACTTCCATGTTAGTTTTTCGGTTGAGCTCTTTGCCGTGAATTTAAACTTAGTACTAGACTGGTGACGTGGTCTCACCAACTTGTAATTGAGTCACTTAGATGATTTCTTGCAATTCTCCTTTGTGCAACTCCATTCCGGCTCTTTCCCGCTTAATTAATCTTCCAAAATTTAAATGAAATATCAATAGCTTTCTACTGTCTTCCTGATTATTCTTCTTTTGTTCTTGGTCCTTAGAAATATTTCTAAGTTTTCACCACCCAGCAACACCTTGTGTCTCAATGGTTTAAATACCTTGACTGGGGTGAAACCGATTTAATATATATATATATATATATATATATATATATATATATATATATATATATATATATATATATATAGTCAAACCTAGAGAGCCAAACAAACCTACCATGGTTTCATCTAAGCGGATGGTCAGAGAAACCAGCTTTCCCTGACGATCCGCTTAGGTGAAACCTTGGTAGGTTTGTCTGGCTCTCTAGGTTTGACTAGGTCTGCTCTACTTTTGTATTAATCACTTTTTTAGTTAGTTGATTACTCGTATCGGGGTTTTTTCTTTGGGCTTTGGACCTGTATGCTGTACGATTATTTTCGACCTACGTTCATGTTCCTAGATCTTTCTTTATTTTAAAACCTTTTTTTCCTTCGAAATAGATTTGATCATTAGCAAATCAAAAAAAACCGAAGGTTTTCCGAGACTAGTGTAATTACCTATATATATATATATATATATATATATATATATATATATATATATATATATATATTGTGTGTGTGTCCGTGTGACGGACGCAGATAGCCCAAACACGCATATATTAAGGTTAATATCTGCCTGGCAACAGAACAGGTCACGTCGAAGTCATGAGACATTTTCGGAAAGCAAGTCAAGAGGTTGACTGACCGAATTACCCGTAGCAACAGATGTCTAGAATGAAGCTAGACAGGGGAATTCGCGCAAAAACGCAGGACACGTGAGAGTTAGAAAATTACTTGGGAGTCAGTTGCTGTCTTGTCTTTGAAGGAGCAAGACTCGAAATCGAAGCGCTGATAACTTAGGAACAGAAAGATGAGACTCAATTGAGAATGATGGAACCTGTCCGATTCATCCCAGGCAACGCCGAACAAGAAATATAAAAACATGTATTTCTGTTCGATAACCCCAAATTGAAGACGATAACTCGCGTTATTTATCACAGAAGACGCAAAGGCATTTGTACGCTGAGAATACAGCCTGCGCTTGAAGAAATCAGAAAACCAGCGAGGAAGAAATTATATATATCTGTTACAAGCTGAATTGTGTAAAGAAGAAGAAAGAAAGAAGAAAACCAGAGAGTGGAAGAAATTGTATGCAGCTGAATCGTGGTGTAACTGAACCGTATACAGAAGAAGAAAGAAAGAAAGAAAGAAAAAGGAAAACCAGAGAGAGGAAGGAAGTGTATATCTCTGTTGCAGCCGGACAATGTGTAAAATCGTGCTTGTGTCAAGAAAAGGAAGAAAAGAAAAAGAGGAACCGTGAGAGAGAAAGGAAAGGACAATGATAAAAAAGAGAACTGAATATAAAGATAAGTGATTGTATATTTCGGACCCGAGTTAGAAAGATACACATGCATCCATAAATATTATGTTCTTACAAACACCTTTCCACATGTCAAAATAATAATATGTAACTCCTATACCATCACTTTTGGTTATGCGTTGATTTCTGCATTCGTATTTATCCATACTTATATTTTTTATCCGTTCGGGTTCAGTCGAATCCATTTGGAGTTAGGCATATTTTGATATCCCAACATAAGTCTTGAGATTTGGGTCGTCGGATGTTTTACTCATGCTTATATTTTCTTTTATTTTAATATTTTGTATATCTGTACATATTAAAGTTATTATATCAAAATTCACTAACGCTTATCGTTCAACCTTGAAATGTGGATCAGTATTCGTGTTGAAATCGAAGTGAAAGTGGGAAAAGATTACTGTTCGATTATCCTAATCGAACAGTGTCCTTTAAAATATTTTTTTGTTTACTAATTGACTATTGTCATGATCTGAGAAAGATAGCCTGTATCTCTACACAGATGTGATAATGTATATATCTTCTGATCGGAGTATGATCGCCTTATAAACCCATTCGTCGACTAGGGCATATGGCAGTACGTAGAAAGTAGACATAACCCTATATATATGACCTTCACTCACTCACTGATATTGATGATGCCCTGCATGTATATATAAACTCCTCACGTCTCATCTACGACTTTTGTTCGGTTCTGTATTTGAAAACAATTGTTTATTCCAAAAGCGTTTTTTTTTTCAATTGTAAACAGTGCACTTCGTCATTATAGCCTTTACATTTGAAATGTCCCATTTTTTCTCCAAAATTAATTACATGTTATTTCTAATGAATTTAAACAAAATATCATCATCATTATTATTAGTATTATTATTATTATTATTTCTGTTGATTTCTGATTATTATTATTATTATTATTATTATTATTATTATTATTATTATTATTATACAAGTTAATAGAATTGAATCTGTTTGCACGAAACGTGCTCACGCAAATTTCTCTCTAAAAATTATTACTAGGCGGGATATTTCTACACAATTAACATCAAAAAATCGATTCCTAAAAAAGTCAGCTTAAATTCTGTTGCTTGAAAATAATTATGCTAAGCTTATCACAAGCAAATCTAAAAGAGAAACAATTTATTTGCAGAATCCTACACAAATTCGCTTAAAAGATTTTTATCGACATTAATGATCCGAAAGTGACAAGCAATAATCCCTGAGAGATAGCTAAATGTCTTATATACTGCATGAGTTCCATAGTTCTTGTTTAAAATCATGTCAGAATGAATGTTCTGTATAATTGTACATTTTACTATTTTTATTTCCTAAGACGTTTTTATTCTTTAAAAGTTGACACGCGATGTCCATACCAGTTATTGAAAATTAAAGGCTCACGAAACTAACATTTATTCTTTCTACATATAAGAAGGGACACAGATAAATGTAGAAAAAATTCATTTTTTTCATGAATACTGATTGATTTGCGGTTATCTACCATTGATACATATGCATAAACGTATTTTATTTATATAATGAGATTATATCTTTTATTTTCCACATGTTTCTCTGTGGTGCGATATCTATCAAATATAATATTCACTAAAATAAAATAGTAAAAATAAATATAGGATCCATAGAGTTAAGTGTAATCAGAAGGAAATCATATTGAATCCATGAGACAATGACATCAAAAGAAATGTTCAAATAGCTGTATAGCAGTTATTCTCTACGTGAGGTTTAACGCTCTTGGGGGTTTTATGAATGATCAGGTGTCTTATATTTTTTAGGAGAATTAAGGGACGCTAAAAATCAGGTTGGAATTTGATTTAACACTTTGAACACTGAATGCAACCGCTAAAAATATTTTATATACGTATTTTTAATACGGGTGTTTAAAACAAAGTGCTGCCCTCAATGTACAGTCTTACTGAACAATGTTCTTGTAAGGATGTAAAAGGCTCCTATTATGAGGATATGTACGATATATAATATTTGATCTTAGATGAAGAGGTTATGATCTTAGTGTTCATTGACGCATCCTTTCTGGCGTCTGTTCCAACGTAAAAATTCTTAGTAAAAATCTGAATGGAACTTTATCCTTCACAGTGGAATAAGAAGGATGGTGCGTACGTGATATGGGCCGACCTAGCTGGGAATATGTGAACTGGTGGTACTAAGAATTGTAACTCGAGTAACCATCTGACATGAAAATATTGGTAGAATAGCGAGAGGCTAGCAAATTTTTGTCTGTAGGAAATGGGTTGTAGGCTGGAAAACAATTCATCACCCACAAGTTCAAATAAATAAAAACGATATATTTACATAATTTAATTAATTTTGAACATTATATATGTATATATATATATATATATATATATATATATATATATATATATATATATATATATATATGTGTGTGTGTGTGTGTGTGTGTTTAAGTTTCAAATAAAAATACACATTAATTATGATTAGGCTGCACCTCTGGTCTGATCCACTGATTGTCGCTTTGCTATTTCCGCAATAACTTACATCTGGTGATCGGTTCTGTAATAATGCACCAAGGCGAAAACACGTGTAATTAATTATTTTAAAAGTTCCAATCTTGGGTCGTTCACTTAAAGAGCATGAGCGATTTTTTTAAATCATTTCACGAAAAATTCACGTGATCTTCTTCTTTTATTTACCGTGTCCCTTCTTCTTTTATGCGTCGTGACTCTCTACATCTTCCTGTCTCTTGTAGCTCTTAAAAAGTTTTGTCTTCTTCTTATTCCTGCCAAACCCTGTTCTAACTTTTACTCAAGCTCATCAAGTATTTTTCGCACTGATTTCAAGTGCCACTCTTTCCTTCAAACTGTCTTGTGAGTATTATGTTTTCCAAGCCCTCCTTTCTCAGCCAAGTGAAAATCAAATTATCAGTATATATTTTTTTTTTGGGGGGGGGTTAGCACTTCTTTCGGAGTTCTCATCAGGCATCTTGCTCCCAATTTAACATTGATCGATAAGAATTAAATTACAATATCAAAGGCTATCTCCTGTCAACTTAATTCTTGTTATTTTATTCCCTTCTTCATAGTATATTTTTATCATATTGTCAAACACTTAGTAACCGCTTACGTCTTAATAGCCTTATTTAGGTTTTTTGTGGAGGGTGGGAAATGATTAACATTAAATGAATAAATAAAAAAAAAAAAAACAGCGAGTCGGTATTTTATGTTGTACAGCAATTTTGATCACGATTTATGTATCTTTCTTCAAGGTAAATCAAACGAATTCTTTTGATGAAAGGTTTTATTCTCGCTCTATTTAGAGTAAGCAGATCTGTGTCCGCGATCATTACAATCGTTACCTATTCACTTCCAGGATTTACCGTTATATTCCCACGATATACTTATAAACTCTATTGCATGCCTCTTACTCTGTTATCCTCTAGGGTCTTCGGCTAACATTATTGTATAAAAAGAACTATATAGTGTTCATTTTCGAATTAGTTTTTTGCGTTTTCTGTTCTCTATATTACTATACTACAGGGGATGTTACAAATGATAGAAAAGTGACATGAATCTATGTGAAGCAGGTTGACACTAACAAACTTCACTTTTACAATGCATGAAATAGCTGTCAGGTAATATTTATCAATTAACCACCAGCTCGTTTATATTAAACCCACTGAGGTGTAGCGATGTTGTATAAAAGTTATGTATGTCTCTATTTTTTTTAAAAAAAGGAACAGCTGGTAGACATCGCCAATTGTCATTCCATGTCCCGATTTGGGCTTTATCCTATACATATTCATGGGCTACATATTTTTTTTTCACTCTGCATGTAGGGAAAAATCACACAAAGGATTGATTTATTGCATTCGCCATAAATGCATGCATATTTGCACAAATTTGTAAATTTCTGTATTTAAACGGAAATATTCAGTTAACTTCACAAGCGATTGACAGGAGCTCTATGCACATTCTTATTGGCAAAGGTTTTAAAGATGAATTTTAAGCTGAATTTTAATACCAAACTCACGGAATATAGGTGATCTTTTTTCATTACATCTAACAATCCAACACTATCTCCATATATATATATATATATATATATATATATACATATTTCGATTATAGGTGCTGTTCAACTTATAATTACATGAATCATTCATGCAAAAAACATATAGATGTTAATGATTAACCTCTATATTTGTTTTTTGTATGAATGATTCACGCAATTATATATATATATATATATATATATATATATATATATATATATATATATATATATATATATGTAATGATAATATTTGATAATCCGTATGGATAATACCAATGAGAATATAGAGAGAGTTCAATGTCAAAAACAGGGCATATAATAATTATCATGAAAATGAAGACTTTGAAAGATCACGGTGATATTTTGAAATCATCATTTCGAAAATTATTTCTGTAATGCTCGGTCTGATGAGTTGTAATCGAAATTTCGATCCTAATGAAAAAATTTCACCATGATATTTTAAAGTATTCGTGTTCATGGTAATTATAATATATATATATTGAGTAAGAGAGAGAGAATCAAACCATATAATAATTATCAATGTGTATTTATTTATAAGTTTCTACTCTATTTATTTATATATGTCTTTTGACGTAAGTGAGGTAAATCAAGTTAAGTTATTAAATGAGTTTATGTGCCATCACCTTAGTCGTTGTAATAATCTATAGAAATAAAATTATTTATCTTCCCAATCAAAATGAAACATGTAATTAATCAGGTTATTTAATCGTACCTTTTTTATACTGCAGTCATATTTGTTCAAGCCTTTAATGTGTCGCACCCAGATATATCTTCCTCTTCAACTTGGTCTTGAAATAGGCTTTGTCGTAACCGTTTTTTGTCGTTCTGTTGCTAATCCTTTTCTTTTGAAGATATTTCCATTTCAACATTTTTTTTTATGATTCTTACATGAAAATTCATTGAGCAAAAAGCGACTTATATAATACCAGGCGTAATCAATGAATAATCGTTTGAATTATTTATCTCTGCTTTATTGTATCTCAAAACATTGATTCAAGACATTGTTTCAATGCATCTTACTATTCAAACGATTGCTCTCCTTTTTTACGACACGGGTGCACTGGTTAATATATAAGGATTAATCAATATGTAATAACTAATTAATTCAAATAGAGAAATTAATTAAAATATAGATTGATATGTATATAGAGAGGTATGCAAATTTAAAACCATCTAGTAAAATATTAAACATTTGGTGTATTCAGCAAAGTTAGAAATATTAACAGTCGAAAGAACTGGGCGTTTTAGTGGCACTACTCTTTAGCACATGATTGCTGTGGAAAGGTCTGTGTGCATGTGCACGTTTGTGTGCGCGGGCGACTATGTGTGCTGTATTTTATTTTTGAAAATCGAGATGCCCATTCTTGGACGCCGTGAAAAATATTCTTAATGAATACTGCCAAAAATAATGCGTATTTAAATGTTTTATTTTATTTGTGGCACCTTCTTCTTTCCCACTTGCTATTTAGTTTTAAGCTTCATTCTTTCTTCAAAAATATTTCTTAAGAACAATGCCTTAGTCATTCCTCCTGCTGAACGATTTTTTTTTTCCGTAATTTTTAAAATTACTAGGTTACTTGCTTTTCTTGGTCTTAGACTGAGAAAAAATATTAAATAGTGGAAGTTTTCTGTTTTTATTACAATTTTCACTTCTAGACAGTGAAATAAAAATATAAAATACTATGCGATTTTAACTTTCTATATAAATTATGTCTTTGTATTTATACGATGAGAAACGCAGTGTGAAAATCTTCTAATCACATATTTCTATTTTCAAAGACAATATTTTCGGCAAAGATCAACAAAAATCTTCTATCTTTCACATAGAAGAACATTTTTAATTCATTCTGCACCCGTCTTTTTCCTGCATTTTTCCATACCATACTCACATACACACACATAGAGACATGTGTGTTTGTTGTGTGTGTGTGAGAGAGATTATAGTGTTTAATATTTACTAAATTCATGAGGAAAAGCTGCATAGTATCAGGGATAAAGAGTTTTTATTAAACTGCAGGGTAAGGGAAAAAAATACGACATGCTAACTCTGTTTTGCCGCCTTATGCCTTACGAAACCACCAGTCTAATGAAAATTAGATATTTATTGATGTTTCATACTCATCTTTTCACCAGATTAATTAATATTTTGTGAAACGCGCGCACACAAACACAGAGATTTATATATAACAATACTCAAACAACACCTCACTATCTACATACATATGCCAACTAACATACAGAAATATTACATCACGAATAAGCTAGGAAATACTGAAAAACGCTCCTTCCTACAACAACATAACAAAGAACTGTTTACTTTGACTACACGAAAAGGTCGCAATAATTTCCCATACCCAACTAAAGTAATAACTAAACTTAAGATCCGAAATAATTTCTAAATGCAGACGTGAAAACAAACACCTATTTTCACAATTTATACCAAACGGATAAAAAATACCATCCAACACTGCTACATAAACCACCATTGTCCATATGAACACGTAAAGAGAAACCAATGACACCATAACACCATGAGTTATTTTTTTAATACAAACTAAAATCATAATAATAATTATTATTATCATTCTACCACCATTACTACAATCACTTTTACCATTTTTACCATAATTATATGCTGCTACAACTGTTATTACAAGTACGCGCTCCTTCCGCCATCATTATCGCACCAATACAACCCCACAGTCATTATTCTAATTACAGCTCGCCATCGTCATTGCCTCAATATGGTAATTATTATTTCAGTCTGAATATTAATTTATTTAATATTGTAATTACCATATCTTTCTTACCATTTATCCCCACTTATCTCAACATTGCAACCATTATTTCATTCCCGCTATTTCACGACTACAAGTACCATTACAGCATTAGTCTACAATTATACGTCCACCAGCTAAATTAATACCACCGCATACATACCAATAAGTATTATAAATTATAATTATTAACATTTATATAAACGCAATCGCCCAAAACAAGAAAATAACCAGCATTAAAAATAATAACAAAGAGCATGTGCGAGAAAACATTATTCCGTGAACGAAATAGACAAACGACCTATAAGTTGACACCGCTACCTTGAAAAAAAATTCACTACACAATTCCAATATAGAATACAGTGACAACTGCGTACGCATGCACGCAACGAAGCACGGATGCTCCTATCCGCCCAGTACCATATTCTTCATATTTATGTTTATATTTGTATGAGCTGAAAAGCGTGAACGTGCGTGTATGTGTCACTGCGTCCGTATGAGTGGTGTTCCGAAGACAATCTTTCCTCCCACTACCATAAAACACCGATATGCGCAACCATAAATAAATCCCAAATTCCAAAATTAATGAGTTTGACGATTGGGGCGTGAAACCAGGTTCACAAAATCACAACAATGCAGCAAAATATCTTAGTTCTATGGCTGATATGAAGTTAGCGCGCATATATAATATGTAAATAATATACATACAAATTACAGACAGGTGCAATCCATGTTTACACGAAATGCTATTCATCTTAAAAAAATATTGTGACACTATTTATGTTGCTAGAAAGAAAGAAGAAGAAGAAAAAAAAAAGAAAAGGCGAGAATTAAATTTAGGTGATAAGAATCCATCACGAAAAGGAAACTAAGCGGTATTATTTTTTTTTTCAAACAAAGGAATGTGGTAAAGATTTTATTTTCATTAGCGGAGAAAGTAAGACATAAAAATTAATTGGGTCGCGAAAGAAAATGTCCTCTGGACCTCCCGAAGAATGCTAAGAGATAATACTAATTAAGCACGCACTGACCGAAACCAAAATTCCCGTTGGACCACCCCCACATCATTTGAAAGAAGAGAGCATCTGTTTTGTGTCGGAGCTGGCTATGATAAGAAAATTATTTTATCGAAATGAATAATTGGTTGTAGCGCAATACGTCCAGTTAAACCACCCACTTGATTCTGGCGAAAATCTGATTGACGAACTCCAGGGGATTCGGTTAAGATAAGAGTTTAAGGTGTGAGGTCTTCTCGAAGAAAAGAAAGAAAAGAAAAAAAAAGGAAAGATATATTTTTTTTCTTTGAGCAGGATTTTTTAAACCGAGGCCAGTCTGACCACACCCACACTGCTGGGAGCCCATTGGCTGAATGCTGACATGAGCGGTAGACGAAGTTAATCATGTGAAGAAGGAGGGGAGGCCTCTTAACACCCCCCTGAAAGGATCGGTATGAGATGCCACTGTGAGAGAGAGAGGAAACCCGTTGACACCCTCTGAGGGTAAGGGTGAGATACCAATATGAGAACAGAACAAGGTGGGAGGACGAAAGTTTTCCAAAAATGGAAATAATAATTCTTCCTGGGCGAAAACAAAGAAAAACCTTTAATACGGATTTAGAATTATCAAGGAACCTCAAACCCCGACAGGGCCACCCCAGATTTGGTCGTCGTCCATATAAGGTGATGAATTAACGAGTTCACAGTTGCAGTTGGCAGAGGCAGTTGAAGTTGCAGAGTTAGTAGCCTCGCAGAAAGCTGACTGAAAGATTCCACGCAATTCCGAAGTCAACTTATAACCAAGAACAATTTATTTTTGAAGAACGACTTAGACTCACACCACCAAAACAAGTTTTACGAATATCGCCTGAAGATACACCATAACCAGTTTCTTAAAAGAACATTTTAAGATGTTAAAACTCGCCTAACAAACACAAAGTGTCACGAATCCATATAAGCGCTTTGGTAGAAAGACGCAGTCCTGTATTCAGCAACCTGATATAAAATATTGTTATCCCTTTTTAACAGATTTCAACTTTTCGAGTTATTACTTTATTTTCTTTTACATATACTTGTGTGGTATTACCCTTGTTCGAACTCGACTTGCATTACGGCCCGGCAACTGATTGATTTCGTCTACCTAAGATCAAATCACAACGTGGGTAGGTTAGACTAGAAATCAAAACAGTTACTTCGGTAACCAGACGTTGGAGGCGAGCTGGGAACGACAAGGCTGATACAAGAATCTAACCAGATTCCCATCCGAATCAGCAAAAGGTTAGAACGTCACATTTGGTGCCGCGACTAATACCAAGTCACATTGGTCGTCACAGGACAGGATAGGATGTGACGGCGAGGGAGACAGACGGGGTGACGTCACAATTGGCGCCGCGAGCAGGACAGCACGGCGGGCGCGGCCAGGCAGCCGTCACATTTGGCGCATCGGCACCGGGCGGGGGGTGGGCGTCACAATATTAATAATTTAAATCTACTAAATAAACGTAATGAACTTATGTCTATTTGTATGAATAGAAAGATGTTTCTCTTAAAATATTATAACCCTGAATAATTCACTTCTCGTCTAAATTTAATTTCAAATTTTAATTTTCCGCCCACTTTTATTTTAAGTGATACACAGATAACTTCCCTTTAAGTAGTCAAACGATTTTTACGAACAGCGCCGATCGTTCAAATTTTAACTTTTAAGCGTACTTCAATTCCCCTTTCTTTTATTTTATTACTGACTCATACCTACACCTCATTTCCTGGACATAAGACCCAGAAATACTTTAATACTATTTTTCTGCTATTTTAATTTTGAACTATGTATCAGCGTCCATCATATGAGCATCTGTATAATTTTTTTAATAAAAAATGAGCTATATCTCGTGCCCGACGCGTTGGGTAACCAACGAAACTCGAGTCGCATAGCAAACGTAGGTATATGTGTATTTATTCATATATATATATATATATTACAAATTTCAGTTTTAATATGTGCCTGCTTGGAGATTGTTATGTGCTTGAAACTCTGAGTTGCATCGAACTCTGAGGAATATATATATATATATATATATATATATATATATATATATATATATATATATATATATATATATGTGTGTGTGTCTGTGCGTGTGTGTGTGTGTGTATCTATGTATGTATAGGCCTGTATATTTTAGCTCTGCTACTCATAGTTATATCTCAGTGATATTAATCATTGTTCTAGCTTTGAGTTAGAAAAGATCCAAGCTTTTATATGCTTAAATAAAAAAAAATCACTAAACACTAATCCGTTGTGTTTATTCAGGATGCAAGTTTTCTTAAATTCGTACGAAAAGATTTTATGGCTTATTATTTATTGAAATTGATAATTCTCGAATAAGATTTGACAACACGCATGACTTATAATGTCTAAGATGTAAGTATTTTCAAATAGCATCAAAAAGAAATATGAAATTCGAACAATTTAACCCAAATTTTGATACCGATATACATTATTTTAATCAAAGATTAGAACAAATTCAATAAGAAATTAAACAAATATATCTTTTCTCTTGAATATCCTTTTTATATGCATAGCATATTAAAGGTCACCGAAGGACTTAATTAAGGACGTTAATTTAATTCATACTTCACTTTTGCCTTGATTATTCATTCGTCTTTTTGTTGGATATATTGAAAGTAAAATAAGTAAAATATTTACTAATAATGATTTACATTTTGCAAATTATGTTTTTCTATTCGAAATAGGCTAACGGCGGGGAGAACTCAATTTGTACTTGAAGAATAATGCAGCTGTTTTGTTAAAATCTCCTTTCTCTCGAGAGTTCAACACACACACACAGATATATATATATATATATATATATATATATATATATATATATATATATATGTTTTAATAACATGGAAAGAGAGTTTGGTAATATAAAATGAGTGCGCATCAAAATCAACACTGTCTGGTAACAGACAGGTTTAATGGATAAAATATTCAACTATACCTCAGTCAAAAGATTAATATTATGAAATAAAATAAAAATAAAAGCGAAGAAGAAAAAGAAACCAAAATTTTTAACAATAAAACTATTAACAATCGAACATTTTGATAAAACAATTAATCATCTAAAAGCTATCAAAAACTTACGATCTAAACAAAAGTTATCTACGAAAACAACAGGAATTTGAAAGTGGCGCGAAGACTGTAGCTCGTTAGCCATAACACTGATATCAAGAATAAAGTCAATTCTGATCCAGTTTCCTAAGAATTGAATGCATTCTATCTTTTCAATTTTTTCTGGTGCATGGAAAAACTTTGTCGATTTTCGAGCAGGCCAATTATAAAAGAAACAAAATCCAGAGAACCAGTGAAGTTCTTGTAAATCATCGAGAACGTTTGATAAGAAACCACTTATAAAAGACAATTCCATGAGGGGTTATTCAAGTTTTGTACAAAATCAGAAACATCTTGAAATATTTCCTGATATCTATTAAACACAGACACGTGTGTGTATGTGCGCGTATGTGTGTGTATAATAGGTATCAGGGAATAGTGTGTGTGTGTGTGTGTACGATACAGAATCCTAGCAAAATTTGATAAACTCTAAGTGAAGTCAACAAAACAGTTTTCCAATTTGGCTGATCTATCTATTGATCTGTATAGCAACTGAATTATCTATCTATCAATATAGCTATTAATCCATCTACCTATCGATGGATCTATTTATCAATCTATTTATATATTGATCTATCTATCGATTTATCTATCAATCTAATTATCTAATGATTTATCTATTTATCCATCTATATGTAGATCTACCGATATATTTATCAATCATATGTGGCCTCTGGCCGAATTTCAGGAAGCCTGGGAGCCGATCCCAAAATGTGGCATCTTTTAAAAGTGCTTGAATGAAATTTAGTAGACGAAAATATTTGGCAGTGGATGTCTTTCACTCCAAACTTCAAAAAGTAATTTTCAAATAAATACAACAATTTTGTCTTAGAAGTAAGATAAACACAACAATATTTTGTCTTAGGAAAAAAACTAGATGCTGATGACGACATTGTCGAAATTACTTGGAATAACATGAATATCCATCAACATGATAATGTTATTTCTTCCTTTAAAAAGGATACTAAGAAACTTGTCCATAATTATGAGAGGATCATGTTAAAAATATGCAGACAAAACATGTCTATACTATTCAATGAGACACGGATATATATATATATATATATATATATATATATATATATATATATATGAACATTTCTCCGAATTAATCAGTAGAGAGACAATATTTATGAATAAAAATGACAATAGGAAAACTGGTAATTGCTGACGCGTTTCGTCCAATGTGGACTTTATCAAAGCAAAATACGAAAATGAAATTAAATGAACAAAGTAACTAATAAAAACAAAATCCAGAATGTACCTAGCAACTGGAATGTAGTGAAACGCTATTTTCATATTTTTTACTGAAAAATAACGTCAGTAATTGTCACGTGTGGAGAAATTGTCATTATAACTGTGCTGGTATATTCAACCATTTTCTTTTGATTTTATGTATCTGTTGTGTATATTTAATGTATATTTATTATTTAATTAATGCTCTTACAAACAAATATACACAACAGATTAATAAAATCAAAAGAAAATGGTTGAATACATCAACACAGTTATAATGACAATATTCTCCACACGTGACAATTACTGACGTTATTTTTCAGTTAAAAATATGAAAATAGCGTTTCTCTACATTCCAGTTGCTAGGTACATTCTGTTTTTGTTTTTATTAGTTACTTTGTTCATTTAATTTCATTTTCGTATTTTGCTTTGATAAAGTGCACACTGGAGGAAACGCGTCAGCAATTACCAGTTTTCCTATTGTCATTTTTATTCATAAATATATATATATATATATATATATATATATATATATATATATATATATATATATATATAATTGATTCATTGATTCTCCACAGGATTGTTTAGTTGTTTGAGGGAATTTGCATGAATTTAGTAAAAGTCGTGTAAATAATGAGCTTTATTTGAGAAATATTTGTGATGAATAATCTTGGCACTTCTTGACGCATCTACTCAATAGACTGGCCGTTAGCATCGTTAGCTTCTTCGATACGTGATCTGAGCCGTTAATCTTTATTTGGATATTGTACTAGTTGTGGCTCAAATCATTTTTTTAGTGTTATTTAGTTGTCCAAAAGATTTAGTTCTGTGAAGCTAAGGGGCTATATGTTTGGAGAGACGAGACTTTAGAGATTATAACATATCCATTTTTGGGTCATCTTGACCTTAATAGACGGCGCAGATTCATG
The DNA here is from genome assembly GCA_963932145.1 of Acanthosepion lycidas. Taxonomy (NCBI): domain Eukaryota; kingdom Metazoa; phylum Mollusca; class Cephalopoda; order Sepiida; family Sepiidae; genus Acanthosepion; species Acanthosepion lycidas. The sequence goes on from OZ010571.1 coordinate 107,550,069, forward strand.
TGTATGCTCTTTCAACTCGCTCGCTATCCATGATCTGACAGCGCTTTCTAACACCTACTTATAGTCAGCAGGATTGATCATCAAGCCTTGAGGAAGAGAAGCATGACATCTCCCAGAATCAACACAGTTACCGGAAACTATGTGTGCATGACCGTTGGAGCATCCTTAGTGTCTCTGGATAACCATCTATCATTCCTTCGGGTGATCTTTTGTTCCTAATCAAAGTTTTTCTCATCAGTGAAAAAGCAAAGCATTACTGGCATTTGCTGATTCAATTTGATGAACAATTGAATTGCGTGGATCAGACGGTTATCTTTTGGCTTTGCAGACATAAAATGTTCTTTACGCATCGGATATGACATGTATCGAACATCCGCATGCACAGTCCCTCTGATAGAGTTCTTTGAATCATTGAGCACCATATCGATGGCGTTAATTGATTTTCTGGGGCACTTGTTGATAAATTTCTGCGCCTTTCATACGGAATTAGGTTTTCTGTTTGTAACAGGAACCTTATCAGGTGTTTTGTTGTCAGTGGCTTACAGCCAATTGCGAACTTTGCCCATAAACAACCTTTCAATTATCATGAAGCAAGTAATCTATGCGTAAACGTAACGATTACAGATTGTTTTTTATTTGCTGAGTTAGGTTGATGTTTGTCATCTTTTATCTGAAAAGAAATGATATTCAGAAGGATTTAGAAGAAAGGTGAGATCGATTTAAATCGTGTCTGCAAAGAAAGGAAGAATCTTATATATAAAGTGACTTGTTTGCCATGGAGAGAATCGTATCGGATGCCAAAATTAGACACTTTTTTTTTTACTTAAATTCTGTTCCTCGTTTTCACCCAATCGGTGAAAACAAATAATTAAATAAATCTACGACTGTTGCAATTACTATTTCTAAATCGAGCAGTTCCTTTTACCGATGATTCTTACTGTTGACAAGACTAAAATTATCCAAACCCAAGAATGTGCGACGAGTACGAGCCACTGTCAAAATGACTGGTTTTTTTTTTAATATGAATAGTTATGCATAACAAATGTACCCGTTCTGTAAAAAATAAACGAGGAATCGTTAATTTTATTTGGAAAATTTTAATATTTTCCAAGATGTCCTGAGAAATCTGTGAAAAACGAACATTAATAGTGATCTGGCACTTTAAACGAGAAAATATTTTGTTCCTTTGTATGAAATAGGAAATAGAAATATTTTTGCAGATGTTGAACGTTTCTAGAGAAAATTGGACGGAAAATCAAGAACGTGTTATAAAATCGTTTAAACAGTGGAAAAGATAGGAAACAAATAGAACAAATACACAGTGACGGTGACTATTTTGTAGGTGATGTGTGTTTCGAATGGGAAAAAAAATGAACAACAATAGCAGTTACTTTATATGCAAGATTTTATGCAATTATCTACAAAGATGGCTGTAAATAGAAACACCAATTCCCTTATGAACAAACATATTTATATATTTGTTGAGGCGAACGTTTATATAAGGAGATAAACGGCTACGATTACATCCTTTTGCCACATTGATTTTAAACAGAATGAAATATTTGTGTGTCTTTGACAAACGCCTAATTGTTGTAAGCAGATTGCTCGACCGGAATCTTTCAAAAATGGAAGAGCATTTTGTGATGATCCGATGAGTATTTATCGGCAGTAGTCAATGTGAAATTAGTAAACAATCTGTGTAGGGATTGTAAACAATCTCTATCGTCGTAGTTATTTACTAAGCATGGTAACCTGAGAATATGTCTTTTCATCAATGGAAGAATATGCATAGTCCTTTGAGACACTGAATCCTATGAATAATTTTGACTACAGCATACGTGTGCAACGTTATCTACGAGATATGAGGACATCCTAATAAATTGTTGGAAAACTGCACATTTAATATGCAGTGTGATTATTTCAGTCTTATAAGATGACAGCTATGGTTTTCCGACTATAATACAACCATTTTATACTGACTTATAATAAAGTCACTCTGAAAGGAAATAGATTTTAAATTTTACCGCTTCCTTAAAGCAAACCTTCTCTTTTAATCATGATAGTGAACAATAGTTGTCATCTATCAGGATGCGTGACGCTAGCCTCAGGGAACAAGTCATTGCGCCTTTCTTTATCTCACCATCTTCTCATGATATGGTGGAATGATTATATTGATTCAATCGCTGGGCTGATTTCAAAGAAATGTTGTTTAATTTGTGATGCCAGAGAATTCTTCTCGCAATACACTAATTTGCTCATTTATAAATTTGAATTAAATATTGCGCAATATCTGGTTCCCTGCTCCTGATAATCCTAAAATTCAAAGAAACGTTATATGTCCGAACCTGGCATCTCGACTTCGTTCACTTTTCCACCGCAATGATGCGGCTTCCCGATGGCTTTTCTATAAAAAATTTCATTGCAATTGTTCCAATGAGCCTCCGTCATTGGTATAATGACACCGTGAATTTTGAGCGTACAAGTAGATTGCAAACTATGTCCGATTGTTATGCAAATTGCTTTAGTTGGATGTCACTGTATATTTTAGTTTAATAGTTTCTCTTATAGCACTTATCAAAAGGAGGACTGTCTGAATACATTGCAATACGACAAATTCCTGAATGTACTGGATTTCACAAAGATATATACTAACTGCATTAAAAGCGAATATATTTAATAAAACAAAAATGAAAATTCTAAGTGGAATAGTTTAAAAGAAGATTTAGTAACATCAACTACCGGGATGAAAAGTCCACAAGGAAAAATATTATCAAGATTACCTCTCATTTTCATTGCGAACACACACACACACACACACACACACACACACATATATATATATATATATATATATATATATATATATATATATATATATATATATATATATATATATAAGTTAATAACAGAATATATATTTAAAAAGTATCTGTGGGTTCAATTCCAATGTCCATAGATCGCAAAGCTGTATATATATATATATATATATATATATATATATATATATATATATATATATATATATATATAACAGACGCATGCAAAATAGTACGCGAAACATGAAATTCTTAATTCTTGTGTAAGCCACTTTTTGGGATATTAGTAACTTTTTTGTTTTTTACTTTTGACTAAGTGCATGTTTTTGTTGCCATGTCGACAATGTGCTGAAATTCTCAGAATAGGTCTGTAGATAAGATATATTTTATAAAATAGACATTTAGGGAATAGTACTTTAACACATTGTTGACATGGAAAAAAACACAAACTTAGTCAAAAAAAAATTAAAAAAAAAAAATTAACTAATATCCAAAAAGACGCTTACACGGGAGCATCTTTTAAGTTTTTTGAATTTCATGTAACTACACAACATTTTGCTTTTGTTTAACATCACTTGCTTTGATAAAGTCGAATGATGAGACGCGTCGATAAGGACTAGGTACTCTTCTGATTGTCTATTTTATTCAGATTATTTTCAGTATAAATATATTATTCTGATAACTTTAACTCACACACATATATATATAATATATATATATATATATATATATATATATATATATATATATATATATATATGTGTATATATGTATATATATATATATGTGTGTGTATATATATATATATATATATATATATATATATATATGTATATGTGTGTGTGTGTATATATATATATATATATATATATATATATATATATATAAATATATATATATATATATATATATATATATATATATATATTGTAGTAGATAGTCGCAACGAACCCGGACCAGAACAAGTAAAATTCCTGTATATATCATCCCCTGCACTTGTCTGTTTGTCTCATCTTTTATTCAGGTTTTCGACTATGCTGATAGACTTTATCAACGCAAGCATAAAGATTTTATTTTGCATGAAGTATTTATAAAGAGAATGAAAAAAATATTGTTAGTTTTTCAGAATTCTTAATTTTAAGGACGCTCATAAGTATACTGCAGACTAAATACAAGGCCAAGATAAATTATGCACTATGTTGAACATAGATGGAATTTAATATCTAATAAACGAAATGCTGTAACAGTTGTTGCAATTTTTGTAATTATTGCCAAATAAAATCTATACTTTTGCCTTGATAAATTCCATTAGAGGACGAAACGCATCTAGTCATGTCTTAATTTTTTTACTCACACATAATCTTCCCCCCTCCCGATACTCATATATATATATACATATATATATATATATATATATATATATATATATATATATATATATATGGGTACAGAGTTTCAATACCTAATGGCGAAAGTCAATGTTGTGTTCAAGCATTAAAGTGACTGCCGCATAACCTATATTTACTTACTATCCTGGACATGGAGTAGTTTACCCAATACATATCTCATAGATTAAAACTATATTTTATTATACATACATACATACATACATGAATGCATACATACATACATATATCTATCTATCTATCTATCTATCTATCTATCTATCTATGTGTGCGTGTGTTTTATATTGCTTTGTACAGTATTAAAATGCAATTTATATGCTTCATTCATTCCTAAATGTATTCAAGCCTTAGGACCTTCCTTTCTGTGGTATATTCTTTAATAAAATGGCAGTCGATTTCAGAAGAAATCAATATTTTCTTCTCGCTATGCCATTGACGTTTTATTATTCCGAGAAGTTTTCTTTTATTAAATTAGGCAATGTTATAAACTAGACTGAGACCTACTTAGACTGGATTCCTAAGACAATGTCACCATTATTATGCATTTTATGTAGATGGATCTTAATAGAGTACTAATGATGTTTGCAATCAACATGAGACCATATCCGATATTCCCTTGTCTATTTTGTCTGTATATATTTATTTAATATCTTATGAAAAAGAGACTTGAAGCAACATAAATATGTTTCTACAGAACGATGCTGAGAATAACATGGATATAATACGTGAGCAACGACGAGGTGTAGAAAAAATCGATACGAAAACGATACGCTTAACATCCAGAAGAGACAGTTGATATTTATAGGGCATATTATGCGGAAAAAGGAACTGCGAAGTGTGATACTGATAGGACAGATTCAAGAGAAGCGGAACCCAAGAAAACAAAGCATAACATACCTAGCGTGCTTGAGTAAAAAGATAACAGAAAAGGGATTAGGAGAGATAATAAAACGTCACAATTTATTAAGATCGACAAAGAACAAAAGTAGTGAAACCCATGATCACCAACGTCCTGAAGCATATAGAAGAAGCCATCAGTTTAGTTGCCATTTGTCTAGCTATGGAGATATGTCTAATAAAATATATTCTGTCTCGATATGACTTTCTTGAGAGCTTTTTTCTCTAAGTGTTTTTGCTGTCTATTTTAGTTCTTAAATAAATAGCCAACTATCTCGCCAATTGTTTGTCTAGCCATGTATATGGATGTGAGTATAATATCCTTCGATCTGACAGTTGCTATATCTTCCTGGATAGCTGTTCGCAAAATATGATTTTATATCTCAATTTCTATTTCACTAAAATATGTGCCTATATCTATAACTAAACATGTGCCTAGCCATATATCTGGATATCTTGATAAACGGCCATCCTAATGTCGCTCTATTTAAGTAGATGTATCCCTATGTATGTTTTCCTCTCTCTCTCACTATCTATCTATCTATCGTAAAAGATACTTGTCTTGTCGACTGTTTGTATTTAATAATTATAGATTAAGTAGTAACCTTAATCAAATTTAAGATATTCAAGTTTATATATTAAAATATTTTATCTTCTTTCGTATACTCAGTAAATATGCATAAACCTATACCATCCTATATTATTTAAGACTTGTTTATTCTTCAGCTTCTTAAGTCTGAATGCAAACGCTTTAGTATGAAATATTCAAAAGCCTACCAAATGTCGACCTGCCATAACATTTCATTCCACAGTAAAGTGCGCAAAATACTATCCTCCCACTTAAGGGCTCGCTTCCAACTAAAATCCAGTTATCGGTCCAATGACAATGATGCATCTGTGTACTGGCTCCTCCCACGTGTTGCTGTTATTCTGACCATCACCCTTTGACTACGTCGAATGATGGTATCAATTATTGGAAATGGCGTTGATGCCGAGGCAGAGCGGGAAATGAGTTAAGAGGGGAGGGTGGTAATAAACAGCAGTTCGACTGGGACAAGGAGAAACAAGATTCTTCGTGTTTCAGATTTGGTAAGAGGCACGAAACACGTTAATGCCGAACGGACTGAATCTGTTTCACTCTTTCTTATTTGATCAGTGCACTTAGTAGAATTTAGCCTGATTTTGAGTCTCAGTCCTATTGATCCAGTTTTACTGATTCTATAACTTTCATTTTTATCTATGAATCCTTATTTTTTTTTAAATATCAGAGGTGGCATTTAGCCAAACTGCGAAAAACAACTACAAAAAAATGTTTTGATATTTTGTCAGAATTTGGAAGTTGGTCGCACATAAAAGCTTTTAGCATCCCATTATGTTTCATTATTCGTGATAAATTTATTTTGCTGAACTATTACTTAACTGTTGTATATGCTGTGTCCCCTTAGAGCATGGCCGATAATAGCTCTCCATAACTTCTGCTCCTTTATATATCATACACATTTTGTTTTTTCACCACCCCTGATCTGCTATGTATTTACACAAATCTATAAATTATGTTATACTTTGTTCCCACTCCGCCTCTTATGCATTGTTTGTCATTTGAATTTCAGTTACTCCAAGCCTTCATTTCCCTTTATGTGTCCCAGAAATATAACTGTCTTTATTATAATAAGTTTAAATGTCGCTTTATTTATATTATCCTTAAAAAAAAATCATGGATGCTCACACGTTCATTGTGTGAAAGCGGTTGAAGAGTTGGCAATAATTGATCAATCTCACGGTATTGTGTAGACTTCTAAAATCTTTCATGATTGAGCAGATTGTTTTACAGCTGTGGGAGAAATACCACATTTTTAAACTAATGTGACACATACAGGTGTAGAGTATAGAAGTAGGAAACAGGTACTTTTTAGTAATGTATGAAAAAATCTAAATGTAAACAGACATACTGTTAGTTAAAACACAAGTACGTGCATACACGTTATTATACTTAGAAAATTGTGCGATTGGTAAATTGCCGTATTTTATATTTTTTTTAATTTCGTGCGTGTGATTTTTTTATTTTTTTATTTTTTATTTTGTCGAGTGCACCGTAATTTAGAGTCAGTTGGCAAGACAAATAGCATCACAACACAATATAATTGTCGCTGTGAGACCTAATACGAACATTTCAATGCATTTGGGTGTTAATCCTAGGACAGTGCAGACGATTCAGAATGAGATGGATGATTCTAATGCTTATTAGGAACGTACAGTATCTCGGATCGTTTTGGTATGAAAATAACTACCGAATTTGTTGGTAAGGGCCTCAGACTGAACATGGAAGCCAACATCATGTGCTTTGTGGAGATAGTGCTGCCCTGGGCCAATGTGCGGGTGGAGCTGTTGAAGACATACGTCTGGGGACAGACTCAGCGCCATGCCACTAAACAGAACACAGATATGGCAGTCAGATAATTTCTGCGACCACATCACCGCTTAGCCCCTTTTTTATTCTGTGTGGGGCGCAGTTGATCGAGAGACCAAGAAAACTCCTTGTAACACCGAAGATGTACTGAAGGCAATATTATGGCAGCATTCACCAACTTAAACAAGGAGACAGTCCAAAGGATTTGCAGGAGATTCCGATGTCGTCTGGATGGTGTGGTTGAAGCCAATGTCGATTATATTGAAGAAGTTTACTAATCTTTAGTATTTCAAGATATATTTACCAAAATTACACGGACATATCTGTTAAAATGAGATGTCAGTGTTATAATTTTTTTGCTTAATTTAAGAGACAATTTATCCATCGCATATATATACATACATATATATATATATATATATATATATATATATATATATATATATATATATATATATAGCATGATCATATTTGTAAACCTTCTTCTTTTATGTGACGTGTCCATTCAGGACTTGGGTATTCCGGGCTCTCCACCACTTCATGTCTCATATATTTCTTACGGATGTTGTTTTTTTTATATTTATCCTATTACCCGTTGCGACAAACATTTACACAGGCTTGTTATGTACGTTATTCGCTACCTTCCCTGTTGTCATCACTAAGACCTTTAAGTGTTATATTTTCCAAGCACGCTTTTCTCAATATGTGAACTTGATATTGCACCTGTCTCTTTTTTATGCTAAATATAAGTGTCGTTTCTGTTATTTCTGTATTATTCGATGGAACATGTTTGTATGTAAATAATCTGCACACTCACACAATCGTGTCTGTATGTCTGTCTGTCTAAATGTCTCTCTATCTCTCTCTCTCTCTGGAGAGGGAGGAAAATAAATTGCAATCTCCGCAATATTTATTTCAAACTGATCTTTTTTTATCGTATAAGAGAAGTTTTTCCCCCTTCAATTAGCATGGCAAGTAGGATTTTCAAGTAACATGGAAGGATTTGGAAGGATTATATTTAATTCACGGCTTGACCTTCTGCTAGGGAAACTGGTTCAGTGTGTCGTGTTACTTATTATTTGAAGGAATCTCTTGATATGTTTATGGAACTTCCACTCAACACTGCATTGAATATTTCTGCTACATCTGGTCTGGTGCTTCTGATATGTATTGAGCGATTCTTCACATAATCCAAAAGAAAAATCTGCAATGTCATCGATCTAAACCAGTGCCTAGCTAATTTCCCACTACAGTAATATAATGTCAAAACGCGTTTGTTTTTTTTTTTGTTTTTTTGTTTTGTTTTGTTTTGTTTTTAATGGTAATAGCTCTGCTATATTTGAGTCATTGGTACCTAGATTTCACATCCTCAAGCGTTGAAATAACGTAAGAGCAAGTTTAATACTTATTGTTTCTTCTCTCGTACATCTCGCTTGTGGAAATCTGTCGTTTTTTTTTCTGTTTTTGCATTCAAATACGAATTTCTAAAAATTGAATGAAACGTCAAGAGTCATCTTCTGTTTTCTTGAATCTTGGTCTTTTAATTAACCCTTTCTTCATCAGCATTTTTCTGTTTCCTACAGTAGTCTTTATATTTTGCGTCGTAGTTGCTAATCGCCTTGCTCTGAGTGAAATGATTAAAAAACTGTGCTTATAGTTATAAGTTATACAGAGTCACTGCTCCAAATAATCAAATTTAACAATTATTGCGAGTGCGAAGTGCATAATATATGCTATTTCAACTGCAACCAGACTGCAATGTATTACGATATTCTTTCTCATCTGATTTTGAAAAAATGTGTTGTTCTATCCCATCCTACCAATCGTACAAATGCGGAATAGAATATATATATATATATATATATATATATATATATATATATATATATATATATATATATATATATATATAATAAAAACTGACCACTTTAAGGTTCCATGTAATAAATTATTTCACCACAGCCCTTTTGAAAAGGACTGCGGATCATCAGACTTTACTTCCAAACAAAAAATGAAAAGAAAATGTACACATTTTTGACGGGTGGTATTAAACATATGTAAATTAAGGAAGTGAGTGGGGAGATAGGTGTCACTATCTGCTAACTCACTCATGTCTTTTCTCTCCCCACTCACTTCCTCACTTCGTTAATTTATATATGTTTAATACCGCCCGTCAAAAATGGGTAAATTTTCTTTTCATTTTTTGTTTGAAAGTAAAGTCTGATGTTCCGCAGTCCTTTAAAAGGGCTATGGTGAAATAATTTATTACATGGAACCTTAAAGTGGTCTGTTTTTATTATATATATATATACACCCAAGTATAGGATCGGTGTATACGGAATAAATTCCAATAACCAACAGTTACTATTCTTAAAAGAGTGCCAAATTCATAGTACAGAAGATATAATTATTTATTTAAAAATTATAACATAAATATGTTATAAAATCACTACAGAATAGCCATTTTGTTTCAACACCTTCAGTGTCTCTTCAAGTAATGATGTTGAATGTATAATAAATGGTTTTAAAGGTTTCAAATTAACGATCCTTCGTCAGGGGAAGACGCTGTTACAAAAGCTAGAATGACCAATCAAAACACAGGTATAGGAGAATTCAAAAAACTTGACAACGAAGTAAGGTTATAATAGCTATTAAGAGCTTTAAAGTTGGGGTTATATTAAAAAAGAATTTATTCTAAACAATAAGTATTAAATTATATGATAAAATTTGATATTGAAATTAAAAGTTAAAATTTACCAATTTTCAAATCTAAATTTAATCTCTATTAAGTTTAAAATTATAAAATTACCGAGGAGAAAAGAAAAATACATATGTTATTCAATTTATTTTTTCATTGAAATTACGTTAGAATAGATACTAATATCGGCTGGTCTTCCTGACAAAATGTATACATTTTAATTCTAAGTGTGTGAGTGGAGTGCTAACCTCTCGCGTAAAACAATACAAACACACTCAGATTATAATACATAAGCACACAGACATATTTAGATATATATACACACACAACAAGGTGACGAGACAGGAAACATCTCCACGGCCCTTTATATAAAAAAAAACGAACACATACATACATACATACATACATACACAATTAAATGTGCATGCATTTTCTATATACATAGACACCGATAAATATATGTACACACATCCACATACATTGACCTAGACAATCTGATACAACAACGAATAAATATTCTAGACTTAAAGTGTTATTTAACGAATGCTAACTACGTATTAAAATATAACTTATGCGGGCAAATATACATAGATAAAAAAGGTCAAATAGAACAGAGAAACAAAGGAAAGGGGAAAGTAAGGACATTAAAACAGATTTATATGTTTACAAATAACATTATCTAATATATAAAAAACGAAAATTCCAAACATACAAACATCTATAAAAATATATTCTTATAGATGTTTGTGTGTATGTACCAAGATGCTTTAATATTTGTGTGCAGTTGATCCCGATGTATTTTTTATTCATCTGAACCTCATGCTAACGATTCGTTTTTAATCATTTCACCCCAAGCGATAACGCCAGTGAAAAGCAAGTGGTTGCTGAGAGTGAAAGATAATGAGAGAACTAGTGAGGAGAAAGGAATATAAAAACAGTATTTTAAAAGACAAGACCTGATGATTGATTTTAGCATTAAAATTTTAATAACATCCTTGAGAGGAGAGAAAAAAAAAGCGGAAGATAGTTTGAGTCGAGAGGTGTGAAATAAGAAATTATTAGAATAAAAATTCTAGTTACATTTAACTATTGTAAGCGTAAAATGATGAGACCTGGCAGCAAAACTCGTATGGTAACCGTTGGTCTCGAGAGATCATGGATCTGTACCCGAAGTGCTCACTCCTTTTGTGAGGAAACGAGAGGTTACCCATACACCGCGTCTCCCCTCGCCACACCAGTGATATTTTCCAAGGAAAAGGCAGAAGCCAATACAGTTTGACACCGGCGACGGCGCATAAGTTGCCACAACAAAATTGTCCACGGCATCAGACTGCTTTATGGACATTGGCTTTGTATATGAATTCAATGTTGTCCTTCTTAATCTAGTAACCAACCATAGCTACACAGCCCAGACTGTTCTACTATATACCTATAGTTAGAGCTTTTACTTTTATTCGTCTCTCAGACCGCTTGCCACTCAATACGATAGATCTCAGTCTGTCTTGCTATTTACGAATAGCTGGGATGAGAAGAGATGCATCCATACTTTTCCTAGGTGATTAGTACCTAAGTGAATAAAATGAACTTGACTGGAATTCGAACGCGGATATCTGATTCATCAATTCGAGCCACATTCTGTTACTTCATCATGCCTCCATTGCAAATCTCATTCTACGCTTAAAATCCTGTAGTCGAGGTAACAGATATGAAAGAACATCCCAACAATTGCGATGAAAAAATTTATAGTAAAAGGGACAGTGAAGCTAATTAACGTTGTTAGTAAAAAGTGAGTGATTGTATCAATGTTATTTGAGATGAAGTTTTTATTCTATAAATTAAATTAATATTTTTGTCGTTTTTTTTTTCAGAAACCACATCAACATCAAATTGACAAATTCTTAATTAAAATCATTTCAACTAAAACGCAGTAAACACTATCTATGTCGCTAGCTTCGTAAAATTATATGAATTAGCTTGTGAAAATGATTTGCGTTCATTCCACATTATAATCACGAGACATTCTTTTGAACACACTGAATATTAGTTTCCGTCCTTCCTCATCGATAAATATTGACCAATGTAATATTGTGTAAAATACAAACTACGTTAGGAGTAGTTTTGCATAACCCCACTAATTGTTACACAACCAATAATTTAAGATTAAAACTCGAGTTAAGTTCGTAAACGGTGTCGACAGCATGACTTTTATATCGATACCATGCCGGGCACCAAACTGAAATTCAGAAATATTTAAACGGTCAACTGTATACAAAGCATTCTCATATCAATGGTTAAAATTACTTCGAGAGAATGAAAGGTGTAGATCTTAGTGAGGATATTACTTGTAACTAAATGGACTGGCGCTACAGAATCAAATATAACTACGCTAAAAATATAAATAACATTACTTGATGGCTTTCAATAAGAATAAAAATGAATAGCACATGGCGATTCTTTAAGCCCGGCTTAGATGTGGCACAAGGCCGAAAGTACGGGGCACCCAGCGGGGATCGAACTCACTACTCAGTCGTAATTGATCTAGTAAGACAGGCTTTCTAACCATTACGCCACGTCGAGGTGCCCATTAATAGCACATGTAACTCAAAGAAAAAATAATAACATAATAAAGATGTACATGTGCCTCATTATTTCAAACAAAAGCTTCAGAAGGAAGCCTTCTTTTATAATATAATATCGATAAGTTGAGAAACGGCTTCCCTTAAAATGTCTGCCAGTGAATTTTTTTCATAATTTTCACCGATAGACCAACTGACTGTAATAAATACGAAACCAGCTAGTTCTAAAATTACCATTAGAGGTTTAGAGAGGACACTTAGACGTGGAATCATGGTTAGCAAGCTTGCCTTGCTAGATCAATTACGACTTACTCGTGAGATCGATCCTCAATACATTTGGATTTGAGTCGCATCTAAGCTACGCTTAGAAAATAAATATTAGAGATTGAGGGATGAAGAGAACCGATACTACATATTCATCCCTATCCGATGCTCAACGGGGGTGGTGGAAGGTTGAAAGAAAAACTGAATTCGTGTAGCACTGTCTGTCAGGTTAGTGAATGCCGAATATTTACTTATAAAGGACCAGTTACTATTACCATTAATATATATTTAAAAGTTTCTTATTTGTAATATTTAAAATCATATTTCTTACTGGCCTTTGAAATTGAATAGGAAATGCTTCATTATGCTACTCTTGTGAATATAAGAATGGAAAGGTGTCTGTCTTCTCAGGCATGGCAGTTGCAATTTTTAATTTTCAGATAAGTTTCTGATTTCTTTCTTAAAAACCATGATGTAAATTAATGCTGACTACTGAATCATCAGCGTCTATCACTGAAATTCAATTATAAGCAATTGTTGATCATTATATTGTGACTCATGCGGCCGGCCCCGTTGACATAGGATTTCTTTACATCCACCTTTAATCAATAAATCTATTCTGCCAATTGACATAACGGCGGAAAGATTCCATTTTGTTTTCCGCTTACTCACTTTATAGACATCCGTTTTTCGAAAGATCTGAAGGTTCTTTTGATTCTCTTCTTGCTTTCGTGACCTTTGAGTGAAATGCAAAGATGACTTGGGAAAGCAGCAAAATTCTATATTCGGAATTCATTTCTCGATGTCAACGCTCGCTCCTGCCTTCTTTAAATTGCGGGTGGGATTACACGAACTACAAAATCTGCTTCGATAATCTTCCTCAAAAGGTTTTAACATTGAAATGTAGATAGAACTGTAAATCAATAATCCGCGTTTACTGATATCAATATACGTGGTGATATGATGTATTCAAATGTAACACCGTTTCCCGTACGATCACCGAAGTTAAGCAACAGCAAGCCTCGTCAGTACCAAAATGGAAATATCAGGATGTGCGGGTGGTGTAATGGATAATAGTTTGGAATTGTTAATCGTATAACCAAGTTCTAATTTCACTTGGATTCGTAATATTAACTTACGCAAACTGCGCTTGCGAAAGGTATGAATCTACCTCTTTTTCCTCCGAGCTATGGGTAAAATGATTATTACTTCCACCCACAAAAAATTGCGTACAGATATGTAGATTTCAGCATTAAATAGCTCATAGAAGTTGACATGTTGCTAAGCGAAAACCACTGACGAGGCAACGCACAGCATTTGTTATTCTTTTATAAAATATGGTTATTCATTTTTATTTTAATATAGATTTGTTTTCCAAATCGAGTATTTTTAAAGTATATATTTTTGAAATCATTTAATCCCATGGGAAAAGGAGAAATGAGGTTAAAATAAGAAAATATATAGATATTTATTTAAGAAGAGAGCTAACAAGAACAAATGAAATTGAGAAAAAAAAAAGCATCAGATAAAGAATGCAAAATGAAAGACGAAGTAAAAATGGAGAGAAAAAAAACAACCGAAAGATAGGCTTAATATGGGATGTAATAAAGAAAAGAGTATGGAAATTAAAGCAAAAGAAACCGTAAAAGGAAAAAGAGTCTTGAGCGGAAGAGAAAAACAGAAATAATAAAACTAAGAAACAAAGACACTAGAAAAAATGTATCATGAGACAATAAATAAAAAAGTATCGGAGGAAAAGCATGACGGTTATTGCTGGTATGGGGACAAAGTTTATACAAACGTTTGTCACGTTCTCTAATTTTCTTTTTAAACCAAAAGTGACATTTTTAAAGCAATGTCACACAATAAATATTATCAATGTTGGACTGAAAAAATTAAGATAGTTCTGGCATGAAATGTCTATCAAATGTAATGAAAGTATTTGACTAGTAGACGTCATTAAATAAAGAATATTACATTAGATACAGCGAGATAATAATAATAATAATAATAATAATAATAATAATAATAATAATAATAATAATAATAATAATAATATCAGGCAGTATATTCGCTGGAAGTGCCTTACAAATGACAAATAGCTTGAAGACCACCGGGAAGCAATCACAAAAATCATGAGTGCTATTCTTTGGAACTTGGCGAAAAAGAAAAAGGAACGAAGACGCAAGGGATTACTGAGTGTTAGAGAATATTAAAAAAAAAACATTTGTAAGGCGAGTTAATAATGGAAGAACAATAATTACAGAGACAGTAAATACCTTTTGGCATTGCATTTACATTTTTGAAGATCAATGTGAACTGCGAAGCAAGAAGCCAAAAGAGATTTCCACAAGCAAGAAGTGTGATGGAAGAAACTATTCGCATAGAAAATACGATTACATCTAGCCATTCCAATTGTAAAATGATGAGACATTGCCACCAATCTAGTCTTTTACATATTATGTGCCATGTCCTTTCATGACGTAGGTGATCAAGGCTCTTCAACCCCCTCTATCTCTTGCAGCTCTCAGCAAGCTCTTTCCCTCTGCTTATTCCCCCGACCACGTTCTGCCATACACCTGCTCAAGCTCGTCAGATATATCTCGCGCTACTTTCCCTGATCTCCCATTTCCTCTATTTGTGAGTATCAGATTCTCCAAACCCTCGTTTCTTATTATGTTTCCCAGAAACTTCAGCTGTTTCTTTCTGATGTATAAGCCTTCTCATTGTTTGTAACATCTCTAAAACCTCATCGTGGCACATATGCTTGCTCTATGATATCTTTAGGATGCTTCTGTAGAACCACATATCCGTCGACTCGATTTTCTTTTCATTTTTGAGGAAATCATTCATCATTCGCTGCCTTAAAGAAGAACAGATGCCACGTAACAGATCCGTATTCGTTTCTTTGTTACCAAAGAAATGCTCCGGTTTTTCAGTACTCTGCTCGGCTTTTGGAATGTGCCCTTGTTCATTACAGTACGCCAACGGATCTCAGCGTCGCACTTACCGTCTTCTGTCAAGACGTTTCACAGATATTTAAACTTCTGCGTCTACTTGGTTATAGTGTTCCCGACCTGCAAATCGCATTTCGGGCTCTTGCTCTTACTGATGACCATTCATTCTCTCTTCTTGTAGTTTATAATTAGTCCTTCTCACTCCACGTCGATTGCTTTTGTAGGAGTTTTTGTAATTTCTATTCCGTGTCTGTTATGAGTACTGTGTCGTCTGCGTATCTTATGTGGTTAAGATTGTGGCCTCCAATGATAAATGACTGTAGGGTTTCCAATTACAGGGCTTAAATTCATAAAGACTAGGTACCAAAGAGAAAATTCATCAGAACAATTACCATGAAGATATATATAGAACAGACACAGGAAAGCTACACTACGATGGTGGGAACGTGACTGAAGGGGATATACTAGGTCAGAACGAATAACATTGCTGATCCTTCCTTGTATATTAGTAAGAATATATATATATATATATATATATATATATATATATATATATATATATATATATATATATATAACAGGAGCAAATCAGATGTGGCAGTAATATAACAATCACAATACATCATTGCTATTAGTAATTAGTGAAAGAAAATTCATTAGAAACTCAACAAAGAAATTAATTTTCATTTGAATTAGTTTTGATTTTTACCCATACATTTTTTGTACTTGACAGGTAGAAAATATTATTCTAATCAATTCAAATAAATGTAAGTTAAGTAATTGCTATATGAATGCAATCAATAGACTTTCCTCACAAGAGCACAATGAGATCAAGACTATTATTTAAAATAAGTAGATATATCTAAAGGTGAATTTTCTATATTTTAATACAGTTTAATTCTGACAAAATGAATATGATAGAATCTACATAATAATTATATTCCAATTTACGTAAAATTTTCGATATTTAAAAGAAAAACACAGAGAGAAAAGAATACCAGAAAAAATAAGAAAATTCTTTTGTTAACAAAGAATATATAAAATGTGCATAGCATTACAAGTGCTCTCTGTTTGTAGGTGTTTTAAAAGATACCCGTTTGAGTATAGCAAATAGTGTCATAAATTAGGAGATTTTAATTCTTGGACAGAAAATATCTTTCGTCTTTTTACAAATTTGGAATCTTGTGTGCATTACAGATTATGTGGAAATGTTCTCAGTTCCAAACATTTACCAGGTTTTGACCACATGGCAAGAGTATCTGTATGGTAGGTATTTTCCCTCTAAACACGAATATTTGGCTATGCATGGAAAGTTAAACATTCGTATAATCAAATTTAGTCAGGGTACATAACTGTAAAAAATGAAAGAAAGAAGGAAGGAAGGAAGGAAGGAAGGAAGAAATAAATAAAGAAAAACAAAGATTGACTGAAAGATAGATATAATTAATAAGAAATATAGTTAGGTAGATAGATGGAAAGAAAAAAAATAGGAAACAAGAAAGACTGTTGTTATGAAATAAAAATCAAGCCTGTAAGACAGAAAAGGTAGAAAATACAAAAGAAAGAAAGGATGAAAAAAAATATTAAAAATGCAGGTAAGACGAAACTAGAAAGAAGAAAGAAAGAAAGAATGAAATAGGAAAACTTAAGCAAAACAAACGAAACAAACTAGCAAGCAAGCAAGAAAGAAAGAAAGACAGACAGTAAGAAGTATGAAAGAAAGCAAGATTATATTTAAAATCAATATCACTAAATGCAACGTAGTAAAAGCACTAAAACACATGTCGTTACTGAAGATGAAAGAATAAGAAAGAAAAGAAACATTATTAAGGAGCTAAAATAATAGAAGAGTACTCTAGCCAATTCAGCAATTGATTGAACAGAACTAGCTGCCAATCTTGTACTGCTCTTAAACTCATAAAGTTTAGTTACCATAGCGTAGTGCTCCTCCAAACAATTACTATGAAATTATATAGCAAAGGCAAAGGGAAGATATATTACGATATTGGAAAAGGAACTGAAGCCGAGACGCCAGGTCAGGACCAAAAACATTGCTGGTTCTTCTTTAAATTTTATAAAGAATCTCTAATTATACAGCAGGAGAACCGTAGTATATGTGGCAGCAATATTCAGCATATTTACGAATTGTAGATTTATAAATATGTAAGATTCCAAAGAGGAACATTGTATAGTACTACACAGGAAACCAATAATCTTAGCAGCCGACATAGCAATGGATTCTATATAATTTTTCCACTTCATGTCAGCGGATAACGCTAACCAGAAAAGGCGGAACGTATCCCACTCCTGGAGGTTAGTAGCAGCATTATGAAAAAAACAAACAAAACAAAAAAGAACGAAAAAAGAAATAAAAAGAAAATACGAAATAAACAAAAGATAAGCCCTTTAATTCTTCTTCACCATCCAATATATTCATGAAATATGCATATTTTCTTAGGAGAAGGAAGGGTTCTCATATAGCCACCTAAAGAAAATCTATTTTTATATCATATATATTTAACTGCACTTCAAAGCCAAGATAATATAAAATTCAAACAACTAGCACATGTCATAAAATGAAAGGCAAAGAACAAAAGCAAGAGCGAATAATAAACTGTTGAAGCCCCAAGAATTTAATCTATATTTTCAGATAATTATGTTATTGAAATAATTTATCTAATAGCTATGTTATTTGGCGCCTTTGAGAAAGAAAGAAAAGGTTGTCTCTTGAGAATATCATCGTCATCTTGATTTTTGATTTATCCGCTGAAAGAATGTGTTTTGAATATTTAGGAAATTGTTTATTATAAATGTTTACGTCTGTGAAAAATGCCCCGTTACAAACCGGTTTCATCAGTCGATGTATTCAATACTATATAGATGGAAACTTTTTCCTACCACTAATCCAAATATAACCAAGTAGAATATCCCTTGTCTTTGTTACTAGTTTTTAATTTATTAGGTTGGTACAAAAATAATGTCGTTTTCTCACATAGTAACATATGTGAGAAAACGACATTTTGCACCAACCTAATAGATTCAAAAGGGGGCGACAACTCTCGTATAACAAACATGAGGCGTTTTTAAGATAATTACAATGTTTTAGTGTTTGAATAAATTATTTTGACGCGAATCGTGTAAATCTATTTCGAAGATGCACCACACGGAAAAAAATGAAATGAGAACTCAATAACTATAATTTTTAATTCACTTAAAGTAATGAAGTGTGGGTCCTTTATACATTTTCTGCATAACCGAATACTTAGAAATGCCAGAAGCCGTTTTCCATATTCGATTATGTAGCAATGTTATTTTTTCAATGTAATGGTAGTCATAGTTATATATATAGCAAAGACACTTTTGTTGAAGATATTGGTTCAAGGAAAGTTTTAAAAGTGGATGAAAAGAGGCTGGAAGTGATATAAGATTTCAAAGTTTTTTTATTTATTTATTTTTTTTTGTTTTTTTTTAACGAAAGGCAATACTTTAACAAAATGAAACTAAAAGACTTTTGGTGAAAGAAAATAAACAATAGAATCATTCTAAAAGGGACTAAATTTGTTCGCTAAGAAAAGCAGAAATGTGGTAAAATAAGAAAAATATATAGATATTTATTTAAGAAGAGAACTAAAAAGCGCACAAGAAAATTTGAAGAAAAAAATTAAAAATAGATGAAGCAGAGAAAAAAAGTAACAAGAAAACAATACAAAAAATGGAAAAAAATAAGCGACTGAAAGAAAGGCCCAATATGGGATATAATAAAGACAAAAAGCGTGGAAAATAAACCAAAAGAGCGTAAATGGAAAGAGAATCTGAAGAGGAACAGAAAAACATTAATAATAAAACTACGAAACAAAATAAACTAGAAAAAATATATCATGAGGCAATAAAAGAATAGCGTCGAAGGAAAAGCATGACGGTTATTGCTGATATGGGGACAAGTGGACACCGACTTTTGTCACGTTCTCTAATTTTCTGTTTAAGCCAAAAGTGACATTTTTAAAGCAATGTCTTACAATAAATATTGTCAATGTTGGACTGAAAAAAATAAGATTATTTCTGGCATGAAATGTCTAGCAAAAATAATGAAAGTATTTGACTAGTAGTAGTCATTAAATAAAGAATATTACATTAGGTATTGCGAGATAATAATAATAATAATAATAATAATAATAATAATAATAATAATAATAATAATAATAATAAATAACAACAACAACAACAACAAGCTGATGATGATGATGCCGATGATGACAATGATCGATTTAATAAAATAAGGCAGTATATAGGCTGGGAGTGTCTCACATCCTGACAACTGTTATGAAGACCGCCCTGAAACGATGACAGAAAGCTTAAGCACTATTCATTGGAACTTGACCATTCATTCTGACAGACATCTAATAAACCTTACGCACTGATTAATGACTATCAAAAACGATGTGGAATTGAGGTTAGACAAAATGTATCCGTTGATGAATATGACGAAAAAAGTAAATATAAGGATGTTAAAATTGAAAATGAGAAAATGTGTCACCGTTAAACTAGGGCCTTACCTATAAATAGAACTCTCGTTACCATAAAAAAGATAATAAGTCTTTATAAGATATTAAAAAAAAAACGCAATGTCTGTAACAGCTCTTCTACTGAATAGACTATTTAAAATACTAGAAAATGATTACGTCGGAATTATAATTTTAACATCATACTTTTTTCAAATCGAATGTATATATTTATAAACTTAAATTATTCGAGATATCGGGTAATTACCCTATAAAAAGGTTGTACGAAAGAGAAATACTACTACTAATATTACTGCTACTACTACTAATAATAATAATAATGATCAAAATACAAAGACCTTGAAATCGAAGTCTGAAATACGTCGCTGTTGAGGACATCAACAATTCCAGGGTTAGTTGAAGCCCTCGGATTGATTGGAAAAGTCTCAAAAGACTCATTGAGGGGATTCCTGGTAGTCCATGCCTTAAAGAAATACAAAAAAAGTTGTTCTCAGAATTACACCCCCACACCCGGAAATAAATGAGTATACAACAGAAATCAAGGGAAATAAAATAATAATAATAATAATAATAATAATAATAATAATAATAATAATAATAATAATGATAATAATAATAAGAGTGATTTTAGGGTTTGTATTTTTTACAAAAAATGATCAGTGGAAGATGTAATGAAGCCATTTCTGACTCAGTGAAGGTATCCCTCCTAGACAAGCTTTTTACTCACACGTACAGCTTACATCTGACAAAAGGCCTTATGAAGATTAAATATCTGTAACCTTTTGTTATTGATATTTGTTTTTTTTTTGTTTTGTTTTCCTTTTCTTTTTCTTTTTGTCAAAAGAAATGCTCAGTGAAAGATCACATGGTGCCATTTCTGATATTATGTCTCTGGTTGGGACCCGGAATGAAATAATAATAATATGAGCGACAATATAGCATGTATTTTGGACTAGGAAAAATGTGCCAAATACTTCAGTGCAAAATAAGAGCGTTAAGCTTCTTTGGGACTTCAATGTGCAATCTGATAATATAATCGAAGCCATACGGCCAGATAATTTCGATCCAGAAGTAAGATACACAGCGTTGGGTCAACGGTACTGTGGTAGTAGAGGATGTAAGTGCATCTGAGAAAGCAAAGGGATATCAGGTTTTGAAACATGTGATAGAAATCTTGAGAAATGTGTTGTTCATGATGTTGTTGGTGCCAATGCAATTGTTACAGACAAACGTCCACTAAGAATGGGTATAATTTGGATCGGGATTCAAAATTAGATGCTTCCTCACTGTTTGGGACAGCCAGAATTTTTAGGAAGCTTTTTTTTTCTATGTAAAGAGAGAGGCAAAGAAAGAACATGTTTCATTGAAATGGCAATATTAGCCATTTCATTATAAATAAATACCTGGCACTCATTGGCCGAAAAACTAGTACTATTTCCAGTTGAAATTCATAAAACCATTCTGTTAGAATTCAGTAAATGTTATCGTTTCCTTTTATTTGAAATAGTGTTGAATTCAACATCTTATGACATTAATTTCTCTTCGAGTGACTTGTCATATCAATTTTGGTTATAGCTGATATATAAATCGTCAACTGATACAGATCTTGTTATCTTATCAGTTAGTAATGTGCCATGCCTGATACACACTTTCGATATATTATTGATGAGGCAAATTTATTCCCGCAGTTGGTTGCCATTTCTTTCTGCGGTAGAAATCGTCAAATGATTCAGTTCCTGTTATCTTATCAGTCACTTATGCGCCATGCCTGTTACACTAGTTGCCATCCAAGGCTATAGAACCCGGTCTGTCCTGCTATTTACACATAGCTGGGGGAGAATAAGTGAAGAATCCATTAAATTCACTTACGTGCTAATACCCATTACCAAGCGCATTAACATGTTAGTGGATATAATTATTTCGACTGGAACTAGAACTCGACTCTCCAATTCCTCAGTCCGAACCGCTATCCATTACTCCACTGTGCATCCTATCTGTTATCTTATGCAGCCCTTTTTTGTGCTTCTATAGCGCCAATCTACAATGTTCAAAGACGAATGGCTTTCGTTACGATCCACAGACTACACACGCTCGAAGCCATTTTTAATTAAGTGTGTATATATAACTGAGAGTTTACATATTTCTGAATGGGTTTAGTGATATGCAAGCCATCAATATGAAAGTTTAGATCTGAGCAGTGTATTTATTCGAGTCTATTTAAGATGAGTTTTCAGGTTAATATTGTGAATTTCTTTCAATTTGTGGTCATTCGCGAAACTACATCTGGTATAGCCTATTCAATGTTCAATTTGCTTATTTCCTATACTAAAGTTGTTATAACTGTTCAATAGTCCGAGGTGTTTGAGGTATTTATTCTTTAATAATTCAACATGCTGAAAATCTATGATGGATCCAAGAGGCGTGCCATCTCTATTTTCATTTCAGTTCCACATCATACATTCTCTTCTGCAAAGATTTCTCTTCAGTCCGTTTTCTTGGAAGTATTGGTAAATGATTTTCATTATCTTTTCAATATCTTTCATACCTCAAATTTGAATACCTATGACATAGTTATTCATATAGTTTATTTAATAAAAAATATTAAATAGACTGAGTCACGTATTTCCACCTTTTCGTACTCCTGGTGAGATTGAAAATGTTTCCATATTGGGGTCATCCCCAAACATGTGAGATTTTATTGATCGATAACGATCCTCTCATAGATCAATGCATTCAGTGAATTCGGAACTTGGAAGCCGGTTTCTAATGGATAAGAATAGAAGGTCTTTATTGATGTGGTCCTATGCTGCTGTAGGTTCGACAGAGCAGTTATGCAACTTTCTGGAATTGATTGATGACATACATGCTATCATTATATCCATTTCCAGAACGGATTCAAATTGGGTTGTGAGAAGTTGGCTTTCATAAAACGATAAGAGCCTAGTTAAGGCAATGTTCATTAGAAAATTTGATCATGATAAATGTATTTAAGATACCTATGTATGTGTGAGGTTATTGGGGATAGTTTTTTTTTTATTCCATAGAGCACTAATGTGTGATAAAGCGCACTTTCAGGGGATTCGTTTTTGATTCTAAAGTATTGACTACAGGATAAGCTATTTTAAAACTTTCAGCCTCAGTATCAAGTCTTTATTATACCATAATTTTTAATAGGTTTCTTAATTTCCTCATTATCGTTTATATTTGGAAACAGACGTTTTAATGAGTGAATAAATATTGGTATGTCTTCTATTTCTGTCAGTATCTTTGAGTTGTCGGGTTTGAAGTATGTGGCAAAATGTTTTAGAGAACAGGAGGTTAATTCTCTGTTGATATTGCTTGGGGATATTATTGTGATTATTCACTTTTCCCTACATTTGAACGCATTGTCTATGTAGCTTGGCTTCTTTGATTTCCAATTATCCGGAAAGAGTGGTGTTTTGAAAATTAGCAAACAAATTAATAAAGCGAATCCATTCATTATTTTTTTCTTTGTAATTTTTATTTTATTTTTCTTGTAACATTATTTTTAAAAGATCAGGGTTGTCGTTGCTTTTGCTTGTCTTTTATCCTTCTGGGTATTTCTGGAATGGTCTCATGAGCTTCATTTAAGTAAGATATGATAATGTTATTTCATGATCTATGTTCTTTCAATCAATATTTATTGATATCAGTTGGGACTGAAGTCTAAAATTAATCAATTTACTTTTTTACACCTAAATGTTTTCGTGATTAAATGAACAGAATTGAGCTATTTGTTGACTGGTGTTGTAATATTAATTACAAGATGTGTGTGATCAGATTCTAAGTAGGAATTATATGATCTAACATCTGTTACAAATTGTCTAATCCAAGACTCTGAGACACTGATATCAATAATATTTTTGTTACGTTTTCTGGGCTATGTCATTTGACGCGATTTTTCATCGGATGGTCGAACCATGAAGTAAGGCAGGAATATCTTTTTTGAGTAAACGTAAATTGGCTTCCCGCTGTCTTTTCTATAAATATCTTCATGGTAATTGTTCTGGTGGGCTTCCCTTTTTGGTACATAGATTTATAAATTTAACCGCAGAACTAGATGTGCGGTAGTGTCTCTACAGTTGATGTGGCTAGATGTAACCGTAAATTCTATGCTAACAGCCTATTCCCTTACATTCCTCCAGAGTCTTGCTTTCCAGTAAATATTGATTTTCAATAAATTGAATTCGATATTAATCGTTATCTTCTTAGTTCCTGGTATTCTATCGTTCTCTTTCGTTAAAAATATTTTCTTTTTCGCATATTCGTTCAGGTTCAGTAACCTTTTGTGTATTTTTGATTTTATTGCCTTGCTTGGGGTGAAATAATTAAAATAAATAGCAAAAGTTTAACAAGAGTTCTACATTGCTGTTTGAGGCTTCCGTTTCAAAACGTAATATCTTCTTACCACCAAAGAAACAGCGGCGTTCAAAAATTCCTTGAGGTAGCATTCAAATCCCCATGAATTTATTTTTCACTTTGTTCTAATATGCAAAATTTAATTACTCCATTGTAGAATTTCTCTTTTTCTCCAGGAACATTTTTTCTCAGTTGAGACATAAGGAGATATCACTATACGAACCTCTTGCATACTGTCAACGTCAAGATTTATATTCTTGCATTCTTCTAAAGGAAAGTGAATCTTGAAATCGACTTATACTGACTGGACATTGATTTGTACTAGTTTCCATTCACAGTATTTTTTTAAATTATTGTTGATAGGTAAGAGAGCTAACTAGATCCTTCCTTACTGGTAACGTAATTTATATCTCAGCCCGGTATGTCACATATGAATGGGTTTCTTAGTAACTCGCGTAACGGACGATGAGGTATTGGGATATATTTTCAGGCATTCTCATGAGGTCAAGACAGATTATTTTATATCGGCGTGTGTCTTCTTCTAGACAGATACTGAACTCAATCTCCACATTTGTTTTGCATTCAAGATTGAGTGTCTTCACAACTGTTGAGGGTTTCATTTCAACCATATTATAAAAGGAAAAATAATAACTCTTATGCAAATTGAAGTTTTAACTAAGCAGAAATTTTACACAGTACTGTCTGAGGAAAGAACATTTTCAAACTAATTCAAAATAAGTATATTCGTTAAATTATTCATGGGAAAGATGTCATGTTTTAATTTTTTATTCAATTAATGTTTTTTTTTTTGTTATTTTAATTCAAATACTTACTTCGAATGTACACCAGTTAATAGTTTTATTAAAACAAATATTAATTTACAATGGTATTAAGAATGGAAAACTAGGTGTACAAATAGTGGATATTTCCTCAATGACAGAAACATTGGCAAATATGCAGACGGAGAGAAAATTGAGAGCGAATTAGGGCAAATACTAGACCAATAGATGAAGGTATATTATCATTTCATTATACCATAGGATTCTTGCAGTTAAAGTGAGAGAGAAGCCATTTAATATGTAGATTGTATTTTTATATGCACCAGCATCACAAAGAAGGGAAGGAGAAATTTAAATGTTTTACTGCAAACTGAACACCGACCATGTAGTCGAAATGCCAAATACGGAAGGAGCAAGATAGACAGATTTGAATTAGGAGTCCATAATGAATGCGGAGGAAAAATCCAATAGTGCACGGTAAAAACCAAGTAAAAAGCACTATCTGCTTTCAAGAGAACCCAATATATTTATGGACATGGAGAAGCGCATCTGAAGAAAAGAAGAAGCAAATCATCTACTTACCTATCGACCAAAGATTCAGTTTCCAAGTGCCTACTGTCGGAGTATCCACCTTCCAGTTATATGTAGCTCTAGACTGAAGCCATGACAGATGAAGAGGGCCGAAAATCATGCAAATTATAATGCAACACACTACCTGAATTACCTG
>OZ010571.1:107581495-107653995 GCA_963932145.1 Acanthosepion lycidas
AGTTACAGAATACGGGGGAGAAAATTAATATACATAAAAGTTTGTCGCTTAGCTGATTGATGTTACTTTCAGTATCCCCACACCAGAATTTCGTAGGCGGACCTATCCATCCACTATTCAGAGGTTATCATCAATTCACTGCTTATTCTTCTATCATTGGTGTAAGTTTTTTTTTTCCTGTATGGTTTGTGTTCGTGTGTGCTCGCGCGCATGCGCTCCCACGCGTCCACCCGTCTGCGCGGATGTACGTCCATGTAGTTTGTCGTGATCATTTGTCCTTTTCTTCGTTTTTTTTTTTTCTTTTCACATTACACTCGGCCTTTTTCACTTTTTTTGCCTCTTTTCTTTCGACAGCTGCTATTTGTAGCGAGTTCATAGACATGTCATTGTTTTCAATTTTGTGGGGTATAGTTATTTTTTATTTTTATTATATATTTTTTTAGAGGGTTTTATAGATTAAACTTTTTAGACATTCTAGTTTGTTTATTTTTTTCTTTCTTGGCTTCGGAAAGTTTTGTTTCGATTTTTACATAAATAATCGATATTAACTGATTAAATGTTATATATATATATATATATATATATATATATATATATATATATATATACACACACACACACATTTAGATAAACCTAGTGAGTCAGACAAGCCTACCCAGGTTTCACCTAAGCGGGTCGTCAGGGGGAGCTGGCTAAAGAGAAACAGCATATTTATAGGCGATAATCAAAATCATACGACGTTGGTTCAATTGAGCTCTTTTAGTTAGTTGTTTACTCGTGTCGGGTTTTTTTTTCTTTGTGCTTTAAGCCTGTATCGGTGCGATTGTTTTCGACAGACATTCATGTTTCTAGCTCTTTTTAAAACCTTTTTTTTCCTTCGAGATTGATTTGATTATTGGCAAATCAAAAAAAAAAATATATATATATATATCCATTCTACTAAATATATGTATATATATATATATATATATATATATATATATATATATATATATATATATATATATATATAATGCTGATGATATTAATGCCTAAATGATATATATATATATATATATATATATATATATATATATATATATATTGCTATCCTTCATTTATAAGGATTTCATTGAACAACACAGACAGGGTACTGCAGTTAAGCATTTTATTTCATCATTTTCTTGTGAAAGTGTTTTCTTTTCTGGGCACAGAGCGAGTAGAAATTGTACAAATTCCGAGTCCGTTTGACAATACTTTTAGCTATTATCAAGGATGACTTTATTTTTATTTTATAAACGGATGTACAGGTTTTGTGTATGCATGGCGAGTTATACGGATGTTATTTTCCGAACACAGCACATTGTGGCTGTGTTCGTAGTTAATATTATTGAGTTTTGGCTTTTTCTTTTTATTATTAAGGCTTCCATTATTTTTATTAGGTTGGTGCAAAAAAAATGACGTAATAATGTCGTTTTTTGACGTTAAAAAATACGTCAAAAAATGACATTATAATTCATTATTTTTGCACCAACCTAATAATATATTTTTTCATGTAGATGACACTATTATGTTTGTAATTTTTATATGTGTTTCGGATGGAGTGTGGTAAGTTTGTGTGTTTCCATAGTTTTTGTTGAAGCTGTTGTCGCATAAAGTCGTCATGTATTAGTCTGACCGAAGTAATTGTTTATGAGTTTAGTTTGAATAGGAATTTAACAGGGATTTGAACTCGTAAATAATTTTCGTCCTATGCAATTTTGATTTAACAGGTTTGGTGTTATTTTCTATGATAAATTTAGCTATTTTAATTTTTTGTAATGTATATTATTAATTTATTTTTTTTATTCGGGTCAACTGGAGTAGATTTTTTCTTTATGATATTTGTAAGTAAAGATTCATTTACTTTATAGTTGGCTTCTGCAAAAATGAATTTTGTTATTTTTGTCTGCATGTTCAGTATTTAGTTTGGAAAGAAATTGTCTAATCTGGTGGTCGATGAGGTGGTTAGGAAAACCATTGTTAACTAATATCTATTTTGCATTGTTGGGTTCTTTAATGAAAAGTAGAGGAAATGATGAATTATCGTGTGCTCGCTTTAGAAAGATTGTTTTTTTTATCACGGAAACTTAATGTTTGAGACAATATTAACATTAGACTCTTGAAATATAATAAATATAAATACGTTGGAAAATTGAAATACTGCAGAATATCTCTATAAAACTGTATAAGAACATATTAAGTAATTAAGTGACGAGAGATGAGAAATTTGAAGGAGTATATATGAAAGAATATATTAAATATTTTGTAGATGAGAATTAAACCGTTATCCGTTAAAGATATCGGTGACCATGTTGAAATTAAAAAAAATAAATAAAACGGTACTGTTGACATCAGCGATAATTCTAAACAAATCGCTCTAAATTATTGGGAAACTTATTTACATAGATCCCCAGGCGATTTATACTTTCTTTATTTAAATCAAATATTAAGCAGTTTTTACACATCTGTCTATATATTTGAGATGTGTTGTTATGAGTATTTACATTATTCGGAATATTATCCAAATCTTCATTGCCATAGTCACAACGTTTCACGCATTGTTCGCTCCGGCCTTCTGATTGCTGATATGACACTATTTAGGGTTGCGAAAAAAAAAGAAAAGGCGAGAATTAAATTAGGTGATAAGAAGCTATCGCGAAAAGACACTGAGTGATGTTATTTTTTTTCTAACAAAGAAAAGTGGTAAAGATTTTATTTTCATTAGCGAAGAAAGTAAGATACCGGATTTAATCTGATTTATGTTACGGAGAGGCGAATAAGATATAGCCGTATGCCCATGGCAATAAGGAACGTTTCAAATTGGCCGAGTGGCCTACGGGACAGAATGCTAAGAGATAAAAATTAATTAGGTCATGCTCTGACTGAAACCAAAATGTCCGTTGGACCACCCAAGTTACAAAGAAAGAAAGACTGAGTGGTTAGCTATCTGTGGAGATGTCGTTTGGAAAAGGCACCTGTTTCATGTCAAGAGCTGACCATGATAAAAAAAAAAGAAACTATTTTATCGGAAAAGTTAATTAGCGACAGAATGCAAATACGTCCAGTTAAACCACCCACTTGACGCTGGCGAGAAGTCTCGATTGATGAACTCCAGATCGGATTCGGTTAAGATAGAGATTAAGTATCGTGTGAGGTCTGCTCCGGGAAGAGAGATAAAGAAAAGAAAAAAAAAGGAAAAAAGATTTTTTTTTCTTTGAGCGATAATTAGCAAGCACCTACATCGCTGAGCGTTCATTGGGTGAAGGGTAGCGTGAGCGGTAGGCGAAGGTAAACCATGAAGAAGTGGGGGAGGCCTGTTGAGGCCACCTGAAGGGATTGGGTGAGATACCCATATGAGAAAGGAAGAAATTAGGAGGACCATTCCCTTAAAGTAAAAGGTAAAAGATTTCCAAAAATGGAAAGTGATGGCTTTTCCTGACCAAAAAGAAAGAAAATTCTTAATGCGGATTTAGAATTATCAAGGAAACCTCAAACATCGACAAACCCACCCCGGTTTTGGTCGGCGTCCATATAAGCAGAGTCGCAGCGAGTGGACGGCAGTTCGCAGTTGAGTTGAGTTGGGGTTAGAAAGACAGGCAGGCAGTTGAGTTGAAATTGCAGAGACCCGCCACGCAGTAAGCTGACTTACGATCCACGCATTCTCGACCTCAACTTCTAACCAAGAATAATTTATTTGTGAAGAACGACTTAGACTTACACCACCAAAACAAGTTTTACGAATGTCGCCTGAAAACCAGTTTCATGACAAAAAACAACTTAAGATGTTAAGACTCGCCTAACAAACACAAAGTGTCACGAATCCATATAAGGGGGTTGGGAGAAAGACGCAGTCCTGTATTCAGCAACCAGATATAAAATATTGTTATCCTTTTTTAACACATTTGAATTTTTCGAGTTGTTACTTTATTTATTTTTTTTTTTTTACATATACTTGTGCGGTATTACCCTTGTTCGGACTCGACTTGCATTACGGCCCGGCGACTGATTGATTTCGTCTACCTAAGATCAAATCACAACGTGGGTAGGTTAGACTATAAACCGAAGCAGTTACTTCGGTAACCAGACGTTGGAGGCAAGCTGGTAACGACAAGACTGATACCGTATCTAACTAGATTCCCATCCGAATCAGCAAAGGGTTAGTACGTCACGTTTGGTGCCGCGACCAATACCAAGTCACATTGGTCGTCACAGGACAGGATAGAAAGGCGACGGCGCGGAGACACCGGGGTGACGTCACACTGATTGGAATTTCGAACCAAACAATTTATTTCGTCCAGCTGGGTAGATTTTTTAGTTCCACGTGTCATGCCTCTTCCGTCTTATTTATTCCCCTTTGCCTCAACTCTTCACGATTTTAGGTTCACAACTGCTGCTGCCTGGTACTGAACTCACACATTTTTGGGTCTAGTCACTGGATCTAACCAATTTCATTATCCACTACGCCATGTGTCCTTGAAGAGACATGGCCCAATGATAGTTTTAAAACGTTTTTAACATTTTGCCATACGTTATATTTTTTAACCTTTCTATTTTATCTATCTTCAGTATAGGTGTATAAAACTTTCAGAAGCATCATTTGAAATTCGATGCTTGCAATGTTCAGAGAACGTGTTGTTTTTACTTATTCGTACATAGATGTTTTTATATTCTCAAGAAAAGTTAACTCTTTCAAATACGATGACTGTCAAACGTGTGAGTTATTAAAGAAAAACTAAAAGAATTGAAAAATATTGTAAACTTGCGACATTTCAGATGTTCTGTAAATATGGCGGGCGTTACAAATATTCTGATGAGATTTATTTAATACGTTATAATTGATGTATGTATACTATGGATCAATAGCAGGACAGGCTTTCATATAGCCATGGACAACTCTGATCACAAAACCTATCACTGCGGATTAAATAGTCACACAAATTCACAATTTGCTAAGTCTGGTGAGTACGGCCACACCTCTTAAGATTCAGTCAATCAAAGAGAGATTTTTTCTGCAGTCCTGGATTTGCAGTTCGATTTGGTATTGATTTATATCTGTTGTAATAACTCTTTGTAGAACTTTAGGAAGTTTTATATTTCTAATTCAGTTTTAGCACTGAAAAACCTTTATTTAATTACCATGAATGGTTAAAGACGAGAGGGGTGTGAGATTTGATTATTCATAGCACAGCTGGATTATATTTAAAATAGGCTAATATAATTTATGAAAAAGCAAGTGGTATACCCTAATCGAAGTTGGTAAGAACAACAAAATTATGAGATTACTGTGTAAATTAACTCCCTCGATCACAAGATCGAAGTGGAAACAAAGTGGTTGTATTACTTCCCAGATAGAATATCATTTTAGGTTAGATTTTTCAGAATTGTTTTTTGATTTATGTGGCATAATATACCTATTTTATTTTCACCCATTAACATCTTTCTACTAGATTTTCAATTATATTGAAAGAACAATTGCGTTTAGTTGGATTTGCTTTTTGTCCTACCGGTTATTATAACATTGGAAAATAACGGTCAGACTTTTAGAAAAAAGAACTGGCATGGCGTGTTCGAATTTAGGCCGAGGTCCTTAATTTCATTTTCGCACAAATATACTCGACTAAACTAAGAACCCATTTCTTTTTCTCCTCAGAGTTAGTTTGAGAATCAAGACAGACTGGACTCGATAGCTTTTCTTTGTAAATAATTGTCCATCAACCAGCAGCCCGGGGTACTATATACTCTAATAAATGTAGACTTCATATTCACCAGTGATATTAGCAAAACACGCATTCATCAGTAAATACAATAAATAAATATAGTTGTGATAGAGTTAAGATTTAGTAAAGATATACTACGGTCCAAAAACATTGTATATATTTTAAATGTCCTATATATTTCAAATACGTAACATAGAATTTTATTTATTTGTGACTATTTACCATTTAAAGAGGCTCTTATTGATTATTATCGATCTAAGTTGATTCAATTCCGAGCAGTTACCGCCGTGTGTTTATCGAAGCGCATTAAAAGGATTGGTATAAAAGAATAAGCATCTGAAAAGCTATTTCCTGTTATTTTCTATCTGTTTTTAAGGGAGACCTTAGATATGATAGCAAAAGTATAAATCGCGTTTTGGCCGTCATGGTTTGCATAACTGTCTAATAAGATTTTAACTTGACCTTCTCACCCGTTCAACGTGAGCGAAACATTCATAAAGATTTTGTAAAATTAATATTAGGAATTATCGCAATTCCGTTTCACAGCGCTTATTATCTATACAAATTTTTAAATGCATACAAAGAGATGAGTATAGATATCCACACACAGAACTTGGGCAATCATGTCTCAACGCTACCTCCTATTGATCGTGGTCCTTGTAAGTTTTTCTTCCCCTGCCAAGTCTTATGATCTCCCTTTTGTCTTCTATTTGTATGACCACATCGAATAGTTAACCCACTAACCCATGACTCTTGTCTTCGATATGTTCTGAGAATTAAATTTTCCGATTCCCTCTACTGCATCTTTTATCCAAAAAAGTTTTCAGTCGTCTCTTGATTATTTTGCGTATATTTTTTTACCATTTTCTTTTTGACTTCTGTGTTACTTATTCGCTCTGTCCATGGAATTCCCAGTATCCTTCTGCAAAACCTAATTTATCTTGCCTCCAGTTTTATCTTCATCAATGATGAGATTGTCCAGCATTCACTACCACACAAGAGAATTGATATCACGTAGCAATTCAGCACACTTTTCTTTGTTTCTAACGGAACTTTCGACTTTATCACCAGTTGTTCAAAAATTAATATGCTTTTGAGTTTATTTCAGATTATTTTTTACAGAGATTTGTATGCGAAGATGAGCAAGCATGACTGATTTTTCAAATGAGAAATTGTTAACATTTTAATAATGCGATCTATTTTAACGTAATTTCATTATAATGTGCCAGATAATAAATAGAGTCAAGAAAAATTAGTGACCAATTAAAAGATCAGCTTCGTCATTTGTTTCAAAGAAATATCTACTTTAGTTTTCAGATCATGCGACAGTTTTATGTACAAGTTAGAATATGAGAACTACTTTTGATTTGAATGTCCAATAAAGTCAGTTTAAAACGAAATAGAGACAAAACAAAAAAAATATTGTATAAATGAGATGCCTAACGTCACATGGTATTAGTGAAAATGGAAAGTCAAATTGTAATTCGATATTGACGCTCGATTCTCACTTATTTATCCAATGCTACATCGTCTTGATTTTAAACAATACTTCATTCTCTTACTATTTTCTTTCTTTGACTTCCCTGTTGTTTACTCAATCCGCCCAGAGTTTTGAGTATCTTTCTGTAGAATCACAATTCCGCCACTTCTAGTTTTCGCTCATCCTTAGGCAAGCAGATAAATATTCAATGTCATATAAAATAATAGATGCCACATAGCAATCCAGCACTATTTTCTTTGTTTCTAATGAAATATTTCCGTTTCTCAGCAAGTTGCTCATCATTTACTGCTGTAAAAATATTTACTCTGGAGAAAATCTAAATATAAAAGCCTGGTCCACCTTTCAGGCAACCGGGCATCTTAAAGAGTTGTAGTACACTGTTTTTTCGACTGGATAATTTGATAGAAGAATAACAAACATTTTAGATATTTGCTTTACTTAGAACCCATTAAAAAAATCTTATTTGTTGATATCTATAAACGTGGAAGATATTTCAATCTCTGTGCAATTATACTTTCTTATGATTTCAATTTTTCCCCTCTAAAGATTAATCTATAGTATTAAATTTACGGATACAGCAACCACATTCTTCTCTTAACGGCTGTTTTGTTTCCTGATTAAAATTATTAACAAAACTTGGATAAAGAAAATTGATCTCAAAATTTCAGATTTATGTTGTTTACTCTCGTATTTTATTAAATTCAATGAGAAAAAAATAGTGTTTTCAGTAAGGAATGTCCCTAAAACAAGTAATGTTGACTGTCGAAAGAAATTGTAGCGATATCATTGTCAGCCGATATCTAGTCAACGAAATCATCTGAAAGATGTTACAGGAAATGTCTCGACAAATATTGCCTTGGTAAAAAAGGTCTGCTTAATGGAGTGGACCTCCCAAAATCTGGTCAGAAAATCCTGACAAAGGCCACTAATCGAAACCAGGCACTTATTAGAGAGTGCTAACAAGACTGATGACGCTGTTCCCTATAAGCCTATTCTTATTAAAATAGCAAAAGCCACATGCAAGCCCAGAGTGGGACAAGAGGCCGCTCACGCGACGCGAAAAGGAAAATGCAAACGTTAGATGGTTCTTCCCATCAACTAGCCCACATTTCTGACTAGTTTGTCTACCGCAGAAGGTTACTTCTATAATAGAATTTTCCTACTGTTACAATCGTCTAATTCGTGGGTAACGATCAGACTAAAGAAATATTTTTTAAGCCACACGCATTTGACTGGAAGCAGCTTCACACTGAGAATAAACCTTATGTCCGAGCTCCAAAGCTACAAAAACACATAAACGTTTATAGGTATATAGGGTGAAGTTGGTGAGAAAATAATTTATGGATTTCATTCAATTTTGTCTAGCACCGACATCAGGGGAGCTATACGCACGTTCGAAAAATTAAAATGCAAAATGATAACGTTGATGTCGAAATAGCCGTTCCTATACATTTATTGACAGAACAGATAGCATTACTGTCATTTAAAATTTACAAAATCTTTTTTTTTTCTCAACACAGTTTCTATTCATGAAATTTGACTTCTTATATCCAATAAATGTTATAGTTCTTTTTTTATTCTTTGAAAATTATCTTTCACGTAGAATGGAAAATCAAACTTTTGATTATATCGTGATTTTACCTTCTAGGTAATTGATAAATATTTTTTTTTGTTATTGCTGTTCTTGGATGTGTTTGTTGTGTGTAATACAATATATAGTATAGTGCTTAGCTTGTAATTTTGTATCGCAAGTCTATAGGACCCGAGTAGGATACACTTTAAGATGGATAGGGTTAATTCTTAGCTTTGTTTAATAACCTGACTTAGTAATTTAAAGAAAACTTGATGAGAAGAGACAGAAAATAATGTATAATGTGCATAGCATGAAGGCATTGTATGACACAGTATAAGAATACGAGCAACAAAGAAACTGTTATCAGGACTCAGAAAGATGAAAATACTGAATGTCATAAGGAAGACCTGAAGGTATTACACCGACCTAGTGCACCTGGAAAGACAAAAAACAGAGGGAAACAACAGGTAATGGATTCAACGACAAATGGATGTAAATCGCCTATAAGAGATAAAAAACGATGTTTCTGTTGTGGTCTCTGTTTAGGGGCCAGGAACAAAGACACGGAATATGTAGGTAGGTTGAAAAAGCATATTGAAGATATATACAAAACAATAGTGTTAGTAATAAGTAGATTAATAATGCGTCTACTATTCCACTTCACTTCACACCTTTTGGTATCCGATTCTCGCAGTTTGTATTTATGAGAGGAGGAAGAGTTCATTATACTGTAAGAGGGTTTACCACTACAGTTTCATCTAGTAGCAAGTGTTACTTAATATAGAGCGTGCATGTAGCTTAACGGTTTTCGGTGCAGATATTGTAATAGACTACTCAAGCGAAAATTTCAGGATATTCAAATGTCCTTGGGAAAGATATTTATTTGTTTCTTCTCACTTTAGCCGTGGTTTATATTGCGAGTTAGACTGGAGTCTCTAACTTGGAAACAAGTACAAGGAAGATGAAGCCGTGGAGAGCGAAACAGGGAATATATTTGCCGTGGTTGGTATGTTGTCAGATATAACGGATATTGAATGACAGATGACAACAACAAATAAAACGAAGACAGTTTTTAAAAAGATATATTGCCAAATTAAATAAATTTTGCTAGAGAAAATGCATCGGTAAAAATAACGCTAGAGTGCACTAGGCAAGAAATATATCTGCATAACGCAGAGGTTGAGAAAAGTGTTGTCTTAAGAAGGACAGTTGAGAAGTGTTGTCCTGAAAATTGTCGTGAAAATCACAGTTTTTCGCGTATCGTTGCATATCAACCATAATTTGTTCATGCCTGAGGCGTTTCTATATCCTGAATCAGTTCTACAACAATCGCTATGCCTGGAAGGTTAAGCTTCTTCCAGTATTTTTTTTTAATGTGGGAATGCCAACAGGATACGACATACTCCACGGATTTTCCCAACAATGCATAGCAATTCTCAGAATCTTTAGAGAATCATGATGGCCTTTTCCTGAAGGGACAAGGCACAAAAAAAAAATAATGAAAGTATTATGAAGAAAATATTGAATAAATTGCAACTTAATTACTAACAACCGTTCGGGGATTTTTAAAGCCCAAAAATGTTTTGTGTTGTTAGAGTAATTGTTTTTTCTCGTTGACATTTTTAAGTGTATATTTCCTTAAAAATTGTTCGAGAATACTCTATTTCCAGATACAATCCTGAAACAAATACAGTTGCGTGTAACTGAATATAACGAACCCGACTTGAATTCGAACACGGATCTATGTTTTCTTTCGACGCCGCTATACATTACACCACCCTTATATCCGTGTACGATAGAATATAAGCAGTGAAAACCAAGACTAAACGTAAATTTTCTGAAAGCGTATAAAAAAAGCGAAATATTTAGAGAGAAGGAGCATCTACTAAATGCTTGGAATGTTTCATGAACATCTTTCATAAACATTATTTTAATAGCCGTGATCATTTGTCAATGTCCATTGTGCGTAATGTGTTAAGGGAATTTCCTAATCGAGTTGTTACTGTGACCGCCTTTCTTTTCTTCAACTTTATTATCCTGTGTTCAAATTAAACTACACTATATGCCAAACATTTAGCGCCACCATATAGATTTCGAAGAACTATATAAAAGTTAATATTTGTTAACCTTTTCAAAACAAATTTTCTAGCATCCCTTTGGCCAGAGGGACTTCACGTGGGGGTTTATTATATATTCAATAATAATGATAGTAATAAAATAATGTAATTAACTCATTACTACACAAGGATTCATTATTATTTTAGCTCTTTTTGCTTAATCTGTCTTGGTGTCTAATGACAACATTAGGGCTAGCCGATATTAAATTAAATGCGCTATATATACTCGAGAAAAGTGATTTTATGATCAGATTTACGCAAAAAATAGTGTTTTGCATTATAATCATGTAATTTTTAAAGGGTCAAATATCATGCATTTTCCGTGACTGCTTTCTCTATATTCATGCATTTTTTTTCTTGTGGGGATCATGTAAAAATAATAAGGGGTAGCACTATACATGGAGTCGACATATAGATGAGTGATATACGTTTGCCGGATGATTTTTTTTTTTTACTGGCTTATCAAACACTATGGGTTATTTAATGTCGAAATCTAAATATCTGGTACGCAATTGTATGCTTTCAACTACAGATAACATGTATTGTTGGTAATTTTGCTATAAAATGTATTGCTAGTAATACTACTATAAATAGGTATTGTTGGTAATTTCCTTTATAAAAATGTATTGCTTGTATTTTTACTATAAAAATGTATGTTTATACTTTCGTGGTGTTTAGTTTCTGCTTGGGGGTTTTGCCCGTAGCTGGAATTCTAACAGGTACGGGCAAAACGACCCCGGGTCTGAGTGGACCTGGGAACAACAGTAATTAAGAAGTGGTTCCACGCTCCTCAAAACCTGCAATGTTCTGATCAGAAGCCGTTTCTGACAAATGTAGTTTATAGTCCTCCACAAGACTAAGTATATACAGTAACATCTTATCTAAAAGATAGGACGCTGTGCACAAATTGCTTGAATAGTTTCCTCATCCTAACTTTGTACGAGTGAATTAAACAAAAGGTTTTAAACTTAGTAATTATTAAATCCGGGTGCCCCCTCCCCGACAAAAAAATCTTCCGGGCTATAGGGTACGCCAAGAAATTACTAGCTACATTATTTAGTCTGTCCGAATATTGTGCATTTTTCAAACAATAATCACACTACAAGGGATATTCTTTTGGGATTACTTGTCTGTTTGTGTAATGTTAGCTATTAATGCTGTATTTGATGTCTATGTACTGTAGCAGTTGAGTTTTCTAAAAACTTGTTTTTAGTGTCCCTTCCGACTCCTTGGAGATTATTACCATCGGCTAGAAATCTGATTACACAGGAGAGACATCTCTGGAGACAAATTAATTCGTTTTCATGCAGACTTTCAAGCTGAAGACTTGATACATCTAGACAGTTACAAAGTAATTGTTTCCATGTACTAGTTAAACTTCAGCTTATGGTTTTCCGTTAATATCGGAACATTGACGTGTTTCCTTTTAAAGCAGAAAATGGAGTTTAGAGAAAATTTATTTAATAAATAGTTTTGATCTCTACCATAGAAAACAAATTACCCTTTTGCAGTACCACTGATTTATCCGTCAAATTAGATTTTTTTTTCCTCCAGAAATATTTATTTGAAAATAGATGATAGTTAAATAAAGATGATTCTATATTGAAAAAGGAAAAATTATTCACTAAGATATTAGTGTATTTGTGAGGAATTTTATATATATAAAAGCATAAATTAGACAAATGTAGATGTTTATAAAATCTGTGCTCGGTTGCAAATTCTACACACGTTTGCAGTTAAAATCTTACTTGCTAACCTGTCAAATTTGAGATTTATATAATTATTATGTAATTTATAGAACAGAATATGTGACATTAACATGACATATTGAAGGCAACAGGGACAGAGTAAAGTGTCCCATGACTTAATTAAGGATATTGTCTTACTGGTTTGCAGAACAGGTTATAACAAAAACAGTAAAAAAGAACAAACTTTACTAAGAGTTACAAAGAATAGTGGAGAACTATAATCGCCTACGCCCTGAATGGACACAGCAAATGTAATGGATCTCTGTTGGATTTATAGCAGCTCGAATCAATCATTAAAAATGAAGCATATAGATAGTGATAGTCTGTTTCATAATTGAACACAATCTTTTGGTCAGAATATTGGGTACAAGCAAGTGCTGACCTTATTGATGCCTCTTATGTTTACACATTCTCTATTCTAATTATTGAACACATTTACTCATTAATATACAATATTAAAAACTGCACAAACACACACACACACACACACATATATATACATGTGTGTGTGTTAACGTGGTCATAATTTATTCCATTGGAATCGTAAATACGATCCAATTCATCAGACCTACAAATTCAAAAAGAAAACTGAAAAAAACCTACTCCGGAAAAAAAATAGATTTTAGAGAGA
Organism: Acanthosepion lycidas; assembly: GCA_963932145.1. Lineage (NCBI taxonomy): Eukaryota > Metazoa > Mollusca > Cephalopoda > Sepiida > Sepiidae > Acanthosepion > Acanthosepion lycidas. Next base: position 107,594,804 of record OZ010571.1, read on the forward strand.
GTGTAAATATGCGAGTGTGGGACGAATGTTAGTTCTAAAGAGAGGGGTAATATACGAGTGAATTTAACAGAGAGGTTTTTTTTATATAAAACTAGGTGTGAGTGGAAGGGGGAAAAATGATTGTTGTCGGATGTCTAATACAATAAAGATACATTTCGTGGTGACATACACACACCATGGCCGATCAAATGTTAAAGAAGGAGGGAGAGGTAAGGAAAGAAGTGGTGGGGAAGAAAGATGGGTCGAGTAAAATTAAAATTGAAAGGGACGCTGTGTAATTGAGAAAATTTGACAAAAATAATATCGACTAAAGGTTACAAATCAAATATAAACATATAAAGAATAAATATGACGTTTATCTAATCTAGCAAGGACCTATATTTTTATGTTCAAAACGCATGCAAATACACACATACACAATAATTTATACACGTATATACATACACATCACCCTGTACCTACATACACACATACATATACCCATGTACACATACACATATATCCACATATTCACACAAATACACACATACATATACATACACACACATATACACATATACATATATCTGATTCAATATTCAATATATATATATGTATATGTACACACACACACACACATATATATATATATATATATATATATATATATATATAGAGAGAGAGAGAGGTGTGTATATGTGTATCTGTATATGTATATATGTAGGTGTAATTATTTGTATATCATATGCGAGGTAATTATTAGAAAGCGCTTAGTATCAGAGATAGAGCTAAGACATTGAATCAGATATATGTATATGTGTGTGTATGTATATGTATGTGTGTATTTTTGTGAATATGTGGATATATGTGTATGTTTGTAGGTCTGATGAATTGGATCGTATTTACGATTCCAATGGAATAAATTATGACCATGGAATATTAGTGTTTAAACCTTTTTATTATAACCTACTCTGTCCTGGACATTGACTTCTACCTGGAATCTATCCTCTCGGAATTTTTTATTCAAAAAAATATACATGTGTGTATATGCACCTGTGGATTTTGCATATATACGTATATTTACCACTAATATTATCAATTATACATATATATATATATATATATATATATATATATATATATATATATATATATATAAGATCAGAATGAATAGAGCACACTTCCAACATTCGTACCATTTAATTTAAAAGAAGGCTTAATTCATATTAAAAATCAGGGTGTATTTTGAAACCAAATTAATTGTTCAGTCGCTAGTAATCTACAATCGGCTGACGAAACGCATCATTATTTGTTGAAACACGGCAGCAATTGTGTAGCGATTTTTACATGTTTTTATTGTAATATCCTACAATAAAATATATGTATGTATGTATGTATGTATGTATGTGTGTGTATGTGTGTGTGTTTGCGCGCGTTTGTGTGTATGTGTACCGGATTGTCCAATTGTTAGCTTAAGATCTGGACTCTTGTGTCTCAGAAATGATTAAAGATATTCTACTGGAATTCTCCGAGGTCTTTATAACACTATTGGACTCTACTTTGAATAATAAGAAGCTATAATTACTCTCCAAGCTAAACAGAATAATCCTGATGAAATCGATCATAAACGAAAATGTTATGTTCATCATTAATTAATCATAGTTAGGGATCGGAAGCTCAGTTTTCAGGTACGATTCATTTTAAGTCTCTTTTTTTTCACTGCACTTTGGACTGTAATAGCTGAAATCCCTCAATCAGATGCAAAAACGTCTTATGGAGTTCTAATTCATCTCTTTAGCTATAAGTTGAAATGACGATGTGACCCATATATCCGGTTTTTCTCTGGACTGTTCTTTTTTAAACTTATTCACCGTTCTCTTGTTGTTTCTTGAATAGGTTTTGAAGATGGAAGCCAGAGTATGAATGTTGGTACCATGAATGAAGGCCAGAATGATCATATTTTTCTCTCACCATTGCTCATTTGGCAAGAGAGTGGCGCTGACAGAAAACGATTTATCCTGGTCTATTTCTAGCTGAATAACTCAAGATGGTTAAATGTCTTATCTGAAAAGCTGGAAAGAACTCAAATAGTTTCGTGTTTTTTTTTTTTTTTTTTTTTTTTTTTTTAGATATTAAACATTTTGTGGGTTGATCAATTATACTGCTACGCGATTTGGACAGTATGTTATATGTGCTTGTGCAACTGTGTGTGTATTTATGTGCGTGTGTGTAGAATTGATAATATTATATAAAATATTTATGTTGATATTAATTTAATGTGAATATAACATATTTCCCTTTATTTTCGCCATTAGTTTATTAAACATAACATTTAGCATCATTATACCTTTTCTTATTCGGACCAATAGGCTCTTTTTGGTTAATGAGCAGTATTGTCCGAATAACAGAATATGTAATAATGATAATAGCTGATCTGAAATATTCGTACATAAATAATTAACTAAAGCCGGAGTGTACAACGTCCGAAACATATCGAGTATATCAAACAAAATGAGTACACTGTTTTGAATAGCAATGTATATAATAAATAATATATCGTCCTCGCAAAGATTTCCACAAAATATAACGTATTTACTGCTTTGTTACGCCATTTTACATCAACTTTCAATGTTGATCCACATTCAAGATATTTTCTTTCTGAAAAAAATATGATCTGCGTAACCTTTTATATAACTGTTCTGAATGGATAGTTTAAAAGACTGTAATAGCTAAAAATCTAATTTACAAGATCTAATGAGTATGAAATATGAGTTAAGACTTAGCAAACAATTTGTTAGAGCTTTTGTCTGGTCACCATTTATAAGTTGGCTAGAGTTAATCTATATTAATTTTATGTCCTTTCTTAATTCCAGAAGATTATCAACGATTGCTGGTTAACTGTTGCGTGAAATTGTTCGTCTCAAATATTTGGTACACAGATAAAGCTCAGAGTAGACATCCCTCTTCTAATCTCTTCATTATTAAAATCTTTGTTAGCATATGCACAGTTATCTGTACATCTAGTGATAGTTGTTTTTGTTTACGGTAATATATTTTACATTTTACTAATGTAAAATATGAGCTTTCATTGACTATTAAATTTTGTTTCAAAAACGGATAATACAGAACGGAACGTTTAAATTTAAAGAATGCATCTTACACGTAAATAAAGCCTGTCTTTATTCGCTTATCATTTGCAGTGTAAGGAATATCGAGGCGGAAAGTGGAATTGTCACGCTCTTATTCAAATTTCAGCCGAGTGTGCTGCCTTCAATTTTGTGCCGAGATTCTTGATAAAGGCATGAATCATGGCTCTACTATATCCTGTTCCGAGGAAATTCCAGTGTAGATTATGTTGTAAAGTTCTGGATGATAATCTGCCAGATAAAAGAAAAACTTTGAATTTTGAACCGTGGATAAAGCAACGGTTAGATATTCCATTATATTTCCTAAGATTGTATTAGGTTGGTGCAAAAATAATGACGTAATAATGTTGTTTTTTTTACCTTAAAAATACGTCAAAAAACGACATTATTACGTCATTATTTTGCACCAACCTAATATGACAATTCATAGATAATAATGGAAATAAACATGTGGCGAGTTCTGATCGCCGTCGCCCGAAAGAGAGAATGTATTGAAAACAAAATCATATGTTGAACTCATACATTGAAGCCATTCGGGTAAACAAACTATTACTGATATTTTTTTTTTTTAATTCTGATTCGAATATTTTCCGCATGCTGCTTATCCAAATTTGAATGACGTTGATTATTTCCATATAATACGTATATTCTATTGTTATCAACCTGAACATATCTACACAGCCATGGAGCCTTCATCTGAATGGAACTAGGCAAACCGTTTTCACACGTTCTTTCGCTTACAGTAGCCTTTTCCACAAACTTCATCTTTTCAGTGGAAGAGTAATTATGTTACATTTCTTAAAGCCAAAAATCATAATATATTATAAATTATTGCCGGTTTATAGATTATGACTTATGTCAGCATAAATAATGAAAAATATGCCAAGTATGGATTAAATTCACGCTGATATGAAAGTTCTGTTGTCCTGTACCTGTTAACGATATTGGTATTTGGAATGTCTAAAATGAATTTAAAAAGTACGAGGATTCACTTTCGCCGTAATGCCTTTCTCAATAACAACCCCAAAATTCTTCTTCCAGCTATACTTTAAATAGTGAGTTACAAAGGAGTCTTAGGTAAAATCATGTCTAATTGAAGGAAAGCAATGGGAAACTGTTTACCAAGAAGTCTTGATAGTTAACAGATCATAACGAAAGGAATTACAAGTTTGTTTTTTCCATTAAAAAGTGATGTTTTTAATGCAAATAGTTCAACTGTAACTTTACTGGTGTCATCTAATGATAGGCCCCGAAGGAACAATAAAGTATCTCCGACTTAGAAGCAAATAAGAAACGCCAAAATACACATAACCCTACTAAAACATGATTATTGTCTAGTGTAGACATTCTTCAGTTCTCCAGATTTAGGTAATCAATTTATAATGAATACAATAGAAGTTGCTTTATCGCTGAAGTTTTATACTGATTCTTATTCTATTCTATCGCGCCTCATTTAATTACAATGTCCGATGAAAAAAAAAAGAAACCCAGAAAACAAAAACTTAATTCACGTCAAGAATTGTTTTTTTTTTATCATCTCTAAATCTAGATATAATGAGATATTTCTATGATATTCTTGAATTCTAATATTCATTGTCTTTGATAGAGTCGTGCTTATTTTTAAGTTGCTTTCGAATAGAGGACGAGAATTTGAACCAGGAAGAAGAAAGACTTTCTCCCTCGCCCTCATCACGTAGTCTTCAAATGAGGTATTGTTTTCCACCAACAAAGGCTTCCGCCGCTCGTGCTTTTTTCTTAAAAGCCATTGAGATATTACAAACGAGTCAGACTTGATGCAAATTAAGTTTCGGAAATCCTTTTTCTCTTATCACTGCTGCTAGCCATCCTAGTTTCTTGTTGTTTTTTTTGTTTTTTTGTTTTTGTTTTTTTTTTACATAATCTTTAATTTATCGAATTCAGTGTTCAGCAGAAGTGTTCTTTATATTCAGTAATTAAGCCCTTTAAAAAGAAAAGAACAACCACTTCGCAGAATGAACAAAAATTTGATATTTTTAAATGTTTTGAGCTGAATCTGATCGGCTGAGGTGTACAGACACTGATTCACTGCGCATGCTCAACACAAGATTAGATATTAAACATCAATCCTCTTTTACTTGCAAATTATCCTGACATTAATTTTCTGATTCAAGATATCAAAATATGCTGAAAAATTACGATGATTACACGCAGGAGATAGAAATTAAAAAAAAGAAAAAGAAATAAATGGCCCGCTTACAATGTAAAGAAAATAATTGATATTTACCTGAATGATTAAAAAATAATTTAGTATTTACATTTGATATTTTACATGTAAAATATACAGGTATAATATCATATATCGGCGGGGAAAACAAAGGCTACTGTGTTCACTTTAACACAAATGCACGGGTGAAAGGCATGATTCTTGTTAAACATAATGGTAGAATGAGGTATTTCGCCTTCGGTGGTAATCAGTCTCAAAGAAAAGAGAACGCCAAACAGTGGGGAAACGAAAAGGAAACGTTCCCTCATTTTTTTTCTCATGAATGCATAGCAATTCACGAACAAAAAAAAAGAATTAATATGTAGTGCGCTAAGATTTTTTTGTACTAATTTCCACTTTATACAAAGCCCAAGAGCCACTCAAGATATATGGGTATTGAAATATGTTGTTGCATGAGAGGTAAGAGCAAGAAGAGCAATGTATTAGTTATAAGTATTTAAGAAGCGCAGTTGTGCAGTTTCCCCCTTTTGAGCTGTTAGAGCTAGGTCAGAGACGAGATCAGCTGACATGCTCTGTTCATTTAGATTTTCCGAGGTTCACCTATGTACTGGGAACTGATGTGGCATTTTAAATAATACCATTAGTAAAAATTGATTTTCTCAGTCTCCTAGCCTCATGTTAGTTGATATAAGCAAAATAATTCGAAATCTTTTCCGTTTCGGAAATATTTTAATGAAAACAACAGAGAGCACAGTGGATGAAAACTTAAGTTTGTACGTGATTATATATATATATATATATATATATATATATATATATATATATCTACTCCAATTAATTTTTACTGGACATAACTTCACAGAAAATTGTCATATTTTATCGATATGCTCCTCATTCCTTTAGTTCAGAATAATTTAATCTTGAAATAATTTCATAGTTTTAAAAAATGGAGAAATATTCGGAAATGTTTAATGAGCTGGAAAAATAGGGAACATAAGTGTGATACTTGTATCTATATTTACAAGCCTGGTTATGTCGCAAAAACCAATACTAAATTATCATGAAAATGCAAAATCTAAAACAAATGAAAATTATATAAACAAAAACGCAAATTCAAAGTAAATTTCGGAAGAGTGTAAATCGATTTTCATAAGAATTATTTTTATATGGCCTCCATGTTCGAAAAATTATTTTCTTACAAAGTGGGACAGAAATGAAGCCAAATAGAATTTCTATATCTGTTCATGCAATTATCACAAAAGAGTTAAGTATTTCTATAGTAAAATTTTTGCATTCTAACCAAGCAAAAATCAAGTTTTTAAGAGATGCTGATTCGTGGAATATAGAACACAGGACAATAAGTAGATAGCAGTGAAAAGTAATAACAAGCCAGTGCAATACGTTGAAACAGAAACTATATAAATTATATCACTTGGTGTATTCATGAGTAAATAATATAGATTTTGAAAAAAACCCGGAGCGGAAAAATACAAAAATATAAACGTTGGATGAGAAATGAGAATAAAAGAAAAAACAGACTGGATCTTTCAAAATATTATCAGTTGCATAAACTGAAAAAAATAATAGACCACAACTATGTATATCTAGTCATTCACTTTTAGTTAAAGTTAGAAACTGTGTCGATTCCTCCTGTCACTGGAACAAACAATTTCAGAGTAGGACCATCTTATGAAAACAGACCTCTAAACAAAGACTTTCAGGTGTATGAGAATTTAAATATATGTACTCTGACAGAATGGTAATTATCATTGAAAATGTCTGGAATGTAAGGCGGCCGAAATATTGTGGAGAATAGCAAGATATGCTAATTAGTTCAAAGTAACAAAATACTATGGTAAACAAAACTCATAATAATTTCTGAGATAGACATAAACAAAATAAATAATATTTTATCTAAGAAGGCTGAAATAAAAATATACTAATACAGAATTAACCACTATAAAAAGAAACACGCTAAAATTGAATGAATTAATCCCAATTAGGTATTTATGCAGATGACAATTCTATTTACTCCTTCCTTAGTAGCAAACAGATCCGACAAATTTAAACTGACAACTACTATTAAATAATATCTCCATCAGTGCTTAACTGGAGGAAGATATTTGTTTAAATTCCAACGCTATCAAAACATAACTGCTACCCTTTAATCACAACAGAGAATGTTTTCTAACTATCATCAGGATGGCTGACGTTTAATTCCAGGAGAGCAAAACGCTACTCTTTCGCCTCACGTTTTCCACTGACATTAAGTGGAGGGGCTATATCAAGTTAATTGCTAGGTATCTGCAAAGAAAGATTTTTCATTGTGTCGTGTCCCAATTTTTTTTTTTCTGGTTAAATTCCATGTTACACATTTATAAATCAACCATTCATCTGTGTCCTCAGTACTGTTACTATATCTGGTCTGGTGCTCCTACTGTGCATCCGTCCTGGGTATGACGATAAACTACATCCGCGTCCAGGATATGACGGTAAACTACATCCAACAGCAAGGCCTCTGATCAGGAGGTTTTTAGGAGCATGGAACCACCACTTGATTGCTGGTGTTCCCAGGTCCACCCTGAGAGGGAGTGGCAGCACATGTTATGGCCCCAACTATGGACAAATAGTTAACCCACAAACTGATGTCAAAAGGATTATGAAAGTGTAAAAATAGGTTTTAATACCAGAAATACTTTGTAAAAAATTATTACAAGAGATAAACGTTCGAAGGGAAAAACTGTTACCAGCCATATATTTTTGAAAATAATATTACAAGCTATACATTTTTGAGGAATAAAATATTACCAGAAATAGATTTTTGACAAAACAAAATTTTACCAGCAAAAAAAAATGTTGTCAGCATTTAATAACCCATTGAGATTGATATGGCGTAAAACAAAAGAAAACAAACCGATCCTAGTGTGCATTTCGAGATTCTTGACAAAATGCAGAAAAATGTCTGCTATACAATCGATGCTCACCAGGTGTCCGTCTCCATTCACAATGCACCTATCTTAAGCGCTTTTCCTTTGACTGTTCGACAAATATTTTCGTGACAATTTCTTGGATGAGATTTTACTCCTGGTTCCCTGATTACATGAATGTAAGCGTAATATTAGATTACGTTTTACTGTTGAACTAGCTAGATGCAACTTCTACTTCTACTCTAACGCCCTTCCAATCTTTGCTTCCCTGATAACTATAAAATTGCAATCATCTGTCTTCTTCAAGCATGTTCCATGTACCTTTCATAAAATTATAAAGATAACAGAAGAGAATAAACACACAGATATATATAGACCTACCTTCGTACACACATTATCAGTGATTTGTTGTTTGCTGCTGATGATGCTGTTGTTGTGACATCGTTTGATGTGGCCAAACAACTACTAAATCGTTGTATGTAAAAACTTTGGACTTACACTAAGCATAAAGAAAACTGAAGAAGTGCACCAACCTTGTCCTACTCTGAAGCAACTCCGTGGTGTGAAACCAAAACCACCAATCTAAAAATTTTCAGAGAGACCACTGAAAGTTGAGGACAAAGCCCTGAACTATGTAAAGTCTTTCTCCTATCTTTGTAACAAAGTCAACTACAGTGGATCTTTATATGACGATATCATGCATCGGATTGGTAAGGCTACCAGTGCTTTCGGCAAACTTCGACATCACTTTTTTAATGAGCAGGGTATCTGACTGAATATGAAAATTCCGATTTACAGAGGTGTTGTCCTTACCATTCTTTTGTACGGCTCAGAGTCCTGGACTCCATACAGATACCATATACACCAGCTGGATGCTTTCTATAAGAGCTGTCTGCTTACCATCTGTGATGTTAGTCTTCAAGACAGGGCATCCAGTGTAGATCTGTTTAACAGGTGTAATATTGGAGGAATCAAGACTTTTTCTCATACAGTCTCAGTTACGGTGGACTGGTCATGTCTTGAGAATGTCTAATGACACGATACCCAAGATCTTAATGTACATCCAGTTAGATCAGGGCTATAGAAATGTAGGACGCCCATGGCTTAGATACAAAGACAATCTGAAGAGCAAGTTGTTAACTTCATAACAATGGTTTTCAGTGTGCTAGTCTGTATCGTCTTCAAAAAGCGAGAGCAAGATTTAAAAGGTTGTTCAATCTAACTGTGACGGCAACCCAAAGTCCTCAGTCTTACTCCATATGCGGCCCCCTTTGCAAATCTCTTGCGGGTCTTAAGTGCTAGTTAAGATTATCGTACAAAATTCATAACTGAATCAATTGGTTTTTAGATCCTCATACGTTGAAACCGACGGGTGAGTCTATTATATATATATATATATAGAGAGAGAGAGAGACAGAGAGAGAGAGAGATTCTGAACTAAAGCAATGAGGAGTATATTGATGAAATATTAAAATTTTCTGTGATGTGATATCCAGAGAGCTAATAATATTCATGGTATTTAATATTTATTGTAAAGAATATTGCCAATATTGTAATGCATAAATACACATACTGCTAGATCAGGAAGTATAGTTATTATGTTACAGGGGAAGTAGCAAATTCGGAAAAATTTAAAATACCAAAGTTTTGATATTGCAAATTGATTTTCTTTTCGAGAACAAATAATAATGTTTATTTTAAAAGAAGCTACAAATGTCGCCAGCGGCGAAATTCAAATTTTAGTAACGCTGTTCTTTCATAATTGGTCAATCTGGCAACGAGTGCATTTTTCAGTCTTAAATCATTATTAGATATCAACGTATTCCTAGATCACTCGCAGTCAATCATATATAATATATATAATCATTTCGCACTCGATGATCTTGCCGATGGTTTTATAGCAGGTGCTATCCCAGGGATACATACGGTTTTGAATTAAGATATTTTCTCGTATTCTGGATACCAGTCACGGTTAGAGTGTACAGTATGTCCTGTTATTTAACCCATAGGTTGGAAACAATAAATGAATTCATGTCTTCACCAACGAACGTGCTAATGTCGATATTAAACACTTAGCTAGAATTCGAAATCAGGTAGTCGATTTATCGTTCTAAACCGCTAAACATTGTATCACCTGTATATCCAGCCTTATTCCAACGAAACTTTGGTGATGATGCCTTTTCATCAGATATTGAGATACAAGGGGACAAGACATTAACTCATAGTAAGAAATCATTTCAGGAATATAACATAGCATGAATAAATTGCAAATATGTGGATGCTTAAAATTTCCCCAGAGAAAATTGTTTCACGAATTTGAAGAAACATCTGAATATTTTGAATCTCTTATCTGTTTAAACCAGGACTATTTAGTGCTTCCTTGTACATATGATATCGTTCTGTTCTTCAAAGTGTAGATTTATAAAAGATTAGATACGGCAAAAGTTTTTTGACTTCATAGTAAATGCAATTAAGAACCAATGAAAGAAAACACAATTGAAGTTAAGTCCCTAGCAGAGATTAACATCGGGAGAGACGATACCAAAAGTTTACGCGTCCCCATTACATTTCGGAAAACAGAATTACCGCACAATACCTTTTTAGAGAAATATAATAGTTGTAAACACCTAACAAGTTTCAACCGAAAAATTAACACTAAAAATACTGATCGATTAAAATTAAATATAAAGAATTAAAAAAAAAGGCAGTGTCGGAAATCAGAATGCAGAGAATCAATATCTTAAATCACAAAATGGAATTTGGAAATACGCAATATCTGTGGCATTTAAAAGCAAAGCTGTATCAGAGTGAATTGAAAAACTTTCATTGAATGCAAGATGATAAGATATGGAAAATGGCGCACAAAGGAACACCTGAGATAAACAAGGAAGATATTTAAATTAGATAAAACAGAAGAAATATTATCAAAGGAATAAATACGTTGAAAGTGGAATAATCTTCCTGATGTATTTCATTATATGCCGACCTATTGAGAACATGATTATTTGACAACATAAAAACTGAGCATCTTTGATCAATGAACGTAAGAATTGACGCAATATATAACAACATGCACTTGGTCGGTGTCATTCAGATACTGTGTGTATTCAGGAATAAGGGAAGAACACTTTCTAGTAATGATCTGTGTATTGAGTCTCATATTAAGGATATTGACGATTAGAAAATCCAGAGCAATAAAAACATATTGTTATGCTTAGGAAAAATGTGTATTAATTTGTTTTTTTTACATGGCTTATCAAACTTTTGCAGGTGGTTTAATGCAAGAATATTTTTTGATGGCAAATATTTTGGGAGATAATTCTGAATTACTGATACAGTTTCTACTATTTAACACACAGCTGGGGAGAAGAGGTGGATTCGTACATTTCGCAAATGTATTTGCGCGTAAGTGAATAAAACGGAGCCGACTGGAAATGGAACTGGGCTCTTCGATTTCTAACTCCGAGCCGTTATCCATCACACCAACCGCAGAAAAAAAGTACCTAGTATTTCCGTTCCAAGCGCTCACTCATCTAGATACTGTCATTGCTTAACTTGAGTGATCGTACAAGAACTGGTGTTAGGAAGAAAGTATAAGGAGAGAAGAAAATGACTGCCATGTGTAACGTGCACAGGACGAGCCCTGAATGACAATTAGTGGACTGTATATTGAAATGGAAATCAGAATGACATTTATAATCAGAATCTGAAAGAGACAGCAGGATAAAGTAGGAGGGTTTGGAAAATTTAAGACTCACATGACATTTTGAAGGTAAAGTAGTCAATGGGGAAGCAAAGGAACACCTACACGACAAGCTTGCGCGAATGGATCGCAAAACAAGGTTAGGAGGGATTTCAACAAAACAATATTTCCTAAGGGGATAGGAAAATGTGGAGACCCTTAATTGCCTACGTTCTAAGGGTATAGAGCACATAGAAGAATATACTGAATGTTCAACATACACAAAAAGATAATTACAATGCCAAAAGCTCGATATCCCCAAGATATTACTGAGAGGCTATATAAAATATAAATTGAAATAGAACGTAGGCACATGGAGGATTATATTTAGAGTAGAAATGGAAATTTAAAATTACGTACAATCTGTTATTGAAAATATGAACACTGCTTCTAAATGTAGAACAAAAGGGAAACGTTACGTAAACTATACGTGGAGAAAGACAGAATATTTTTTTTCATTACAGCTAAGGGTGAATAGCCAGGAACAAGTAATATCTGAGCAAAATACCTAAATATGACAACAAAAACTTTCTTTAATAAGGAAGGAGAAATCATGAAAAGTGCAGCTAAAATACCAGGTGAAGAAACATGGAAAAGTGACTCGGAATTTCTGCTATTCTTTGCAAAACATATTACAAAAGGAACGAAGAATCGGACAAGAGATATAAAGTGATCAAATCGAGAGAGCAAGTTGTTGCATAGAAGAGAGACGGAGTAGTATTGGAAAGAATTATGTGCGGAAAGAAAGACAAATCTCAAAAGTAGAAAGCAGAAGAACATGAAATTCTTCAGTATTTATAACAAAAGATAACCCAACCTAAAATATATAGTGAAACATATATTGATTTATAAAAACTGATATAATTAGTAAGAGGACTGGGGGGAGGGATAAAATTAGATCACGCATTGAACATGTTATATATTTAAATAATATCTATCTATCTATCTAGCTAGCTAGCTAGCATCTTGAGGATTAATACGCATACCGAGCCAAACACCCGTATGTATTTATTAATACGGTTGTTTGTATATATAAACAAATTGGATGAACACATAATAAATGCTTTCAAAAATATATATAAAAAAAAGTGATAGCAAAAGATTTCCTAGAAAAGTATAAAATAAACATATGCTACTAGTTAGGCATCAATGTCGACCAATACATATAATTATGAATAAGAAAGCGTAAACAAAAGAAAAAAGAGGAGCTGACAGATCCGAGAAGTTGGTGCGTCAACAGAAGTTTGAAGTCGAAAGTAAGCGAAAGATTGAAAGGGATGAAAACTATTTAGGAGGGAAAGGAAAATGCAGAGAAATATTTTGTGTAGGGTAAAGTCCAGAATGACTGATACATTTCCGACAATAGTAAAAATCATTAAATGCAATATCTTAAAAGATATTGGAAAATGATGGAAGTAAATTCACATGAATCAACATGAAAGTATTTTCATTTATAGACCATGGCTTTCCGAGGGTTAATTGTAAGTATTCAGAAAGCGGATCGGAGTCTGATTCTTGAACAAATAACAAATAGTCAGAATATATTAATCTATAGTTACTTATTTTAAAAAAAGTCATCTCCCGTAAAAATACAAGTCTAATGAAGCTTCGTTCTTGAAAAGCAGTTTTAATAAAATCCAATTTTTTAAAACAGGTATAGTTAAATCTTGTTTATATAAAACCGATATGAAATCATATCGTACAAAAGTATAAAGTAGTGTTTTTTTTTGTTTGTTTTTTTTTTTTTAAACAGGTGTAATAAATTATTGTTTCTGTAAAAAGGTCTAAAAACATCTTGGTGTTGAAAAAACAGTTAAAATAAAGGCTCGATTGGAAAAACAGTTATAATAAAATCACGTTTAACAAAGAATAGTTCTTGAATAAAAAGTTATAAGATTGTAAGGTACCTGAACAAATTGCGATAATAAAATCTCAGTTTAAAATAAAAGCAAGTATACTAAAGTTTTGTTTTTGAGAAACATGTATAATATAGCCGTGTTCTATGAAAACAGATTTAATAAAGAAGGTTTGTTAAATAAACATGTAAAATAAGATCACGGTCTTGAAAACAGGTTAAATAAAATCTCAATTTTAAGTAGAAAAACTGGTTTTCTAAAAACAGGTATAAGAAAAATCGTTCTAGAAAAACAGATTTAATAATGTTTAATTTCTGAAATAATGTCATGTTCTTGAAAAACTAGTATAAGAATGGTTCATTCGTGAAACCCGGTATCAGAAACTATTGTCCTTGAATAAATAGGTATAACAAAGTTTAGTTATTAAGAAAACTGCATAATAAAATCACAGTCTTGAAATGCATGTGTAATAAGTTTTCGTTCTCGAATATGCAGGTATAATAAAAACTCGTTCTTAAATACGAATATATAATAATGGCATGTTCTTAAATGTTCAAGTATAATAATGTATCGTTCTTTAAAAAGAGATATAAGAAAGTGCCATTGTAGTATAAATATGTATAATATATTCTCGTTTGTTAAATGATTTAAATTTACTACCTTTTTGTTCATCATAAAGCTGAAAAATGGACAATTTGTTACAAAATAAATTTCAGAGCGCTTGAAATGTTAATTTGATATTTCAAAATCTTAATCATGTCATCTAAATTGTTACTATTCTCTGAATTTCAACAATCAGTTTGGGGGAATCTTCTATTCTTTAAATATATATTGGAATACACTGATTGATCCTTTCCATTTTGATGTACGCACAATCGTTGAAGTATATAAATAATATTTGTTTTTAACATTTCACCCCATGCAAGGTGATAATGCCACTAGGACACCAAAATAAGACAACAAAATGAGAATAGGAAGAATTTATAAAGTGTCGAAAACAGGAGTTAAACCTCTATTACTGTTCAAAAGACTGGATAGGAGTGTTAACTGGGTGATAGACGTACCTATATGAATCTGTAAATTTGTAAACCTTTCTTCGTATTTAAATAAACAGATTCATAGCTTAGGGCTATTTCCTTTTCTCTTATTTCCTCTGAAATTTGAAAAGAAAAGTTTTTTATTTTTTATTCACAGCATTTTCACTGTTAGGCTATGATAAATTTGAATACTTGAAAATATAAACTGCTTTTTTGTTGAAATGTAATAAACCATAATTAAATGAAATCGCACTGAACTTACGGTTTAAGATGTTCAATCATAAAATATAAATTCAAAATGCTATCGTTTTATAGAGAATAGTACACTAGACTACTTAATTATGGCTCAGCACTGCCCATATAGGGTAATCCATGTGGATTCCTCAGCGTGGTGTAATGGTTAGCAACCCTGTCTCGCTAGATCGGTTACAACTGAAAGGTCAGATCGATCCTCAGTAGGTACCCCATACCTTCTGCCTTGTTGAACATCTAAGGTACGCTTAGAAAATAATTATAGGGTAATCAATTTTGATCATTCTTACTTCACAGCAGTAATATCCTATTATAGTAGCTCGCTACCGATAAACCATTATCCTGCTGAAAAAGATTCTTTTAAAATTAAGTTCGTACGGAATGATCCATAAATCTGAAACTAGAAATTCGACCGAAAACCGAAATGCACGAAAACAGAGGAAATATTCCAATTAGAATTAATGCAAATCCAATGAATCTGTTGCACATACAAAAGTATTAATAAAATATACATTTTATATATAATAACTATATCTTTACATGCAGAAAACAAGAAATATGTGTAAATGACAATTAAACAAAATAAATGAACATTTATCTTCACTTTACCTTCACTGAACATACTTGTAGCGTATGTAAGACGGGGAGGTGGAAAGGTATTGTAGTTTGCAAGGGAAATCCTCCTCTATTAAGACAACAGTTGAGTTTTGTTTTGTTTTTTCCTGAGTTTATTACCCTTTTCTATCTCTGTGTTCAACTATAACCAACTTGTGACTGATTGGATAACTCTCCCACTAAATACCAGAGAGGTTGGCTTGAATATCCGCTTTAAAATGCGTCTGAAATGTGACAGGTTATTACTATTAAACATGTTTACAACACGCCTTGCCACAGGTATGTTAGAGTGATGTTTTTCAACAAAACTCTATACCTCACTCCATTTAGAACAAAAGTTCTTAATCATTGAAGAAGGCATTTTCAATTCTCCAGTGGTTAGCTTTTCCATGTACTCATCCACCAACTCAACCACATCCTTCCCACTTACATCCGGGCCCAATGACTTCCCGAAAGCCATGCTCGGAACTTTATTTATACCCATGCTGGCTTATTGACAAATCTAAAAAAAAAAAAACAAAAAAAAAAACACGCATACAGGATCATTACTTAAAACGGAAGTTTTCGGACTGATGCTAAGAGAGATGCTCACTTAGCCATGGCGGCCAGAGTCACACACAATACATGAACTTGGCTTGTTGAAGTCACGCGGTAGCAAGAGAAGTAAAATATACAGTTTCCTAACGGACGCATTTCCTTGCTCGATAACCAGGGACATTTACAATTCCTGATATATATTTACGCTGAAAAACGTAAATAACTGACTCGTACGATAAAGAAAGAGCTCGATAAGCGATGAATGCTGATGTTCCACTGTACTTGGAAGCAATGCTCATTGAAAGAAATTTAATTAACCAGTTCCAATCTGTGTGAAATTCTGGCTGCAATTAATAAGTGTAGTTTAACTAGGCGCAATGCCGCATTTGCGAGACATATGTTCACATTCAAAATTACTACAGGAGTTCATTAACAATTACTCTATTTGAATCAACCATGTTTAATTTTATTCGCTACTTTATGCACAAGACTCTTGCACTCATCACACAATCGTAATAGTCGGAAGGACGCGATGGCTATTAGCACAAGATGATCAATTTCATGTTGAATAACTTAATAACATTTTCATTTGGCTGATATTTGTAGTATAAATATTATAGGATAATTCTTTTCGTCTCCGTCGACCTCTATCAACTCCAAATCGATTCCTTCTTGATTCTCGACCCTCTGAAATCTTTCATAACTATATAATTCTGGTTTTCTTTTATCCCCAGCAAATACGCGAATGCAAATTTTATGCACCTTAAATTTCAGATGGCTATCTTGATTTGATCTTCACAGTGGAAATCCATGCGAGGCGCTGAAAGTGAAAACGACACAGTTTTCGGCAGAATGATCAATATAACACATAATAATTGAGACAACAAGCAAGTCAATGACATTCTGCTAAGTGAAATTTAATGGGATGATTGTTCGATTGATTTTTTATTAAATCGTTTCACCCTAAACTAGATAGATAGATAGATAGATAGATAGATAGATAGATAGATAGATAGATAGATATGAACAAACTGGGATAGATAGATAGATAGATAGATAGATAGATAGATAGATAGATAGATAGATAGATATGAACAGACTGGGATAGATAGATAGATAGATAGATAGATAGATAGATAGATAGATAGATAGATAGATATGAACAGACTGGGATAGATAGATAGATAGATAGATAGATAGATAGATAGATAGATATGAACAGACTGGGATAGATAGATAGATAGATAGATAGATAGATAGATAGATAGATAGATAGATAGATAGATATGAACAGACTGGGATAGATAGATAGATAGATATGAACAGACTGGGATAGATAGATAGATAGATAGATATGAACAGACTGGGATAGATAGATAGATAGATAGATATGAACAGACTGGGATAGATAGATAGATAGATAGATAGATAGATATGAACAGACTGGGATAGATAGATAGATAGATAGATAGATAGATAGATAGATAGATAGATAGATATGAACAGACTGGGATAGATAGATAGATAGATAGATAGATAGATAGATAGATAGATAGATATATAGATATGAACAGACTGGGATAGATAGATAGATAGATAGATAGATAGATAGATAGATAGATAGATAGATAGATAGATAGATAGATATGAACAGACTGGCATAGATAGATAGATAGATATGAACAGACTGGCATAGATAGATAGATAGATATGAACAGACTGGGATAGATAGATAGATAGATAGATAGATAGATAGATAGATAGATAGATATGAACAGACTGGGATAGATAGATAGATGATAGATAGATAGATAGATAGATAGATAGATAGATAGATAGATATGAACAGACTGGGATAGATAGATAGATAGATAGATAGATAGATAGATAGATAGATAGATAGATATGAACAGACTGGGATAGATAGATAGATAGATAGATAGATAGATAGATAGATATGAACAGACTGGGATAGATAGATAGATAGATATGAACAGACTGGGATAGATAGATAGATAGATAGATAGATAGATAGATAGATAGATAGATAGATATGAACAGACTGGGATAGATAGATAGATAGATAGATAGATAGATAGATAGATATGAACAGACTGGGATAGATAGATAGATAGATAGATAGATAGATAGATATGAACAGACTGGGATAGATAGATAGATAGATAGATAGATAGATAGATAGATATGAACAGACTGGGATAGATAGATAGATATATGGATAGATAGATAGATATGAACAGACTGGGATAGATAGATAGATATATGGATAGATAGATAGATATGAACAGACTGGGATAGATAGATATATGGATAGATAGATAGATATGAACAGACTGGGATAGATAGATAGATATATGGATAGATAGATAGATATGAACAGACTGGGATAGATAGATAGATATGAACAGACTGGGATAGATAGATAGATAGATAGATAGATAGATAGATAGATAGATAGATAGATAGATAGATAGATAGATAGATATACGGGTATTTGCATATGTATCTAAGAATATTAATGTGTTGACCATAACTATCCTGAGGTATTCTCTTATTGGGCTAGAAAGAAATTGTGAAGTTATTATTCGTCACTAAAGACAGATGCATTCTTAAAATGAATTTCATAAATATCCGACCTGCCCACCAGTGAATGTAGACCGGAACTATATACGTTTCTTTTTGTATCTGGGAAAAAATTATTGTTTCGAAATTCAATGAAATTCCAACAAATAGAATCCGTCCCGAACACGCGTATTTAAATTAGCTGGAATTCTCATTATAAAATTTATGAACACTCGTTATTTTTAATTATAAATATTGACTTCAGTGACACTTTCCAAGACTAATTTGACGCCTTTATCAAAAACGAATGGGATAAAATAAAATTTATTCTTTTCGGAACATTAGCAGGAAAACATACAGAGAGTCAAACATTTTATATTATACCAACCTTGTTTGTTTTTGTATGTGATTATAAATTTCAACAGTTCGTCTGAAATATCTCTTCCAGCCTAAAACTAATATTGAAAAGCAGAATAAACTGCTTTGTTTATATTTATACATAAACAATATATACCTCAAGTTTTAAGATATTAAGAAAGATATATTATTTAGGAATTTTTCTCTGAGAATTACGTAAAATTATTGTTATTTCATGCGCGTTTTTCTTTCGGGCAGCGGGCGATCATAAATCATGTCAGCTTCCTATCCTTTATGGATTTGTCAATTTTTTACCTTGTAACTCTCATTGCAGCTCTCTATTCTGATATCTATTTACACAAATTCGTTAGGTACGTTACTCGCTATTTTCAACCGGCAAATCATGCCTTCCGTACAAGCCCGGGCCATTCAAGATAGACGATCACAATAAGATTGTAGTTATCGGAGAAATATCTTCTAGAGAATCTGTTCCACGGGGTAGGGGTTCGCGGGAAGAATCTGTTTGAGGGGAACATCTCAGCAATTGAATACGGAGGAAATGTTGATGGTTTGCTACAGTATAAGTGGCAGGGTAGGTCCTAGCCCTGAAGGTTAGAACTGGCGTATCTAAGGAACATAGTTCGTCCGATCACTTTCCATGGAAATAGCGATAGAGTAGTGAGAGACTCGCCACAGAGGGACAGATGGAAACAGCGCATACTCAATGATTTTAAATGAGGTTAGCAAAACAATGATTAGGAGAGATTTCAAAAGGGCAAACTTTAATAAGAGCCACAAATGTCAGGAAATTGTGGAAAGCCATGATTACACAAAAGAATATTTGTAAAAATGTCAGAAATAATAATAATAATAATAATAATAATAATAATAATAATAATAATAATAATAACAATTATATATATATATATATATATATATATATATATATATATATATATATATATATATATATATATATATATATATATACAGAATGATGATAATGTCGAGAGAACACATAAAATATATTTTCTTTATCGTCCATGTGCCGTGTTGCTCCAGTCTATCATGGAACTCCAGAGCGGCTTATCATTGTAACTGCATGGAATTTTTCTCTCTTATTCTCCTTCAAAATCTCTGATCAGTCATCCATTGGTAAAAGCTTGTTATGTAGGTTAATCATTTTCTTCTTCCCTCCCTCTTGCTTTGAGTATGAAATACCCCGTAACTTCTTTCCTCATCATGTGCCTCAGATGTTTTAACTGTCTCTCTAATTTCAAGTGTTTTTTTGTTTCAATTTTCCTTAACAATTCTTCATTGACAAAGTGTTCTTCCCTTCTCTAGAACCATATCTCTGTTGCTGCAAATCCTCTTGTATCTTTTCTGAAATCACTTCTTCGAAATAATAGACAACTAATTCGTTTTATTAGGTAATTTTCCGCGATTATTGTCGTTCTTATCTAATTCATAGCAAATGAGTGAATTGTTGAAACCTATAAATGACTGTACTTTGTTTTTACGTTTTAATAAATTTAATAACAGATAGATTTTAAGAGAAATCATTTAAAACCAATTCATTCGTTGTTCTTAAAATTCGATTACAAATCGCCTCAAAGCCTCACTTTTTTTCTTCCGTTCTGAGTTTTTCAAAATACGATTTATTTTCATAGTGTTTCTTTAATTTGAAATTTTATAATTTTAATCTTGCTTAAGTGTCTACTTTTTTTAAATTATTTTTTTATTAACATTCCATAACTAATTTTTCTAAATCTATTACTCTGTGAACCACATTTAAGTATAACGGCAATTGTTAATCTGGGAAGATGTACGCTATTTAAAATTCTAAGAGCTTCAGCAATGTGACTTTGCCAACAGGAATAATGAGTGGTGTGAGGAAAGGGAAGTAACTCATATTAGAGAAAATTTCGGTATTAAATAACACTTGCTTGATATTTCTCTCTTGATATTTCTTCAAATGTTGATATAGATCAACTGATGAATACATAGAAATTTTTCACAAAGGTATTTTGAGTATTTATTCTATTCATGTATTATGAGCGCTCATTATTCTGTTTTGAGTGGTTCAACAACTCTGGTTCTTATATCTGATATTTTTCTTTTATCGGTCAATTCCTTTCAGTATTTAAGCGATGATGGCCCTCCAAAACATCCAGATAAGTTTGGCTCTAATTATTTTGAAAATCTTTTCCCTTCATCTTTTTCTCTTTTATGCCATCCATTGAAACGGTCACTCATTTCTCCAGCTTCCATTGCTTTCAGTATTTGCTCTGTTAAATTCTGTAGACTTTCTATTCTCATCTCTGTGTGTCTGCGTGTGTACGTGTCCCTGGACTTCTGTTTATGGATACAGGAGAACGTCAGAGAAAATTGAACAGTTCCCGTACTCCGCTATTACATCACTAGCCCTGCTGCCCCCCATAAAAAATACAACTCAAAAAACAAGATTGAAAATCACGTACCATTTGAAGTGATTTTTCACAAGTAAATTCTCAAAGAATTTTCGTTGTACATACAATAATCTTCACACAATCTCTTCTCTTTATGTACATCGATATCTACTACAAGCGTAAACTTTTGAATTTCCTATTCGTAGGTCTGAAGATTTGTTCTATATTCCGCGGCCCTGTCAAAACTATAGACAGTTTAAATTATTTTATGGATAGTCAAATAGACACAATAAATATGAGATTAGTTTTTAACCGGCCTTCTAGCCCAAGTTTTCTATTAGGAATGTGACGTACGTGTGAAGGAATTAAATTACTTTTCACAAAAACTGTGAAGAAATTTCGACATAGGTTGAATCAGTTATATTGTAGATGTATATTCACTGTATATATGATCCGGTCTGAAGGAATTCTAAAGCTTTCAGATTTAGGTGCCACGAGGGCGTGGGAAAAAATAATATTTTTTTTGTTTATTTCTATTCAATATCTGCATAAGTATATATACATGCATATATATATATATATATATATATATATATATATTTAAATAAGTTTTTTTGGTACCGAATTTAATAATAGAAAGAAACAGATAGAAGGCATTTTTTTAAAAAAAGCCAAAACAGAACGACCGGTTTCGTCCCAGGACTTATCAAGTATTTATTCTGGGAATTTAAAAGCGTGTAAATTATTTAATTATCGAATGTAATTAAATGGGAGAAGAAGAAATAATTATGAATTACAAGGAGACTAGAGTCCAATAATATTCAGACCCAGCAAGCATTCCCTCTGTTTACAAAGGGAAGGCTCACGGGATCTGATATACAAGGACTCCAGGACCTTAAGGTGAAAAGTGGAGTGGGACCTCGATACAATAATAATAAGTCGGTCACAACTAAAATTTTCCACACATTCCCTTCTATTTATCAAATGTTCAGCAATGGCAGAACCAGAACTGTTAGTCAATTGGCTATTTCTAGAGGACGGATTCAAAATCCTGGAGGGTAAATGCTGTTTAATTCTTAAATCCAAATGCTGGGACGTCCTACCTATGTAGTCATGTCCACAACTACACTTGTAATGGTAAATCACTGAATTAACATGACGGGGAGGTAGGACATCCTTACGAATGGAAGAGAAAGCAGAACGGGTACCGAATTTTACCCTAACCTTTGCCGAAAAATAACAGCTATTAATTAAACGTAAAATACGTTTCGATAAAATCTCACCCTCTGTACCAATATAGACTCTAGTCTCCTTGTAATTCATAATTTTTTTTTCTTCTTCCACCATTTAATTACATGCGATAATTAAATAATTTACACGCTTTTAAATTCCCAGAATAAATACTTGATAATTCCTGGGACGAAACCGGTCGTTCTGTTTTGGCTTTTTTAAAAAATGGCCTCTTACTATCTGTTCCTTTATATATATATATATATATATATATATATATATATATATATATATATATATGCATATATATATATATATGCATATATATATATATATATATATATATATGCATGTATATATATATATATGCATATATATATATATACATGCATATATATATATATATATATATATATATATGCATATATATATATATATATATGCATATATATATATATATATATATATATATATGCATATATATATATATACATGCATATATATATATATATATATATATATATATATGCATATATATATATATATATATGCATATATATATATATATATATATATATATATGCATATATATATATATATATATATATATATATATATATATATATATATATATATATATATATATAGGTCGAGTAATTTAGAGATTTACTACCTTTTCTCCTGGGATTTAATTTCAAAATAATTTTTAAGAAATTGTCTGGATAATTTTAAACTATTTTGTAATTTCGATATGATGAGACAGATATAAAAATTGGATATTTCGAAAGGATTTTATTACCCAGTTCTTCGATGAGTTAAGTTTTTTCCTTCTTGATATATATATATATATATATATATATATATATATATATATATATATATATATATATAAAATGCGAACTCGGACAATGAACATTTAAATTCACACATACACGCACACGCACACCCATATATATATAATATATATATATATATATATATTAGGTTGGTGCTTAAATAATGTCGTTTTCTCACATATGTTAGTATGTGATAAAACGACATTATTATTGCATCAACCTAATATATATATATATATATATATATATATATATATTGGTGCGCGTGTGTGTGTATGTGAGAATTTATCTGTTCATTGTCCGAGTTCGCATTTTATTTTATTTTACTTAAAAGACGTTAAAATGTATTTTCTTAAAAGAGGGTAACGAACTCGTGACGTTCAAGATAAATATTTCCGTTACTAAATTAAATTTCGTAATCACCACTATGAGAGTGGATTTAATTCACCCGGAACTCTGAGCAGAGGCAGTTAAGAGATAATTGGATTTTATTAGTTACTTTTTTACACTCTATCTCTTGATAACGAATTTTAATTACAAAGAAAGTTCTCTTTAAAAGCGTTCTTTCCTTTTTATGTGCCATGTCCTTTGAGGACGTAGGCGATCATGGTTCCCCACCTCCTTCTATTCCTTGTAGCTCTCAACAATTTCCTTCCCTCTGCCTTTTCTCCCAGACCACGTTCTGTCATCCACTTCCTTAAGGTCGCTTTGTTTATCCTTTGTCTCTCGCGTTGTTTATTCTTTGTCTCTCTTTCCTTCTATTCGATCCGTGAATATCAGATTCTCCAAGCCCTCCTTCTTTATTACGTGTCCCAGATACTTCGGCTTCCTCTTACTGATATTAAGTGTAAGGCTCTTCCTTGTTTGCATCCTCTCTAAGACCTCATCGTTGCTCACACGTTTGTTCCATGATATCTTCAGCATCCTTCTGTGGAACCACATCTCTGTCGCCTCGAATCTCTTCTTCATCGTCCAACATTCGCTACCGTAAAAAAAGGACAGATGTCACGTAACAGTTAATTATTTTTTCTTTGTTACCAAAGAAACCCTCCTGTCTCGCAGTACTCTGTCCAGTTTTTGGTAATTATTCTTGGCCAGCCCAATACGCCTACGGATCTCAGTGTCGCACTTACCGTCCTCTCTCATGAGATAGTTAAACTTTCGCGTCTCCTTGATCCTGGTGTTCCCGACATTCAAATCGTATTTTGGGCTCATCATGTTACTGACGACTATGCAATCTGTCTTCTTGTAGTTTAAGCTTAGTCCTTTCTTCTCACTCTCCGTCGCTACGTTCTGTAGGAAATTTTGTAATTACTTTTCCGTGTTTGCTATCATTACTGTGTCATCTATGTATCTTATGTTTTTAAGATTTTAGCTGTTCATGCTAAATCCCGGGGGGGGTTTCAATTCGCTCAGAAAAAGAGTTACTTTACAAAAATACCCTGAATCACACACACACACACACATACATATATATATATATATATATATATATATATATATATATATATATAAAGAAATATAGTCTTAAGGTGTGCTATATTTATGGAATAAAGTGCTCAATATCAGAGATAGAGCGTGTGTAAATATAAAAGTGAACATAGAAATCAATACTTAGTGGCGACAGTCTGTTTCATGCTATATGCGATCGTCAGGCTTGACGATTGCATATAGCATGAAACAGACTGTCACCTCTAAGTGTTGACTTTTATATTTATATTTATATAGGAATACCGTGATTAAATTCGCATTCGATTATTGCGCTAATTTTTTTTATATAGCATTCGATTACTGCATACTTAATACTAGATCAGTGCAGTTAAAGATTCTTCAGCTGAGCAACAGTAATTGAAAATAGATTTTTTTAGTTAACGATTAATTTTTAAAAAATAAAATTTAAATTGATTATCTATTTTTCCAAGAATTATATATTCTAAGTAATTACAGAAGTGTTAAACAAAGAAAGAATGTTATAAATACATACTTTTTTCATAATATAAGGCGATAATAAATATATAAAGATACAAATCACATCATTTCCTATAATTTATTATATACAATGAAGACGTTTTCGTTTAGAGAGTATCTTTTAATGTACACATTAACCGCACTAATCGAGTGATCCCTGTAAAAGTATCATTTCTATTGTAATTTCGATTCTTGAAAAAATCACCTGAACAAAAATGTAAAAGTTCTCCAGGATAAGAATCTATGTATTACTAAGTATTATGGGGCATTTAGTATACCTAACATTGGTGATTTTACGTATTTGTTCACGTATAGATGTTTCGATTTTAAAATAAGACGAAAAATGTGTAATTTTATTGTGGTGTGAACTAATCAGTTGTAATGATCTTTAACAACACAGAGACTTGCAAGAAAACAATGAAAAATGGCATTATAACTATTATTTATCAACGCCATTACTTCAAAACTTGCTGCATTTCTGAGAGCCTTTTACAAGAATGTCTGTTCACATTAATATTCTTAACTACTGATTCGTTTTCATTATTCGAATACAATCCGTTTATTCCTAAAATCACTGGGGATTATTCTCTTGGCCCAAAATCTTTATCTTTAGTTAACATTATATCGTGTTAAACCTGTTTTCCACTCTTCGTTAGTTTCTTACTTCGTACGACCGCTACGACCTGCCAATAATTCATAAATAATGGATTAGTCCGTTTTGACTGCATGAAAACACAGAAATGACATCAGCGATGCTTCTTGGATTTAATGAAAAAAAAAGAAGGAAAGAAAGAATGAGACAGAAGTGTTTAACATCTGTTTCAGTGAAAGTGAAAATTTATCAATTTCACATTATTGCAATGCACTATACGATCTTAGATTCTACTTAATTATATTGTAAGGAAAACACTGAAATAAAATATTATTTTAACACATGGAAAACACATGAGAGACATGAATTAATAATATTATAATAGGAAATACCGTAGTTCATGCGTCAATGTGTAGGAGTTACCACTATGACTTACGACCTTTTTTGCGACTCTATTCCTCTGAGCAGACATTCCACGGATAGCGAATGGACGAGTCCATGTCCAGCAAGTAATGTAGAGAAGGCCAGTCATTTATCTAAGCAACATACGTCTTTCATTTTTACCGTCTTACATCTTAAAATAACGACGAGCGTTCATATTTATGATTTGTATTGAAATACTTTGTTAAAGTTGTCAAGCGAATTTATACAGATATTTTGTTGTTGATATATCGTTTATTCAATCATTAACTTAAAAATAAGATTTATCAGTATATGAAAATAGGAAAACTGTGGAATTTTTGCAGGTTTTTCTAATTTTCTATAATTCTTCTGCTCATAATTTACTCTGCGCAAAGAGTTTGAAACAAACTTAATTCTCATGGATATTTTTCTGCCTGAAACTTATGGAAGTGAAGCATAAGTCTCTTCTTACTTTTTTCATAAACATCTTTTAAGTTTATTCTGGACGTGAGCGAACATGATTCTCTGACATTTCCTATCTTATGTTGCTTTCAGTAGCTTTTTTATTAACCCACCCCCATTGTACCCGTTTCCATTTACTAAATCTCAATATGTAGGGTATTTAGTGTATCCTTTGTATCTTATGTTGCATTTGATATGTTCACTGACGGTTAAATTCTATATTTGCTCATTATGTGTCCAAATAATATGAACTGTGATTATAAATATAATTTTCCTTGTAGTTCCTATTTTCTTTAAGTCTTCCTCGTATTCAGTTCAGCATATCGTCAGCATTCGTCGGTAGAACCGCCTCTGTTTCCTGTCATGTCTCTTTATCTCTGAGTAGATTGCCTACCATTCATTGCTCTGTAGATGATTAGCTAATGCTTAGCAGTTCAGTACTTTTTTCTTTGTTCCTAATGGCATTCTTTATAAACATCATGTAATGAAGATATGTTGCGTGGACACCCCTCTACATAATTTCACGTTATTCTGTGGGTCAGTTTGGGCTGTATCGTTGGACCAACGTTGATTTTTATCTTCACCAACGACCTTCCTATGTAGTTATACCAATAGTTTGTCCGATATGTTCGACAAAGCAAAACTGGCGACTGTTCTCAAAATGACCTCCAACCAATCTGGTGCTCTTGGTCTATATCTTCAGTTTCGCAATCAAATCGAATGATAATCGACTCTCAGTTGGCATCTCCACTTGAGTCATTTTCCTATCGGTGTGACGTGGCTCCCCTCTGTCTTTTTCTATAAATAATTTCATGACAATTATTCTAATGAACATTCTTTCTTGGTACATCGACAGCATTAATTTAATCCTTAACGTACTAAACCTAGTTCTTCAATGTTGTTTAACAAGCTGGGGTCAACAGGAAGATGGAGACCATTTGGATAGCTTGCCCTGCACAGAACGTTGTGATTCCTCATTTCTTTGCCTAACCCAACTAGGAATCGATATCTGTGAATTTCCAGTCTTTGCTTTTGGATATCCAATTTATGAAAGTATTTAGGACTTCAAGAATAAAAATCTCAGAGTCCATTCTTAATTACATCTGGTATAAGAATATTCCGTTACCAATTTGTACAACCTGATGTGGTTTTATTCAAGTTTCATGCTGGACTTCTTGTAACTTTCACTGGATAGAGAATCATCAATAAAATGCGAAGGTAAATGAACTGATTTGTTTTTCTTTAGGACGTAGCCGGCCATTGCTACCCTGTCTGAAATGAAATTGAATGATAGAACCTTTTGCAGTTTATATCATTGCATGAATGGCTGTGTGTGTGTTTTTTTTTTTGTTGTTTTTTTTTGCACTCAATGTTCATGTAATTGTATTGTCCTTCTGCATCAAAAAATTCTACGTTTTGTATGGACATAAAAATATTATCCGTAGGCATACCTATACCAGATCCAAACAATTTTTCCATCAGGTTACATACTCCAGGATGTCACAAGTTATTCTCTAGTGCATTTCCTGAAAGTTTTCCAGTATAGACTTGCAAGTTGTACAAATATAATGCCTGCATGTCTCGGGGTTCTCAGACCTTGATCCCATATTTTGCTGATTCTTATTTTAAGTACTATATCATTGGCAATCTGCCACGAAATACAACTAGTTACTCATCTACCTGTAATGTCTTCAAATGTTTCGAAAAGCTTCTAGCAGTATTCTACAAAACAATCCTAATCATCACGTATAGCAGCAAGTTTTTAGTTTGCTCTTCTTTGATCAAGTGTTGATTTATCATAAAACCTAATAAACTGATAATGTGCTGAAATCTGTCCTGTGCTATGGAAGCAGTAATAACAGCACGGCGAATGCTCTCATCTGTTATCCACATTTCAAAACGTATTTCCTTTCGTCATCGAAGTGCTTCAACAATGGGCAGGACCCACCCCACATAAAATCTGTCTTATTTCCACAGATTCACTCTACGTATTGACATCATAGACAAACACAAAAAATCACTTAATAGTTAAATTACTAAACAGAATCATTCTCATATTCAGTGGAAAACTAAGCCTCCTTTCTATTGAGAAGCTGGCCATGCCATCATACGCAGAAATGGAAACTCTGATATGGTAGCAATTGATTTCATAACTTTAAAAATCATCTTAAAGACTTCAAACCAACTATAAACCCATATATTTTAAATAAGGGGCAAGATGTATGGAAGTACTATCCAAAATACAAACTTTACAAAATGAAATCCATTCTATGAAAATGGCATTAGAGTCTCAGACTTTCTCGGAAGGAAGAAGTCGTTCTCTCAAGAATCTGAACTGAATAAACCCTATATCATTCGCTCATTTCTTTTAAAAATAATCTTGATTTGACAATATATGATGTAAAACATTTTTCTAAGCGATTTAAGTCACAGGGTCCCCTCTATGTCAACGATGTTATAGCATGAATATTCTACAGGACCTTTTTAAGAAAATAAAATTACAGGCAATCGTTGTCTAATTGGAAGTGGTTGTTTAATAATAAAAAAATACCACAAAATAACTCCGTTCTTAACACACATCTGGAGAGTGATTTAACCATCGATCAGGGATATTCACAAACCATATATTTAAAAATATTTTAGGCATTAACTAACCGACAGAGTTTGAACTTTCGTTAAAACAAAGCAATCAATCTATCATACCTTCTGATTTTCCCGTAGAGACAGTGGTTATACTCCTTGATAATAATTCCTGGTAGATCATTTACTTTTTTGTTGTACAGGTTAAATAAATACGATAAAAAAACCGGTCCCTGCTTTATTTGTTTTCATGTTTTATTTGTGAATTCGCATCTTTCCGTAATAAGACGTTATCATTTATAAACTGGTCAATAACAGCTTTGATAATTCAATATGATCCTCGAAACAATATTAGATCAAGACAACTACGCGTATGTAGACAAAAGGATTGGGTGATAGAATAGTGAGATCTGTATATAGATATACTCTTGTCAATATATTATTCTTCCGTAGGCATTCTTCCTTCATCTCTTTTTAGTTGGTGTGTACAGTAAGTTTTTTTTAATTTCCTAGATCAAGTTCAGATGAGCGCTGAGGGATAAATATTTAACCCTGTTTTTATCCTCGCCCTTTCTTATTGTCGAAAAATTTATGATTGCTATTATCCTTTGACACCATTTTAATAATGTCTGTTTATATTGGATAATCTAAATGTTGTACTTCTAATAATATCTTCATATTTTTGTGTTTTCCTTGAACTTCCTATCTCTCTATACATCGGCTATTTTTTCATAGTAGAGATTACGGATTATTCGAATAATATTCCCGTGTAAATCCAGTTTAATCTAGTATGTCAAGTGAATATTTGACCAATTATACCAAATAAAATTAAATACATCTTACTTGCAATAACAAAAACTGTATTCCTACCAGTAAATGTAAGACGGTAAAACACATTATGGCAGTTTTTCCAAAGAAATGAGACGTACAGCAATAGTGAAACAGTGAAACCAAGATTTTTTGGAAAGCAGTTTTTGATATAAAGAAATTCGGGCATAAGCAACCTTTGCAAGCATTGTATAGCATTATGTATGGATCATAATAAGATGGATCACACTACTAAAAACATTCAACGTAATTTTTCGTAGTAGGTTCTTCTGCTATTTTCACTACAGAAGACCATATGCGCAAGCACATAACTTAGAAATAGCAGGAAAGTTTTACTTTTAGAAAATATTTTTTTAGAATTAAAATATTGAATGTATTGTTATAATAATATCACTGATGACAATGGGATTAACACATGCCGATGCGTGTGATTAATTTCTAATTTATTCATTTGAAAATTTAAATCATTTCTTCTTTAGAGAAAAAGCTTCTGTTTCAAAAGCAAAAGATGTTTACACGTATATTCATCCTTAGTGAAAATCGCCAATGGTTTAAAATGCTGACAACTTTTCCCCAACATTTTTAAAAACTTAGGAATCATTGTACATTGTTTATGTATGTGGTTATATATGAGAATGTGTGTAGATGAAGTGAGAACGAAAGAAAATAAAATTTTAAGTAATTTTCCTTATGAATTTAAACGTACCATTCAAAAAGACCAAACGGGTCGCAAGCAGTTCGAGCGCCACATTTTGCCCATTATTGAACTAAATCAAGAAATGATATAAGCACAAATCGAAGGGTGTTTTAAAAAAATAAAAACACAATAAGTTGCAAATATATTTTCATAACAAGATCAACCATTTCATCTTAGAAAGCAAGAGAGATGCGAAGAGTTTTAAATATGAAAAGGAAAAAAAAAAAAACGCCAAATGAAAGATCACATGTACTGAGAAGGAAGATGAAAGAAATCGAAAGTTTGGATAATACAACGGTTCCGGGCGCATCAAAATCTATGGATTATGAAGGCTACGTGCCAATAATGAGTGTTACTTTTGGAATTGCACCAGAAAATGGAATTCAAGCTGGATATGTGAACATGCAAAGATATTAAATATATTACGACTATTATTAATAATCGATAGACTTCTGCTCATTATTGGCGAAAGATGTCCCCAGACGATAACGGAAGTTAATTCGTAACTGTCTTTCAAAAAGGCAGTTCATGTGTCGATTTCACCTTTTAGTTTGAAGGACTCAGAACAACTGCAATGCATCAGTTCTTCGAGAAGCGGACATTGCAACAGTCTTCTGATCACTTAATCATTTCACTTTAGCGTAGCTGATGAAAAAATCTCTTTGCCAATCAAAAAGTAATAACTTACTAGATGCCTTAATTAATTTCACTTTTGTCAAATTTTAGTTTTCTAAATATATTTATTGTTCTCTCTTTCGAAAATAAAACCTTTTTGAATGTTATAATGTAAATTCTGTATATATTTGGAAATAATTTCTGTATTACCGGAATTGAGGAGAGAAGAATAACATGATTTCCTAATTCACCCAGTAAGCCTATTTTTAAACACAGAATTCTTTTTCTCCTAATAGGTCTGTCAGCGAGGCAAAGAAACGCAGTTTTCCTTGCTATTTAACCGCTTGTTGAAGGACGATGGAGTCATGCTTTTTCAAAAGGCATTGGTGCCGATTTCTACTTACCATGCTGATAACAATTACGCTAATCGTATATGGACATATGCATACAAGATCATTATGGATACTTTGTCATGGTGTAATGAGAAACAAGCTTGTTCTACTAGACTGGTTACAATTGAGTAGTGAAGTCAATCTACAAAGGAAAATCTATAGTTGCGGCTTTGTGTCACATCTAAGCTACGCTTAATAAAAAACTACATACAAGATCACCAATGAGAATTCAGCAAAAGAGTAATGCAAGACCTTGTTACCAAGCAGATATTGCGTAGGAAGTGGATTTGCATTGCGAAAAATGTTAGGAAAACAATATCCAGCCGACACGGCAAGGCCTAATATGTAACCTGCGGTGTGGTGGGGCATCAAAGACTTGGAAGAACGACAGTGATAAGGAAATACTGAAATTTGGAATAAACTGAACATTAACACCAGATGAGCCCGGAAATGAATACGATGGAGGACTGATTTGATTGTCCTCGGATCCTCTTAAGGAAAATCGGCCGAAAAAAAGTTTTTTTTTTTTTTTTTTTTTTTTTAATCATTTTATGCAGTTATTCGGAAAATTTACTTTAGATTTTAATGTAAATTTTTCTTTAGAATTTTAAACATATATCCCTCTTTTTCTTTTTTTCACTGTCTCCTTTTCTTATAAACTTCTGAACAAACACAGCAACCTGATGCTATTTGTCAGTGAATATGAATTAATTACTTCCTCAGAGAACGTTCGGATAATATAGACTTCGGACAAATTTGTATAGCAAATATGAACTATATGAAAGTACATCTATTTAGTATATTTGTTTCCCTTCCTTTATATATATATATATATATATATATATATATATATATATATATATATATATATATATGCATACACATACGATGAAGTGAAAGAAATTTATTAAATATAATATATATATATATATATATATATATATATATATATATATATATTCATAAATATATATATATATATATATATATATATATGTATATATATATATATATATGTATACACATACGATGAAGTGAAAGAAATATATTAAATAAATAATATATATATATATATATATATATATATATATATATATATATATATATATATATAATGTAGGTAGGTACGTATATGATTATATTTTATATATAATAAACTGTACAGACTGTTCCCTCGAGATGATTACAATGACTTAGACTTGTCGGAAGACATTAATGTAGCGTAATTGTGCATAATGGTAAGTGGAACGCTTGCTTTCAAACAACTTTTAATGCACTCCAAGTTACAACGTTTTACTTTTTTTTAATTTAAAAATTATCTGTAAAATATTTTTTGAAATATCATTCACATTATTTTTCAAATGAATATAATTCAAGTAAGGAAGGAAATGGTTTTAATTAAGGCCTATTAGGAATCCTTGGATGTTATGGCAATGTTCAGCACAGAAATAATATAAAAGGTTCTAGACTTAAATGGTAACATTGCGTATTTGAAGTATTGACTTATCAGTACGTTATTATATTAGTAGTTGAAAGTTAAAATAAAAACCTAACGAAAATTTGGTTAGGTTTTTATTTTAACTTATATATATATTTTTTATTTTAACTTATATATATGTGTGCGTGTGTGTGCGTGCTATGCGTATATTACTAAAAATAATTATTTAAACAAGAAATACATTTAAGAAAATTATATATTTAAACAAGGAATAAATAAAAAAATGAAAAGGAACATTTTTTTTTTACAGTAAGGTTGCCCCTGTACTCTTCTGGGGACCACATGACATAGTCGATTACGTTAAGAGATTTTTTAAAGCATTTCACTGCAAGCAAGAGGCTACAGAGAGGTTACAGTGTAGGAGCGAGAGTAAAGAGGCGTTGTGGACGAAAGCATGAAGAGAAGGACAGGGAATAGGTCAGGGCATCAGGAGATGCCGACTGACATTACATTTGAATATTTGGAGATTATAGTTATCAGGGAAACAAGCAATAGGAAAGGAATTCCAGAGACGGGAGGTGCGAGACATGAAGCTATTGGAGTAGAAGAAACCTCTACATTTAACCGTTTCGACAGTGAAAGTGTGGGACCGTGATTCCACACTTGTAGCACGCTTAAATTCATGCAGTCTGGAAACTAGCGAGACTAGCTCGTTGGAGCAATTATTGATAAGTAAGGGAGATATCAGTTAACACTAGACATGAACAAGTTAAGACTGTACTGACTGGGGAAAGATCAACTTGGGAGTTTGTTCTATGGAGCAGTGGTTCGCGGGAAGTTATTTGCGTGGAACATACTTCTTACTGGTGGAATACGGATGGAATGTGGGTGGTTTGCAAAAATGTAAGTGGCATGGAAGGTCCTAGCCGTCAAGGGTAGACCTGGCGCAACCAAGGGATGTATTTCGCCCGTGCAATTTCCATGGAAATAACGATGGAGCAATTAAAGGCTCGCCACACCCGGCCTGTGAGAGAGGGACCGGTGGTGAAAAATAAATCTAGGAGCGGTATTTTGAACTGTGAGGACCGAGCAGCTCCCGCCCAAATATTGCAACAATAATCCATTTTTGGACTGATCTGCCTCTTATAAATGTTTGGTTTGGTTTGTTTTACGGCATATCAACCACAATGAGATATTTAATGTCGACAAAATTTTCAGTGTTGGTAATATTTTTTCCAAAACTTTATTTCTGGTAATAATCTTTCGCTGGTATTTTTTTTTCAAAAAATTTATAGCCTTTAATGTTTTTTTTATTTTTTTCAAAAATGTATTGCTGAGAATATATACATATATATACACAAATTATTTCTGGTATTAAAACCTATCTTTACACGTTCATGGTGTTTTGACAGGTATTTATTTGAACAGTACAGAGAGTCGATCGTCTAACCTGCATCTTTAGCGATTGATCGTATATAGGAGTTTCACTTGAGTGCGATTGTAAGTTTGAGGCCCAATATTCTCTCAAATCACGGGTCCTTCTCGAGGGGCCTCCGTCTATCGTGACTGGTGGCAGTTCATGATCTGAGTGACGGTGACGGAATAGAGGTCAGCTGGTAATCACTGATCGTCAAGAGTTTTCGAGTTGCACCCGTATATTGTCGTATCATCGGCATAGATGTTTAAAAATGATCTGAGTATATTCTTAGGCAGATCATTTATGTAAATCAGAACGAGGGTGGGTCCAAGAAGTGATCCCTTGAACATGCCTGCATTGGCCGCAAGAGCATCAGAGGGCTGGACGTTAATAATTACCTTCGACGATCTACTTTTAAGATGGAAATATAGGTGATGGAGATGCACCTATATTTTTAAAGCTTTAAAAACACTGGAAACTTAGCCTTTATATGTGCCGTTTCTGACTGCAGATGTAGCAATGTTGCGTCAGCATTTGACACTCAGAGCCGAAAGATAAAGGAATAGAAAACTTGAGAAATTATAAGGAGAGAAAATAATAATGAAAAGAAAAATGAATAGAAGAATTAACAACAATATCTATAGCTACTTCCCTCAATTTCCCTAAATAAACAAATTTCATTATATGTTCTGAAAATTCTTTTGATCATACCCTAAATCACTGTCTTGAATGTTTTCATACATTCGAAAAGCGGTTATGTTTAGGTAGGGGTAGGGATGAATTTTTCATCGAATTCTGACATCCGTTAAATGCATGTCGGCTGGGTATTTTTTATTGTTAACGGCAAAACATTCTTACGGCATATTTTTCTATTTGTATACTTAAAGATTTTTTGGGGATGTCCAGGTTAAAAAAAGTTTTATCAGGTCATCCCATAAGTTCTGTCCGAATTTTAACTTTTTGGTAAAATGAACGAAATTTAAAGAGTATTTTTAATGTCGAATGGAGCTGAACATTATTTTTATGTTTAGATGCATTTCAACGGATCACATTTTATGTCAGAGAACAATAAAATTAAATTTTGTTTGATTAAAGCCCTGCTAACATCGAAGTACGCAAGAATCATTTGAGGCACATAATGCTTTATGAGTTCAAGAAAGGAAACTCAGCAGCCGAAGCGGCTAGAAACATTCACTCAGTATATGGAGAGGAATGTGTGAATGAAAGAACTTGCAGAAGATGGTTTGCAAAATTCAGAGGTGGAGATTTCACCCTTGAAGATGAATATCGAACCAAACTTCCAGTTGAGTTTGATAAAAAGCTTCTTGAAGCGACCGTTGAAGAAAATCCTGCTTTATCAGTTGAGGAATTGGCAGTGGTTCTCAGTTCAAGCCATACAACAGTTCATCATCTTCAATAACTTGAAAAAGTTCCTAAACTTTGAAAATGGGTTCCTCATGAATTGTCTGAAAACAACCTCAAATCCCGCGTTGACATCTGCTTTCTCTCCATTCTCGCCAACTTGTTTCACCTTTTTTGGATAGACTTGTGACTGCCGACGAAAAATGGATCTTTTATTGAAAT
Source organism: Acanthosepion lycidas (assembly GCA_963932145.1). Taxonomy (NCBI): domain Eukaryota; kingdom Metazoa; phylum Mollusca; class Cephalopoda; order Sepiida; family Sepiidae; genus Acanthosepion; species Acanthosepion lycidas. The sequence goes on from OZ010571.1 coordinate 107,631,487, forward strand.
ATTAAGCGTCGTAGACAGTGGCTTGGTAAAGGGAAAGGACACCAGCCACAGCCGAGAAGGGAACTTCATGGGCAAAAGTTTCTTCTTTCAATCTGGTGGTGTCGCCAAGGAATAATCCACTTTGAATTCTTATCGCCTAATGCAACAATTAATGCTCAAATATATTGTCAGCAATTAGAGCGTTTGAACCAAGCTTTGAGGAAAAAAAGACCTGCTCTAGTGAATCGAAAAGAGGTGATGTTTCATCAGGACAATGCGTTACCCGCACAGCAAGAATCACGTCACAAAGGATCGAAGGACTTGGTTGGGAGAAAATTCCTCATCCACCTTATTCTCCCGATCTTGCTCCTTCAGACTACCATTTGTTTCGTAGCTTACAAAATCATTTGGAAGAAACAGCTATTGTAACACCGGAAGAGGTTAAAATTGACATTCGTGAGTTCTTCGAATCAAAGCCAAAATAATTTTACAGTAATGGAATTAGTAAGCTTGTTAATAGATGGAAGGATGTCCTAGATAAACAAGAAAAATACTTTGTTGATTGAATCTGTAATTAAATGTAACATTTGGTCACTTGTTTTCTTTATTCAAAATTCAAAGAACTTATGGGATGACCTGATATTTAGCTAAAATTTTAAAATATTTTCACTTTTAATTTTCAATAGACTATTTTCCTTATTAAAGCAAATAAATTTACGAGAATTACTTACAGTATATAGATTTATTTTTTTCATATCAAGTATAAGTATGTATATTACCAGGTGACATTTTTTAAAATTTTATTTTTAAATATTATTTAAGAAAATTTATGACTATGACGGCAAAAATAGCTAATTCATTTCTCTGATTCAGTAAACTTTTTTTTTATAAACTTAGTAATATTTAGTTTATCATGTATGTACAAAGGACATGGGTCATTTAATTGCCTACATATTCTAGTTTTTCTTATTAATTTCATTTTCAGCATCTGCTTTTTGAAACATGGTTAATACTGTGTATCGAAAAACATATTTTAAATCCGTTAATATATATATATATATATGTGTGTGTGTGTGTGTGTGTGTGTTATGAAATGGACAAAGTCCGACAATTATTTTAAGGCATTTTTATCTTTATATGTTCTTTTTATAGATACAAATATTTAAGCAAATGCTCTGTTTATAATAAAAAATATTAACGAAATTTACCAGCCTGAATGTCCCAGGAATCGAACCTGTATCCTATACGGAACCGTCATATAGCCTGACTTGATTTTTACTGATTGAGCTACAGAGAAGTGTTTCGGTTAGCAAGGTCGATTTTACTGTGTTAAAACTACAATTCTCCATGATTTTCTCTCGTACATTCATATCTCCTCGATGCGTATCCAAATATAAAAAAATGACGTCACACATTATGAAATGGACAAAGTCCGACATTTATTTTAAAAAGAACGTATAAGCTTAAAAAAAGGTCTTAAAATAATTGTCGGACTTTGTCCATTTCATAATGTGTGACGTCATTTGTTTACATTTGGATACGCATGGTATCCGGCGACGTCTTGTCAATTTTGTTTCTTTCAATCAGTCAATGAATGCGTACGTCATTTTGTTTATTTGTCTTGCGTGCCAATAATTTTTCCTTACTCTAACAAATCAGAAAACAAATCTGTCCACATTCCATCAAACCGCAACCAAACTTAGCCGCGAGAAAAGATAGAATCGTTGCCTAGAGAAATCTACTAACGTAACCTTCGTTTTGACAAACCTATTTCTCGTTTCAGTGATCTGGACTTTAGCAAACACCTGAAATCTTTTCAAGACATCTTCGATATGAATCGTCTCTAACGGATAACAATAACTGTCAGCGTTTAGTTTGATCAAATAAGAGATATGTGCTGAAACTTGGGAGATCGATGCTGTGTTTCTGCCGAAGAAACCAATCACTTTGCAATATCACTAAAAGAAATTAAAGTAACTGTAGTCTGTTTCCATTTGATAACTACTTACTCTTGCTTTTCTTTTTTTCTTCTTCTCTGTAATAAAATTAGAAATAAAGACGCGGAAAATGCTCTTACTTCGCGTACAAATATTTTAATTAGATTGCATCTCACAATTAAGAAAAAAAATCCTGATCAAAAATGAACTCTCTTAATAATACACTATTATCTGGTTCACCAACTTCGTTTGCTTTCCCAGAAAAATAATCAGTTCACATTATGAACGTAACGACTTTGATAAACATCTGTGCTGTTTGCAATCTCCAAACCAGGCATATGTATTGCATTACTAAATTAAAGTTTCATAAACTTTTTTTTTTTTTTACTTTAGGACGTGCGACTAATTAAAATATCACACCAATATATTAAATATCATACTCTAGAAGGAAATATGATGTTCCTTTCTTCAGAAACGACAATAATTAACTCTTATGAATTATGCGAAACTACTCAGTGATTAAGCATCTTTTTTCAAGATGACGTTGTAACATTGATTCGAGGATGTAGAAGAACGAAGATATTCAGTAGAACACATGCTCACTAGTTCTCTTAGCATTCCTCTACGTGCGGAATAGCCTCTCTAAGGAATTTTGTACAGAAAGCGTGTCGAAGTTTGAAATTTCTTGCAACCCTACGTCGGTTTCGCACCATTTTGCTCTTATATCCAAAACTTAGACAAAGGCAATCCTTCACTGTCAGAGCTCTACGAACACGAGGTATCCTGGGCAATCGCCGGCTTTCCTGGTCAAGCTTCCGCATTCTGTAACAGATTCTGGTTATCGAGACAACATTTACCGGTTGCTACTAATTATATTTCCATCACTATGAGTGTCAACATATATACAGATAAAATAAGCTTAGTAAATGACGATTAGAAAGTCAATCAGGAGAGACTAAAGCGACAAATTTAAATGATGAATATATGTCAAATTAATTATAAACATTCGTATAAAATATTAAACCGTTTTCCAAGAAAATCATTTTCGCAAGTATTATTATTATAGCATCGAGGATCTTTAGATTAATTCTCATTGTAAAATAAATTCTGATTAATTGTATTTAGCATTGTTTCTTTTATTGTTCGAATAAAATTTTGAGCGTTCTTTCAGATAACACTATTATTTAAAATAAAAATTTAAATAAGCGATAACTTATGTTTAATAGCTGAAATTAACTTTCAGGAAATTAAGTTTAATTGTTAGCAACGGATATAATAAACATACCTAAATTCCCTTTAGACTCGAGAAAAACGGAAGTAAATTAAAGTAAATTAGTGCATATTTAGCAGAAGTGTTCAGTTTGCAATCGATATAATTAGGTGAAAATAATAGATTATGAAGTACCCAGGATGTAATAAAACAAAAAGATGTCAAATTCATATCTATCAGACGTAGGTCAGTTAGAAAAATATTGATTTCAGAATAACTTGGACTTCTTTTGACTTTTAAGATTTAGATGTTTAGAATTAAAACTTTAGAAATGTATTGTCTTCTTTAAATTGCCGAAGATACTTTCCCGACCACATAATACAACTTTACTGCAGAACTTGGAAAGTCAAAGTCTGTCCATATTAATTACTTTTGAAACAGCAGTATGCTTTTTTTTTTTTTTACAGATAACTGAAAAAATGGCATATTTCTCACTTGATAGTGACTTGTTTTTGTTATGTATATATATTTTTTTATATTATTATTTTTTTGTTAAACAAATATTCATGCATTTGCCCCAGTCGCCAAAGAACTCTAATCAGCAAGAAGAAACAAAAAGCTAGAGTCGCTTTTGCAAACGAATATTTTTCCGAACAGATAAATATTGAGTGAATGTAATCTTCACCAATGAAAGATTAATTTAGTTTGCACCGATGGTGTGAAGTATATCTGATGGCATTAGGGTGAGAAATTAATTCCCAAATGTGTGAATAAATCAGTTAAATTCGGAGGTTGGAATGTAATAGTATAAGGGTGATCTGTATCGCAGGTTTTGGTATACAAATTAGGTTATATGGCAAAATAATTGGCGTATGTATAAGATTATTATTGAACATATTTTTTTCTTTCTGAGATATTTCCAATCCCTGGGTCCTTCATTGGGCAAGATAATATTCATTACCATACGCAGCAAATGCTATATAAAACTATTCGAAAATTTTGACATATTATATCACAAAACTACATCTCATTCTTTATGGAAATATTTGCTTCTTTAAATAACTTTAATATCTTTAAATGAACAGAATTTTCCAGTCATATATCAGTCCCTTTACTAATGTACAAGAACAGTCTCTTTTGAGAAAAATCTGGAGTGACAGCAGCAACACAATAACTTTCGTGCATTTGAAAATTTTTTTTTTTTTTGACAAAGTGGTTAATAGTCATCTATTTAAAATTTAAATGACTCTCCTGCATAAATATACATTTTAGCTTTTAGTTTCCTTGTCGTTTGTACGATTCGCAACGGCTCTTCTTAAATTATATTAGGTTGGTCCAAGAATAATGACGTAATAATGCCGTTTTTTGACGTATTTTTTAACGTCAAGAAACGACATTATTACGTCATTATTTTTGCACCAACCTAATATTAAGCTTTGATCTTAAGGTGACATGTTCTTTGATATGACATATATTTCTACCTCCTACATATATAGCTCAAAAATAACTTCACATATTGCTTTACTTTAAGAATTCATATTTCCATGAAGTACTCAACTTCCTGTCCATATATCATGTATACTATGTGTTTTCCTATATTCATTAATAAAATAATGTCGGGGATTTTTTTTTCTCTATTATTTCGCCTAACTTAAATATGTTTATTTGTGGTGTTTACTTAAAAGAAATAATTGTTTTCATGTCTTTATCCATTGTTCTTATTCTTCAATGTCTTTTGTTTCTTTATACCTACTTTTCTCTTCTTCTATGTGCTCTATCCCTTTAAGTTATTGGCGATCATGGCTCTCCACAACACCCTGTCCTTTGTAGCTCTTAGCAAATTTGATTTTTTTATCATTTCTCCTGAACTATGTTTTGCTATCTATATCCACTAGCTCGGTGAAGAAGTTATGCGCTGTTTTCCCCTCTCGCCATTGTCTTCGGTATGTTATGTCAGTGTCAAATTTTACAAACAGTCTTTTTTACTTATTTACCCTACAAATATCAACCGCTTCTTTCTGATGCCATGTAAAGCTTTCCTTTTTCATTCCATTTTCTCGAAAACTCTGTGGTTGCTCACATATTCAGTTCATGATATTTTCAGCCTATTTCTGAAGAAAGCACCTTCTTCTTTCCACAAGTCCCTTCTTCCTCTTTGATGTGACTGCGCAGCATTCAATTCCATAAAGGAGAACAGATATTAAGTATCAGTACTCTTTTCTTTATTTTTTTTCTTCCCCTTTTTCTTAATATATTGCTTAGCTTATGAAAGGCATCATTCGCTATACAAATACAATACCGTTTTCGGTCTTTCACTTTTCATCTTCTGTTAAAACGCATCACATATATTTAAATCGTTGTACTTGTATCATTTTGCTATGTCCAACTGGTAATCTGCGTGATGGGCGGTTCTTTTTGCAAATCGATGCATTCTGTTTACGGCAATAGAGATTTAATCCTTTTGTCTGGCTTTATCTTCACTTCCTTCTCGAAGAGTCATTGTATTAGGTTGGTGCAAAAATAATGACGTAATAATGTCGTTTTTTGACGTTAAAAATACGTCAAAATACGACATTATCACGTCATTATTTTTGCACCAACCTAATAGTTTCTTTACATGTTGCTATCAATATTGTACTCTCTGCATATATTTTATGTTGTTAAGATTGTTGGCGCTGGTACTGAATTCTTGTAGGGCTTCAATTATCTTAGAATCGCCTCAATCTATAGGTTGAATAATTCCGGTGAGACAGCACTTTATATTTTTTTATATATTTACTGAATTCATATTCTGTCCTTATCCAGGCGATTTGCTCCCATCATATATTTTGGATTATTCTAATATCCTTTCACAACATATCAAGGTTACTTAGTAGTTTCAACTTGTACGTAATTTATCACACTCGAGAACTTAAATTAATTTATTTTGAAAACTTACATTTATACAAATCTATTGAGCAATACAATTTTCTGTCATTTATTATAGTCTTTAAGTTAAAAATCCTTGAGTAATAGTAATATGAACACACACACACACACACATATATATATATATATATATATATATATATATATATATATATATATATATATATATATATACTTATTTATTTAAAAATATTATTCCATCGCTACATAAGAGTTCTCATGTTTCAAAACAGGAGCCGAAAACTTCAATATAATTATCTGAATTGAATTGAATTAAAGTACCAAGCTCTGTTCCATCTTCAAGCGAATTTGTTTTTTGGGGGGTTTTTGGGGGTTTTTTTTTTTGAAAAAAGAAGTCCCTTGAAGATGGAACAGAGCTTGGTACTTTAATTCAATTTAATTCAATGGAATCATATTTTTAAATAAATAATAGATTTTTAAATAAATAATTATATTTAGGCTCTACTTTTGTATAGAGCACTGTTTTGTAAAAATAACAACAAAAATACTAAAGAACTTTGGATTATTTACCTAACGAGTTCTTTCCTATTTTCTATATATTTTCACACGCACACGCACACGCACACACACACACACACACACACACATATATATATATATATATATATATATATATATATATATGTGTGTGTGTGTGTGTGTTAAGTAATTCACCACAAGCAAGGCGGGAGTGCGACTAGTACGCAGGGGGTTTACAGAGGATTGAGAACAAGAGTAAAGAGAAATGTTTGATGTATGAGTAAAATATACAGAGAAGGACGGGGAACAAGCTCAGGGTGTCAGATATCGATTGACATTACACTTGAATATTTGAAGATTATAGTCATCGGGGAAGCAAGCATGGGGAACGGAGTTCCACAGACGGGAAGTATAGGAGGAGAAGCTGTTTGAGTAGTATAGACAGTCACTTTTAACCGTTTTGACAGTGAAATTGGTGACCGAGATGCTATCCTGGTAGCTCGCTGAAATTCATGCAGTCTGGAAAAGAGCGAAAGTAGCTCGTCGGGAAAGTTGCCGTGAAAATACTTGTAGAAGAGACAGAGAGACTCCATGGCACGTCTGTGGGATAGCGATTGTAGATTAGATGACAGATCAGGACCTATAATATTCCATATTCGTCTCTGGATTTTGTCGAGACGTACAGCGGTGCACTAGACTATATATGACAGCAAGATTCCATTCAAAACCGGATGGACTCAGACGAGAAAATTTTCTGGACCTACACAGAGAACCAGCTTTTCTTCTGGTAGATGAAGCTATTGATTCAGTGTAGCTATTCCACCTCATAGCAGTGGACAGCACGAGACCAAGCAGGCGTAACGAGACACTCTTGAGGAGTTGGGCATTGGCCATTCTGATGTAAGGCAGGGAGGGTTATCTACATTGGTAAAGGAGAGCAGTTTCGTTTCGGAGGCATTCAAGTTTACAAGCCATTTTTTGAACCAGTCAACCACAGATTAGCGGTACTTTTCGAGATCAGCAGCCAGGTTACTTTTGTCAATTTACTATTGAGGCTAGTGTAAATAGTAGTGTCGTCTGCGTAGATGTCTATTAACAATATGATGAACAGATGAGATTTATAATAATATCTCACAGAACCAAATAAGTTATAGTAAAACATTCTAATATAAATTGATATTGCGCTTGATTGATTTTTTCTCTACGGCTTAACAATTTACTGATTATTTAAAATCAGAAAATATTTTTAGATTGAAAGGATTTTTTTATTGGGGAGATATCAATGATTTTAGTAATACAATTCTTACAAATTAACCCATAGCTGTGGAAAGAACAAGTGGAACCCTACCATTCCCCAGGCTATTTCTGCCTAAATGAATATAATGAAACAAACGTGGATTGGAAGTTGGCTATCCGATTAAACATTGCTTGCCTCTGTTCATAAAATCATCCGCACAATCAAACTTTACAGCGCCTGTTTTTCGCAAGCGGTCACCCATCCAAGTAGTGAGCAGGCTAAACGTTGCTTACTTTCCGTGATCCTACATGTACCGTTGTTGCAACTTTATAAGCCCGTAATCTTTAAGTGAAAGGATTAAAAATATATTATAAGATTAAATTGACCCGGTGTATTTATCAAACATGTGGATATTTTGAAATGTTTTTCTAGATGACTTGGTGGCTACCAATTTTCTTATGCAAATGTTGACTTGTATAATAAAATGTAAAATAATGTAGCTGACATATTAAAGTTTTGTGATGTCAAAGAAGAGTAGTTACCACTTTTGTAATGCCAACGAATATTTTTGTAATGTTAGTTGTAGTAGAGACTATAATGGCAATTACAACTCGAGTAACTCCGTTGAACAATCCTAATGTCAGACACCTTCGAATGCCACATGCACTAATAGTACTTGCTCGATAATTCTCGCTCAACAAGTAAACCCTATAGTGATCTGAATAAAATAAATAGTATAGTGAATATAGAGAATAGCGGTTCGTGTAATAATAGAGGATAGAGTAGAAATGGTGATCAATTTGATGTCACGCGACTTCCAGCTTTTGCGTTTCCTCTATGGTCACATAGTATACTAAATTCAGTAATAGGATCGCATGTGTTTGCTCACTGGCGATCTATGTACAAACTCAAGTGTCAGCAGCGACATTTTATTCTTATACAACAACAAATAGTTTGTATCATTTCAGCAAGGGCATACTCTAGATATTTTGATTATATCAAGTAATTTTGGGTTTTGCTTTAATATTAGCTTCTTAAAGTAAAAAATAATATGAATTTGTGATTAATGATAAACTACTTAAGAAATTTCTTTGTCTAATATAAAAAAAAATGTATTTTTCCCAGAATTTCTTTTTCTGTCATTTGTTCTTAGCAACTGATAATGAGTACATTGTTACATTAGTAAAATCTATTTTTTCTTTCTTTCTTGTTGTTTTTTTCTTTCGCTTCACCCTACTTTATTCTAATTCTCTTCATCCCCTACATATTTTAAATCAGTTTGCTCCAAGCATGACAGAAAGCCCCAGTGGAAATTGAGAGTGAAGGATATGAAAATATAGAAGTAACTACAAACCTAATTCTAAACTGGGAACAAGGGATAAAACTGTACTACTCTTCAAAAGACCGAGGAAGAGTATAAGCCGTGCGATAGGTGAACCTATCTACTCCTATTGAAATTTCTTTGTCTAATATAAAAAAAAATGTATTTTTCCCAGAATTTCTTTTTCTGTCATTTGTTCTTAGCAACTGATAATGAGTACATTGTTACATTAGTAAAATCTATTTTTTCTTTCTTTCTTGTTGTTTTTTTCTTTCGCTTCACCCTACTTTATTCTAATTCTCTTCATCCCCTACATATTTTAAATCAGTTTGCTCCAAGCATGACAGAAAGCCCCAGTGGAAATTGAGAGTGAAGGATATGAAAATATAGAAGTAACTACAAACCTAATTCTAAACTGGGAACAAGGGATAAAACTGTACTACTCTTCAAAAGACCGAGGAAGAGTATAAGCCGTGCGATAGGTGAACCTATCTACTCCTATTGAAGAGTAAAAAGAATCAGTGAATAAAATTTCAGAATGCAGACGGAGACATTTGAGGTATAGATTTAAAGTAACCTTTAGAATGAACCGGGAACCCAATCCTAAACACGAAACTTCTACTCAGTTTTAGTAGAATGGGAAAGAATGTGAACCTGGCGATAAGCGAATCTGTCTACTCCTATTTATGTTTATTCTTTTATTTTCTTAATGTCAGTTTATATAAATATTTATACATACAAATAAATGTATTTTCATATTAAAACTTAAAATTTCTTTCGAATTTAAATATTAGTGATATTCTAAGACCTAAAAATGGATCAAACCTATGCATTTTTGTTATTTTTTTCATTCTTGGACGTTTGACCAAAATCAGTAATTGTCCTCCCTTGCTTATTACAGATCACAAAAGAGAGTAGACCTTTGTACATCGTGGAATACTATCTCCATTTCTTATTTCCCACTCAAAAATTATAATCCCCCAAGTAAACAGGAGATTCTGCTTCTGACAGAATGGCGATGAAAATTTATATGGCATATAAATTAAACCGCAGAATAGTCTACAAGCTTTGCAATCAACATTAACATTGTGCACATAATGTAAACATAGAAATTTATACTGGCTGCTAAAAGCTATATGTATTCATACGCTTATAAATTTCCATTTCTCATAAGGACACTAGTAATAAATGTCGTAAGATCCGAGCTGCCTATACTGACACAGCAACGAGAAAATTTTGCTGATCAAGCAAATACTTTTTACAAAATATTTCTCGTTATAGATTATCGAAATTTCATATCCTTGTTGGCGGGAGAAAATGCAGTATTTTGTAGAGCACAAACAAGAAGCAAATTTTTTAGCGACATTTCTCTTTATATGATACTGATATTTAATACACTTAAAAATTAAACTGCTGTGGATATCAGGACATATATATATATATATATATATATATATATATATATATATATATATATATATATATATATATATATATATAAACGGTGTAATTTAGTGAAGGATAAGAATAATTTTCGGCACATTAGTGTTAATGATTTTTAAAAAATCCTAATGCGTTCCAATGCTGATAATTCTTCCATCTTGTGTATCTAGATACGATTACTAATATTCATTATGAATTTCAATCGTCACTTTATTGTAATATTGTTTTATTGCGAGGAGATATTCTTGGTTTCATTTAGCTTATTTAGACGGAAACAAATTAATATTACAGGGAACTTTGGGGATATTTTGTGCGCCATGTCTTACTGGGTTAAGTACAAGGGGCTTCAACGTCGATACAAAAGTTACTTGCCGACATGAATATACATAAATGAACCATGCATTCACTTACTAACCTACACGTTGGTGTCCAGGCCTGTAAAGTAAATAGAATCTCGTTCAATCAAATGATAAGATCTCAGATTTTGAAATCCCGGCACACCATGACATTAAAAATTAATCAGGTCAGAAAAGGAATGCAATAAAATCTTTCTCTTTTTCACTCTGTTTCTCTCTCTCTCTCTCTTTCTCTCGCTCGCTCTATTGCTCTCTCTCTCTTTCTCTCGCTCGCTCTATTGCTCTCTCTCTCTCTGTTTCTCTCTCTCTCTCTTTCTCTCGCTCGCTCTATTGCTCTATCTCTGTCTCTCTCTGTTTCTCTCGCTCGCTCTATTGCTCTCTCTTTCTCTCGATCTGTTTCTCTCTCTAACTCTGTTTATCTCTATTCCTCTCGCTCGCTCTCTCTCTCTCTCTCCCGCTATGTTTCGCTCACTGTTCCCCCATCTCACGCTCTCTCGCTTTGTTCATCTATTTTCCTCTCTCTCTCTGTTTCTCTCCCCCGCTATGTTAAGCTCACTGTTTCCCCCTCTCTCGCTCTCTTTATCTATTTCTCTCTCGCTCTGTATATCTCCCACTATGTTTCGCTCACTGTTTCTCCATCTCCCGCTTTGTTTATCTATTTCTCTCTCGCCCACACACACATACACACATACATCAAGAAAATCACAGACAATAAGAAAGAGAGATGCAACAACACGAGTAACAATGTTGATTCTAAATAAATATTTATACTCAGAGAAAAGTTATACACAGTGAAATGCAATAAACGCTATGGGTAAGACTTTCTTTTCTTAGAGAAACATGAGAATCTGTAATAATACAAGTGATTTTCGAAAGTCGGCGTGCTCGATATTCGTAGAATCTATTTACAGTGAATATAATCAATCTGACATGTCCAAGGATGCAACTGATAGCACGTGGTGGTATGCGCGAGTTCATTATCGTATCGTTATTTAATAGCTTTGTGTGGCGGACGGCGATATTAGAAGCGCACACTTAACGACATACTTTACGACGCAAGCTAATTGGACCGCGGGATGTGTTTCCTAACACTTGCTCTTTGGTCAACAACTTTTTAAATTCCTCAAACTTAACTTAGCCTGGCACGAAGCCACAAGAATTTGGCACCTCGAGAGAAAGGTACTAACTGCACGTACTAATGTCCTAAGTTGTCTCTATTATTAAACCTGATTTTGTATCGGGCTTTTTATTATATGTCTACGCATATTTGTTGCAGATTTCTGTTTAAAAGTGCGTTTTTTGTTTTTTGCATGTACACTTCCCTATATGTTCGAACGTTGCTTTTGTTGCCCACATATCAATCTCTTTGAGTTATTAATGCTGAAATTTAAATATTTGCACGCAATTTTAATTTTTTTGTTTTTTTGAAATAGTAATCGTTTTAACAAGTGATATATATCTAAATAATTAACCCATAACTGTGGAGAGAAGGTGGATTCATACATTTTCTAAGGATTTTTGCGCATAAGTGAACATAATAAAAGCCTTTATCTATCACACTACCCACACATCCATGCTTACAGCATCTTCTTATACCAAATCGGCCATCCATCTAGGTACTAACCACGCTCGATGTTGCTTAACTTCGAACGCGAATCAATGTTTCAATGGGATGCAGCGGTAAGCCTCTATCTATTCGTGTGGAAGCTCTTGCTTTGTCGTTTCTCTCTGTGTATATGTGTTACTGTGTAAGCGCTTGATTTTACAACTGTATTTAGAAGAGTTATTGAGAATCAAGCTTTTAGGCAGAGAAACAATACAATGGTAGAATTTGCTTCAGTTACTTGTGGACACGAAGCAAAGAGAATAGAAAATCAAACTCCAAATTCTTCCTTTCAAATCAAATCAATTATTTCTCTTATCCCTTATCGAACACCGCCACCACATCTTCACTTATTTGTTGCTTTTGCTTTCATCTCCAAGCGGGGGCGACGAATCACTGCCTGGATACTAATTGCAGCCAGTATGACCTTCCATAGATTGCTAAACATCGGAGAAAGTAGCGTCAGGCTAAAATTTAAGGACGCAAAAAACAACACATTGTTCAACTATGACTGACTAAGAGAACAATGAACATGAGCAAAATCTCCCGCCAGTATCATATCACATGGTGCACAGGGACATGAAGTCTGAAAGAATTCTTTTATATTATTTTATTTGTCTTCCTATTGATTTCAACTCAATCATTTTGACATCAGACCCCAGTGGCTGCGGAAAGGTTTCCGCATTTGTTTCTATTATTTCTATTTCATTTGATTTCACTTTTTTTACTCATATCCAGCTGTTATATCATACGAGTCAAATGTCCAAAGTAATTTTCTATATTATTTTTTTCTATTCCATTTGCTTCTGTTTATGAATGTCTTCATATGAAGCAGTCCTCTTTTCTTATCTTTTTTCTTCGTTTTCTTTTTATTCAAACAGCTAATGAAGTTTAAACGGATAAAAGTTTGATTTTTTTAAAGTTTATGTAATCACGTATTTTAACGTTTACTAAGTGGAACGTGCATTCATCAAGAGACAACAAAAAGCGCTGTTCGCTATCACTAAAAATGGCTGCTCGAGAATGGCATTGATATTAAAGAGCTAGGCTAGGCGTTATGCAATTCAAAAAAATGTAAAAATCCGAAGTAATTTATCATTGCGAACCGGCAACATTATTGACAGTTTGGTGAAGATTTGCCAAAATATTTTGGATTGAACTGAAACAATCCCTCTCAGGCTGTGGTTAGACTGTAGATCCCGATTGACATTTCAGGAGATTTTCCCTTCTTAATCAGTATTCACAAAGTATAAATCTTTGGAACGTTTTCTTAGTATACGTTTATTTTTTTCTTGGGTATTGTAGTGTTGCAGCTCAGAACAGGCACCAGGTTCGTTCTCAGGGGGAAACTTCTTCCAGTCAAAAGATTGTGGCTTAAAAATAACTCTTTGGAATATCGTTACCCACAAAATAAACCAAGAATACAATGTGGCGAGTGCGATCCTCACTGGGTGCCCTGTATTTTGGGCATTTTGCCATATCTAAGCCACGCTTAAAAGATCAAAATATATGTAGATATTATCCTTATAATTCTGCATCATTTGTCACGACACGATATTTTGCGATTATTTTCTCGCAGCTTAATAGAGTTTTGTTGGAAATTATTTATTTATTTATTATCAAATGTATTTTTGTTAAAGCTATTTTTGAATGTTTATTTTTATTACGCCGATTAAATATTATGTGATCTCCATGACCACACATAAAGATTCTGTCGCCTCTAAGTGTTGACTTCAATGTTCACTTATATATATATATATATATATATATATATATAATAATAATAAAAAGGCCCAAACACTAATATTCCATGTTTATAATTTATTACATTGGAATCGTAATCAAGATACAATTCATCAGACCTACAAATTCAAAAATAAATCGGAAAATATAACTCAGGTTATAAAAAATAAAATTTTATTGAGAGTGTGTGGGGGGTGAGAGACAAGTGGGAGAAGGAAATGGAAGCTCTAGAAAGAGCTAACAAAAGAAAGAAGAACAGGAAGGCCTAAAGGTGAAGTTGGGGATTAAAATTTAACGGAGTGTAGTTTTAAAGAGAGGAGTTAAATAACGGTTTAAATGAGTAAGATACAAATAAATATAAATCATTTTTCAATGCATAATTCGCTACCGATTCACTAACATAAATTAAAATTCAAAGAGAACCGATGTGTAATAAGGAAATTTGATAAAGCAAGTAATATCACCTACCGGTTACAACTTCAATATAAACATATAAAAATTAACGAATATTTAATCTAGTAAGGGCCTACCGTTTATATGCCCCAAAAAGATACGTAGATACCCACATACACAACAACATGACTATATATATATATATATATATATATATATATATATATAGAAATTAAAACGTAAAAGTTAAAAAAACACATCCATCCATATATACATATAACATATAAAAATAGATGGGTAGAAATAAACTAATTCGTAATTAAAAACATTGAGTAAGAACACGTTAACAATATTAAAAAACCACGGAGTCGCTAAGGCCTATATATCTCTTAAGTCTACATATATACCTAGGTATATATAAATATCATATATATATATATATATATATATATATATATATATATATATATATATATATATATATATATACCGAGGTATATAAAAAATATATGTGTGTGTGTGTGTGTGTGTGTGTGTGAACCTTTTTGGAAATCTCATCAAATGTGCAAATGTAGATTTTGACCCGTTTCTTTTTTAGGTTGAAGATTTTCCGCACCACCCATATATATATATATATATATATATATATATATATATATATATGCGTGCAGACGCACATTGCCTCTTGAGATACACAACTAATAATTTTCTGCATGCACGAAACACGAATGAATAATTCATCTGTAGGTAGACATTCCTTAAATGCTCTTCCATATTCTAAAAAGCAGTCCATAATTCCTCCTACTTGAAACAGACATAAGTAGACAGAACGTAATTGTGAATAACCAATTTCCACTTGAATAACCAATTTCCGCTGTGAAGTAACTGAATCCATAGCTTTTTTTTCCTTTTTTTGATGTTGTCATCAGATCTCCATTTTAGTATCCGGAAATGCTCATTAAAAGCTCCTAATTCAGATTTACGTTACTAGCCCTAGAAATATGTTCTCCTCTGCGACAAAAGGTTTATTTCATAAGAAAATGATTAGTTATTAACAGTGGAATATTTATTTATTTTTGTGATTGAGTTTAACAATAATAGGTTTTAGTATTAATCTTCTCTTTCCTCGATGTGTCCGTGTCCATGCTAGACGTGGCCATCCTAGTTATCCTTAACGTAACATATCGGTGTAGCTCTTTTTGTGTATTTCACGTCACTCCTAACCTCTCTGCAGTCAAACGTTTGCTCAAAATCGTTACATAATTTGTGCGCTGTTTTATCTGTTGTCTTGAATATACACTATGCGTGTGAAATTCACCAAGCCCTCTACTTTGAAAAAAAAAAATGATAAAAAAGAGTGCAGTTATTATGATAAATTATGTCAGTATAAATAATTAAATACTTGTCTCTCTATCTCCGCTTGGTTTATATATACACCTATATCTTTATCATTCATGTAGTAATGGTTAGTAAATTCACATTGTAGACAAATACACAGATTATTTAATTTGTTCACTAATGAGGCTCCACGGTTGTGGCCTCAACCCAGGCAATAATAGCTACTATGTTATATGTTGAGTTTAGAATTGTAAATTGCAAATTTTGTTTTCTTTCATATTACCGTCAACACTTAGCGGAGACAGACTTTCATGCTAAAACTCTATATTCAGGCCATATTTTCGCATGAAACATACAAACATGCTAGTATGCTTAGTGTTGACCTCAAAGTCCAATGCGTAAAAATAGCCTGAATATCGCGTTTCAGCATGAATCAGTCTGTCTCCGCTAAGTGTTGAATGATATATATATATATATATATATATATATATATATATATATATATATATATATATATATATAATAATGTGGCAAGCCGAATTAAATTGTCTCTTTGACACCAAAATAGATTATGTCTGCCAGAAGTATTCTGATTTTCTAAGCGTTTTTTAGGTTGTGGCAAAAGGCCGAAAGTGTGAAGCTCTCAATGAGAATTTAAATAATTACTAACGAGAATAGTTCGACAACCATTACACCACTTCCATGCGCCCATTTTTAAGGAGTATATCCCAAGTACAACTATTTACACCCATCCAAATATTGCACACATACATGATACATCAAATACAGTACAAAAGAGTGTTCTTTTTTTACACGAAAAATATTACGCCTGCATGTTGTAAACAGTTGAACATCCTTGCCACAACGATTTTCACACATATGAACATTTGACACATGAAAATATTAATACATAAAATACAGATACATCATTTAATACATCATATTTTGTAGACAATATCTTTCATCTATTAAATTAAATTATTACATAAAATCACTAATTCGAATGATCGCCGACAATCGTCTTACATCATGATTGACCTAACACATAAAACTCGTATTCAATAGCGATTTTCAATTTACTTTTATTTATTATTTTCTAATATATTTAAGCATTTGGCTTGACCTCACGTATTCATGATAGTAGAGGTCAATATATCGAGTCAAGATTAAGGGAGGTCCAAAGAGGAAAATGCACTTGATTAAGTCGCATGATTATGTATTCGTAATATTACGAGGCTTTAAACGGGAAAACATAGAAATTGCTACCATCTAGCCGCAGAGGTCAGCGTAAACAGAGAAAGTAAAGTTAAGCACAGCATTCCAGGCATTGAACTCATTAGACGAAATGGTTTCTTTTATTTTTATGAAAAATTCTCATCCATTATTCAACCTCACAGGTCATCCTCTAAAAAAACAAACAAATAAATTTCGTATTCACTTGCAACAGCGTAACTTACTTGCAATGATTTTCAATACTATGCTAAGAAAATAAATATTCTGCAAAAATTCTGGATATTTGAATGAATTCATTCTTACTTTTAATGTATTATAGTGATTGTTTCGTGTCGGGCACCGTGGCTTCCCACAGCTTCCTCCCCCGCCTAACACTAAGCATTATTTGGTTCATTACTTTCTCTGTTCATGTTTTTCCATCCATTTATACAATCTCGTTTGATAATTTAATTCAATTTCTCACTGAGCCTTTAATTTGCCATTTTTGTGTCAGATTCTCTAAGCTCATTATGCATCCCATAAATTCCGCTGTTACTTACTGATCCATATCAAAGTTGACCTTTTCATTATAAATTCTTCGTTGCTTAGTTTCAGTCCACGGTAGTTTTAGTACTTTTCTGTAGGACCCCATCTCTAAGGAATCAAGTCTAATTCTCAGCCGTTATATCGTATGATATAACAGCTGGATATGAGTAAAAACAAAGTGAAATCATATATTTTTAAGATAACATTTTAATTTAAAAACATGGAAGAAAATATGTGAATTTCGACATAGAATGTTCCATTTCCTTAGCATTTTTATACAAATTGATTTAATAAGAAAATAACGCCAATAGAAATAAACAAAATGGCTGTAGAATGAAAGCTTTCAGAAGAAACAAAGAAGAAGAAAAAGAAGATATGGCAACAGTATTCAATGTACAAACGAATGATAGATTTGTAAATATGCAAGATGTATTTTGACAAGAAAAACCTTTAGCACGAGACACTGACCCAACTTTCTTTGAAGTAGATTCAGCTTTTAAGTCGCTCTGCATCATGTCAGTGGAAAACGTGAGACCAAGAAGGCGTAGTACAATGCTATGCAGGAGTCTATTGTCAGTCATACTAATGGCAGGTAGAAAGGTATCTCTGTGTTGACTAAATTAAAACAGTTTTGTTTTGGAGGCATTAAAATTTACAAGCTATTTCTTACCCCAGTTAACAACTCTAGTGGAGGTCGTCTCCAAGACCGGCTGACAGATTTAATTTTACACCTTTAAAAAGATTCAGTTACTAGTATTTTATTTATTTCTCGGATTTAATCCATATTTTCAATTCATCAATAAATATTTTTTTCTGTTACATTTGATAATCTCTAATCGTATTAATGATACTGAGCCTAGTTTCTCTGATTTATCTAACATTTTCAATGCATGTTGAGCTTAAATAGGTATGTGCAGAAACATTGATAAGTTATTTTTTTCGAGGATTCATGAATGTTCTTTGCTGGATAACCGCTTCGTGAGCGTTAACTTCGGAACCATGCACACGTTGAAAAGGTTTGATCAGGTAGACAAGCAATTCAACTCACCTGAAACTCGTCGATAATCTTGGAGCATTCTTAAAGGATCTTGCTGAAAATAATCATTGAAAATTGTCCAAACAACCGCAAATTTCTCGAGAGTTTTTGGCGCGGAATTTTGGCGATGTTTTGAAGGAATGAAAAACCTAAAAACTAATATTCAGAAATCTCTTTCGCTCGACTGAAATTTAAATTTAGTTTCCTGAAAGCATCTGGTGTGAAGCCAATTAAATTAATTTTATTACACTGATTTCATCTTAGTTGCAAAAAACGTAGGTTCTATCATGAGTTATCTTTTGTCCTTACTCGGTGGACGATAAACTTCTTTCTTAAAGAACTTTAGAACAAACTTAAACTAATTTTTTTATTACTTTGTCAATAAAATTACATTTAACATAAAATAGGAGCATATAGTTATTTCTTAAGACGTAAGCTAACGATAGACAAGCTAAGTGTGAACTTTGGTTATTAAGGTGGTGTGTTGTGTCTCGAACATTAGCAATCTCAATCATGAATCTTTTTTACGAAGTCAAACTCCAGCTAAACTTATGGAACCACGCCGATTATCCAAAACCATTCTTCGAAACAACGACATCGGATATTAGAAAATACTAAGTGATAAGTACAAATCATTATTGGGTTTTTTTTTGTTTGTTTTTTTTCCAGTTAAACGTCATCCTCATTATTTGATTTTCCTTTCAATTTCATTGAATTTCTACAGTACACTCTACGGCCGTCATGGGATATTTGCTGTATTCAAAAATATTTTCGTATTTTCTGTTGCAGACACCAGATTCGGAAAGAGACCCTGTAGCCATACACAAGACCACTGGCTGCGATTAACTGACGTTAGAATTTTAGAATAAACACACACACACATATATATATATATATATATATATATATATATATATATATAAAAGTGAACATTGAAGTCAACACTTACAGGCGACAGACTGTTTCATGCTAGATGCAATCGTCAAACCTGACGATTGCATCTAGCATGAAACAGCCTGTCGCCTCTAAGTGTTTATGTCAATGTTCACTTTTATATTCACCCACGCTCTATATCTGACATTGAGTACTTTATCCCATAAATATAGCACACCTTCAGAGTATATTTCTTCGTGTATATATATATATATATATATATATATATAACTTACAGGCGAAAAATAATCATATTCTCTTTTTTGCCCGACGAAAATATTGTGCTAGAACGGCCACACATTGCCCAAACTGATTCAACAGAACCTCACTTTCGATTGAGTAGCACAATGGGTGAGTACCTGTGATAACCTAGTTGCTTGTAAAGCTATATGAAGGCTGTGAAATATCCGAACGTTCTGACAAGTGACATTCAGTAGTTTCCCCAGTTCAGACATTCGCATCTAAAACCTGCCAAACCCTGTACAATGGAAGGAATCATCCTCATACTCTTCGTATTCCATTAGTGGTAAGGCTCTTCTATTCAAACTGCCTCTACTCGCTAGATTACAGAAAAAGATCCCAAGAGAATGCTCCCCAATCGCTTCAATATTTACTGCTTAAATTGAAGGGACAGCCGTTATCATTACTACATACCATCATAGTCAGGACTTCTAGTCCACTGTTCTTACCTTCATACAACAATCTCATTCAATAAACCTAACTTGAGTGTCTCATAGGCCTTGCATTAGAGGAAACATACTGAAGAGAGAAGATCTGCATTTAACTGTATTCTAAAATTAGTTTATCGTTTTAGATGTTTTATTTGAAAAGAAACTATTCCTGTGGATACTTTTTTTTTATGGTGGGTAACTGAATGACAAAATATCAAAAATAACTCGTTTTGTTTTAGAAATAATTTCTTCATAATAAAACTGTTTATTTACATAGTGATTCAGTTATATATATATATATATATATATATATATATATATATATATATATATATATATATATATATATATATGGTGTTTCAAAAAGAATACGCCAAAATCATTGCGCTATTTTTTTCAGGTCTATAGCATTGTAGTGGACTCAATCAGTGGTTATTTGATAGAGTACTTATCAAAGTTTGATTGGGTGTCAGTTTCACCACTGTCGTTAGTATAACTTCCGGTACAGCTGAATTGTGGGAAGATCAATCAAAATCGCAACTCCTCATTTGGTTTTGTGACAATGGCATTTGTTTTCGCGAACTCAAGCCCGCAAAAACAGTGCTTGAGTTCGTGAAAACAAATGCCATTGTCACAATGCAAGCAGATTCGAATGACTTCATTTTTCAGCAAAATGGAGCACCACCCCATTGGCATCTCGGGGTTAGAGCATATCTGAATGAAAACGTGCCTCAGCGATGGATTGGGAGGAGAGGTGCTAAAGACCTTGCTCTCTGTGCTTGGCCTGCCAGATCCCCGGACCTCGCTGTGTGTGACTTTTTCTTGTGTTAAATAGCAAGTTTATATACCAGCACTTCCATCAAGTATCGATGACTTGAAAGATCGAGCAACAGCTGCAATCAACACGGTGGACCGTGACATGCTGAGGCGTGTTTGGGAGGAATTCTCATATCGGCTTGATGTTGTCTGCGCTGCCGGTAGTGGCCATTTATAAAACATGAAATGAAACTTAAATGTATATACAACACATGTGTTCATGCTAGAGGTTTGTAATTTTTTTCTTTATTGACACATCACGTGATGATTTTGGCGTATTCTTTTTGAAACACCCTGTATATATATATATATATATATATATATATATATATATATATATATATATATATATATATATATATATATTGTGTATTTGGGCCGTAATCTTTCTTTCATGCAAGTTTTATTAAATATAACAGACAAAGTGTTTTCATAAAGTTGTTTTTTTTTATAATCTATTCATTTGAGATAGATGAATAGATAGTGTGATCCAAAAGTAGGCTTTCATTTACTATGTATATAGTTTTTTTTTTATTTTATTTTAATATATTATTACATTTGTTACAGTCATATTTGGTCAAAAATTACATTTGTTTAAGATTTTACATACATTTTTAGTGTAGTCTCTTAATTTTTCTAAATGTCCTCTTTCAACATTGCAATATTTCTCGAACCTCTCCAGAAGGCTATAACACACAGAGCTACACATAAATTTCAATAATTACTTCTGAAATGCACTGCTTTAATTCGTCCACGGTCTGATGATCTTTCTCATTAAAAATTGTTCTTTACTACATCCCTCCAAAAGAAATCCATTGATGTTAAATGAGGTGAATTTGTTGGCCATTCGATGCTGCCACTTCTTCCAAATCAACGATTTGTAAAGGTTTAGTTAAGGTTGTTCATTACGGAAAAAACAGAATGGGAAGGTGTTCCTTCTTAATGAAAGAACAGTTCCACGAAGTTAGATTTGGGTCTGTGCTGTAGTAAGCAGTTAAATGGTACGTTTACTTTTGACATATATATATATATATATATATATATATATGGAATTTGTTCCAACTCTTCTAACAAAATGATTCAAATGAAGGCGAAATTTTAGGGAGGTGGATTAACCTAATCCGAAATCCCAATGCTTAGAAAATATATAAGCAATTATCTCCGTTTGTTTGAGATAAGAAACATGTTTCATTGACAGCTGATTAATGGGATTAGTTCATAAAGTGATCAGAGTGTCCAGTCCTGTTTTTTTTTATATGAGCAAAACGGAAGGGTTTCTTTTTTTTAGCCTGTGACAAACGGCCTCGGTTGACACTATATCTTTCTC
>OZ010571.1:107658995-107701495 GCA_963932145.1 Acanthosepion lycidas
TTTTTTCGAAATATTATTGTCATCTCGGATGATATGTGTGTTATTATAAAGACATCGTTTCGATCAAGTAACTACTTGTCATCATCAGATGTTCAATGTTTTGGCAGATATGGGATATCGGTTTATTATCGTGTTATATTGGCTCTGTGATGTCAATTATTGATCATTCGTCCTGAAACGGAGCTAGATGGCAATAATAACGTATATAATCAATGCCAGTATCGTCTCCCATATCCACTACGCTAATGTTCCGCAGTTTCGCTGTGTCTATAATTAGCTCTATCACACCTAAGATGAGAAAGGTAATCTGGAATAATACGGGAATACTGTAAAACTAGTAACAAATTTTACAAATATTTTCCTGTTTTCAAAATCAAGTCAGACATATGAATAAAAACATGACTTCAAAATAATGTCTCTGCAGTGATATATAAATTATTCTTTTTTGTGTTTAGTCAGTTATACTAAGATTTATATAATTGTCAAAAATTATCGATTAAAATTTTGTCTATTTAAAGAAGGGATCATCTGCTAACTTAAAACATCTACTGGTGTTTTCAGATGTACTTGCGACATATGGGGTTTACCAACAACTTTGATCAAAACCATAAATGCTTGTTGTCGAGCAATGATCGAAGGACATCTAATTCTATATTTGGTTAAGTTAGAAAAAAATAAATAGATTAGCTTCAGATTTTTTAGTTTATAGACTACAGTATAAGACCATATTACTGAGAATTCTTATACCTTCTATCGCAGAAATGGCTCGCGTCACTCCTGCGATAAACACTAAACAACCATAAGCCCGATTTAACAAGATTTGTTTCATCATTTAGAATCTTCAGGAAATCTATGTCTGTTAAGTTTCTTTCTATGGCTGACATAGGAGACGTAAGCATCGTCTTTACATAACACGACTAAAGCGAACAAATGACAGCGGTATAGGCGAAGTTTAATTCTAAACAAACAATTAATTTCGGCTGGAAAGGCGCTGTTTCGGCGCTAATCATTTCTTCGTAATTGAACTCTTAGACAAATGCTTGATCTCGAATGTCAGAAGCAATGTAATTCGATGCTTCAAGGATATAAAAGTTCCAGCACATATGGACTGATCTAATGAATTCTTGTGACTGGATAGCCTTGAGGGACTGCGCAATCATCCGCTCGGTGCAACTGTTTGCCGTTGGGGTGGGTAGATGTGATTATATAAATCTCTCTATTACTATTTCCTTGCTACATTTTTCAATTTCACCTCATAATTCTTGGTATAGACATATGTACAAAGGTCCAGGCACATTCTTTCATATATATATATATATATATATATATATATATATATATATATATATATATATATATATATATATATATATATATATATATAATGATTAAAATAGAGTATTATGGGCCTCCATATTTATGGACAATGTGCTCAATATCCGTGATAGAGCGTATGTAAAAATTAAGTGAAAACTGAGATCAACACCGATTGGCAAAATTCTGTTTTGTGCTTGACAATTATCTCTAGGCTATGCGTATTGAGTTTTTGTTACAATGATTAATAACTGCTGGTCAGTATGATCTATTGTATTATCCCAACGATTATCGAGTCGGTGATCATGGTTAAGTTTCAAATTATTCTAGAGGTTATTGTGGATCCGAATGCGGTTATATGTAGCTATTTTATAGTATTTTTTGTTTAGCTTTTACTCATTACTTATTATAGATTACTTAATTATTTTTTGTCAATTACATTTAATTCTTTTTATCCGGGCATTCGTTGATTTGATTATCTTGGTTTAATGTTTTTATTTATCTATTTAGATCCAATACCCTCTAGAATAATATGTCGTGATTGTAACAATGAAGAATATCATGCTGGTCTTAGTAATATTGAAATAAGATCTGTCTAAATTTCTGAGATGACGTATTGTAATTATTTACATTATTCTGACTTTTATCCTCATCTTTCTTGTTATGTTAACGACGTTTCGGTCGTTGTAGTCTCCGGCCTTCCGGTGATTTAAATTTTGAACTGAACCATTCATTTCGTCCAATGGGCTAGATTGTTCTGGTTCCTGAGGGACACATGGCCAAGTGGATAAAAGTGTTTGTTAGATCCAGTGATTTGACCCAAAGAGTTGTGAACTCAATACCTGACTACTGAAATGGTGATCAAAAACTCAGAGTTGAGTTAAAGGAAGATAACTGAGATGTCCGGAAGTGAACTAGAACAATTTATCCTAGTGAACGAAATAAAAGTTTCAGTTCGAAAGTCCAATCATCTGAAGAAGGGCGGATGTACAACTGCCGAAACGTCGTAAACATGACGATAAAGATGAGGAAAACAGTCCGAACAATTTAAATAATATAAATGGAATTATAATCTCTTTGTAATTCAGTTTTTAGAAACATCTATCTTAAGATTAAAAAAGAAAACAATTATATAGATTTGTGATATCAAAAAGAGAGAGGATGACTCGAATATTCTTACGTGTATATCACAATTCTGATTAATAATAATGGTAATATTAGCCGTTTCATTACAAAGAAATATTCGGCATTCCTTGATGAAATAGTGCTGCGTTCCGTCGAAATTTATAAAGATTTTTTAATAAAGATTCTTTTGCAGTAAAGTATGTTTCATAGGCATTCTGATATCGCTCGTTTCACTATTGAAGAAGGCTTCCTTTCTAACCTTTTGTTTAGAGTATTATGGGATATCAACATCTTTATTATATCATTATGCTTTGGTGATCAGATGTAAAGAAGGAAATATGATCATAAAAATGTATGAATCAGAATTTATCTCATTGATATATTTAAGAAATAACAAGTTAATGAATATATAAACAGAGTAAAATAATTGAAAGGCAATGTTCCTGAACAAATTGAAAGCTAAGATTTAATGCAATATCCAGTATAATAATAATAATAATAATAATAATAATAATAATAATAATAATAATAATAATAATAACAACAACAATAATAACAATAATGTGTTTTGCCATAGTATATACATATTTCATCTCAAATTTGGTTCTACAGAAAGATACGAATAATACCATGGTACTGAACATGTAAGCTAATTTTAGAGAAAAGGGAGTCAAAAAGGTTACTTACAGAAAGAGACAGTTGAATTTTCTAGAGCACATAATAAGATAATAGGTGAAAAGTTTTATACTCACAGGGCATTTTGAAGGCAATGAAGGACAGGGTAAAAACACATAACCTATCTAGTTATCTTGAGTAAATTGATAACAGAACAGGATCCACGAGAGATAAAAAAAGAAAAAATATTCGAGCTACAAAGGACAGGAAACTGAAGAGAGCTATGATCACTAATGTCCTGAAAGGACACGGCACGTAAAAAAAGAAGAAGTAGAAATTTGAGCATGTTTTTGACTCTGTAATTTTAACTTTAAATTCCCATCGAAATATTCCGAGTCATCACATAAGATAAGGCACATAATTTCCTCTCTGGCATATTTCTTAAGTTATATCGAGGTTTCTATAATTTCTAGTCGAGGTTTACTGAAGAGATTTCAACATCTAATGTCAACTACACCGTATATTACTTTAGATAATGCGGTGCCAGTGTCTAGAGAATAAAATCAATTTCATGTTACCTTTTATATGAATCATATTCAT
Organism: Acanthosepion lycidas; assembly: GCA_963932145.1. Taxonomy (NCBI): domain Eukaryota; kingdom Metazoa; phylum Mollusca; class Cephalopoda; order Sepiida; family Sepiidae; genus Acanthosepion; species Acanthosepion lycidas. Next base: position 107,662,650 of record OZ010571.1, read on the forward strand.
TGCAAAAGTATATATTAGCTTGGTGCAAAAAAAATGACGTAATAATGTCGTTTTTTGACGTATATTTAACGTCAAAAACAACATTATTACGTCATTATTTTTGCACCAACCTAATTAATCTAAGAAACTAAACAGTCATCTTAACACGAATACACATGCCTAAGGAAACATCGATATGGCACTACATTTTTATGAGCCAACAGATTCAAAAAAGATCAATTATACTAAATTTATTTATTGATGGACGGAAGATAATGGATAATAAATCCAGTGAACATGATTAGATCTGAAATGTATTACGATTGTTTAGAATGTGACATGCAATAATGTGATATGCAATAATCTGAGATCAATTCTACAAAGAGAACATCATGTGTACACTTGACTTATCCAAATTAAACGAAAGTATGAAGCTAACTGAATTCGAAAATGAACGCCGTTAATACACAACGGGAGTAATTTTGAAATGTTAGTGTCGGTGAATCCATTTTATATAACGAGATATTAATCACTGACACTTGGATGAAATAAAGCCAAAAGTGGTTTATCGATTATTCATGCGAGCTTTCTTTTTATTTCATTGAAATCGCCAGAAGTAAATGGCATCATCAACCACATAAGAAAATAGATATCTATGATTCAAGAAAAATAATTTCTATTTAATGCGATATTGTTCACTCTGATAAGTAATCTTGAAGTTTGTTTAGAATAAGAGAAACAAAACCTTACTTCATCTCGATTAAAATCGAATAAAAACGTAGGAGATACCAGCTGATACTTCAAGAAAAAATGTTGAATAATCCAATGTTGAATGTGCCATTTATACGCAAATAAATAAATCCATGGTTACAGTAATTGAAAATGATAATTGTAAAAAAAATGTTACTATGTGAGAGAATATATTATATCAATTCTGTTGAAAAAAGCTTATGATCAGAATTTAGTTGAATAGAGCTCGTAACAGGATTAGACCGGAAATAGTTCAAGAATTGTGCAGTTTCGTTAAAAACACTCAACAAAGTGTGTGATATTTATCCTTAAAATGATATCTAAAAGAGAAACGCAAATGAAAAAGGATGTATATTTATATTTTATAGATTAATCTAAAGAGTTAAACTATCCATCTTATATTTACAGTGAAATTTACCCAGTAAAAGATTTAGAAATATTGTTTATGCGGAAAAGTGAGGAAGTGAATAATTAATCCTAGAATTGTAGTGATCGGAAAAAGATTTTCTTGAAAGTCGTATCCACAGAGCAGTAGTTCGTTGGAAGAACTTGCTTGAGTGTAACTTATTTCTCATCAAAGGAATACGGATGGATTGATTGCCATTCGTTACAATGAGCGTATATGGTAGGTCTTAGCTGTGGAGGCTAGAACTAGTGGAACTAAGGAATTTACTTCATCTGATTACTTTCCATGGAAGTAGTAATAGAGCAGTGAGTGGCTTGCGACATGATGTCGGTGAAAAAGCGGTGAACATTAGATTATCACTCACAAGAACGTCGAGACGCTTTTGAACTCTGTCGAGACTGGATACTGGAAGCAAACCTTCCTCAGAAAATAAACTGAGTAAATACACAAAAATAGACTATGATGTTCCTTCTTATGGGTTTATTAAAACTATACACAGATGTCACAGTCTCAATAGAAGACACAGAGCATGAACAACAGATATCCCTCCAGAAGGTAGCAAAGGAAATCGGGAAGGACGGCCTAGGCATCAGTAGGGAAAAACAGAATCAATGGTTGTCGGCACATGATGTGATATCCGATTTGAAGATACCAGAATCAAGCAAGTACAACAATTTAAATATCTAGTGTTTTAACAGAGATCGGAAAATGCGACACCTAAATCCAACGGCGCAGAATAGCGAAAGATGCCTTCGAAAATCTCGTTATAGGAAATTGGAACATCGCGTTAGAAACAAAGAAAATGGTAACTGACTAAGTAACGTCTGTCCTAATATATGGCATGGAATGTCAGACAATTTCCACACAGAAGAAGAAGAGACCCGAGTTAAAAGAAATCTGGTTGTACAGGAGAGTGTTGAGAATACAATGGACTGAAAATGTGATCAATGAGAAAGTTTTAATATCGGGGAGAGATTGTAGTTATGTGGAAAGATAGCTTGGAAAATTTAACACGCACAGAACATGTTGAAGGTAAAAGCGACAGTTAAAAGTAGTGAATAAACCGTATTTATTTATTTGTTTAGCGTCATATCAACTCGTTATAGGTGATTTAGGATCTACATTTAATTTTCTTTGTAACATCTGTAATTTATTTTAGAAAAATGTATTGCTGACAATCTTTTTCTTCACAGAAATATATTGCTGATATTTTTTTCTATTTTTAGTTTTACAAAACGTATCACTGTTATTTCTTTTTTACAATAAAAGAGTATTACTGTTATTTTTTCTATAAAAGTTTCTATATTTTCATACTGTTTTGAGTACAGTTTGTGGGTTAACTGGGACCCTAACAAGTGCAATCAGAGTGAACCTGGGAACAACCACAATTAAGAAGTGATTCCACGTACCTCAAACCTCCCGATCCTTGTAGTTTATCGCTATACCCAGGCCGAGTGAATAAACTTAGGAGCTTGTGTAAATACATGGCATATAGGGTTTAGGAGAGACAGCAAAAAGACAATGATTTCTATGAGCTAAACAGAATGAAAAATTGTGAAGAATCATAACCGCTCAAATCCTGAAGGGACACGGCATGTAGAAGGAAATGAAGACTTTTGGTAACTGAACGAGAAGATGAAAGGATTCCGTGTCATGCGTTTCGTCCTTAGAAAGGTCTTCCGAAGAAGAAATACTATTTTATGGTGCAATCATGTATATGTAGGACATTATGTAGAAACGGATGAAGCGCATAAAGAAACATACACATATTCTATGCCCGTTGCCATGACAGGACGTTTGCGATCATGGCGCTCCACAATTTTCTGTCCTTTATAATTCCTTATATATATTATGTATTTGTTATCTCTCTTAAGACTTGCATTGCCATCCATTTACTCAAGTTCAGTGGGTAGATTATGCGTTGTTTTCTTCTATCCGTCATACATCCAGTCTACCCTATGAGTATCACATTTTCCAAACTTTCCTTCCTCAATATACGCCTTAGAAATTTCATCTGACTCTTCCTGATGTTATGTATAAGTGTCCTTTTTGTTTTCTCTAAAACTTCGTTCACATATCTGTTACTTCAAGCGTTTTTTTTCATCTGTGAGTAGATTGTCTAATATTTACTGTCATATAGATGGAATGTTATTACATAAAAGTGAAGTACTCTTTATTAAAGTTTCAGTTTCTTAATATTTTCCTAATTTTTTGAAACATATAATTTCCTATCGCAATACGCCTTTAGATTTCAATGTTACGCTTCCATCATCTGTTAAAACACTTCCCCGAAATTTAAATTAAAATTGTTGTATTTTTTTTATTTTTATTTTGGTATCTCCGCTTTGTAATATCCATGTTGATCTGTTCATTTTGCTTACAACCACGCATTCCATCTTCTTACAGTTGATATTTAGTCCTTTCTTCTGGAATTCCTTCACTACTTTCTGTAGGGAATTCTTGTCGTTTCTGTTCTATAACTCCTACCAACATGGTATCATCTGCATGTCTTATATTTTTAAGATCGTCACAGCCAAAGTTACATCCCGATAGAACGTTTAACTTCAGATTAACCTCACTATATAGGCAGAATACGTCTGATGAGAAGATGTATCCTTGTCTTATAGCCCTTTCTATTTGTGTATATTTACAAAATTAAAAAATTATCTTTATTTATCTTCTATCCGTATACAAGCAGTTTGCTGCCAGTAAATATTCCATATTATTTTAATATCCTTCCCAAATATGTTATGGTTACCTAGCAGTCCCAACTGTTCCTTGTGAGTTATTTTAGCAAACGCTTTTGCATAATCTATAATACACAGCTTCACCTCATTCGGCATTTGTATTGCTTTTTTCTGTTATCATTTCGAGCAGAATTATTGCACTCTTTGTTCCGGTATTTACCGACCTATCACTGTTCGTGTCCTATTTCCGCACTATTTTTCTTGCTCGCTCTGTTGATCAGAATTTTGACGATACGTTTTTTTATGTAGTTCATTAGGTTGATTGTACAGTGGAGTTCACCTTCGTTTGTACGTAGCTTGTTAGACAGTGCTATGAAAATGTATCTACTTCGATTTTCCGCTACATCACCACTGTTGTATATTTAATTTATTATGTCGAAAATATTGTCAATATCAGATTATCCATAACCGGTGTAAACTAAATTATTTTCCTTCCACACAAAACATCCCCAATCAACATACCAACACTACCATATAGCAAATAAAATGACCATTAGACACACTGGCGCACGCGCACACACACACAAACACTTTATTAATCGGCTGCCGCATAGACTATAACTATGATGCAGAAATACTGAAGAATTATACTAATGCTACCAGACAAAATAAATACAGTTGAGGTCAACATTAAACTAAAAATACTTTACATTTCATATTCTGCTGAAACTTGCATAAAAGCGAAAAATGTTAAATTTATAAAAAAAAAAAATTACTATTTGTTTCTAATCGTATCGTTCGGTCAGATTTTAATCTATATTGCATCCTTATTCGATCCCAGTTAATCTTTTAAATGACCAAATGCTCTAAAGCTAACTGTATCTATATTATACTTCCGCCTGGTTCTGCTGCTTTGATTCGGTAGAATTTTGCCATTTCTAATTTTCTTTAAGAATTCAATATTGCTGGTCTTTCTGGATGTCTTCTTTCGCGATGGAAAAGTTCTTCGATGTATTCGTTCCCTCAATTAAGCATTATTTCCTTCTCTAATATCAATGTCAAGTCCTTGAACTTTATGGGACCCGTTTATAAGTATTTTTTGTCTTGTTACTACTTTTAATTTTTATGCATGTCTACTTTATCCCATGACGTTTCGTTCTACTTTTGAAAAGTTTTCGTCGAACGATTCCACTTTTAATTTCTTCTTTTTTTAGAGCTGATTTAATTCAGATTCTTTTTTCTTTTTCTTTCCATCAATTTTAGTAGTAGATATCCGACTCTATGATAATAGAAGTTCTTCCAGTGTGGGATATCAAGTAACAGAAGTGATGGAAAGAATAAGAAAATAAATCTGAATGAAATCAGCAAAATTAAGAAACAAAAAATAAATTTAAAATTCCCAGCATTCATCGTTTGTTCGAATGTGTTGTCGCACCAACATAACAGATTTGGTAAACTTTTTTCATATAGACAAAAGCAATTTACTATCTACAAAGATGCAACTTTGTTTCAGTGCATTTAGCTGTACCTCGACTGGTGAGAAACCAAAGAATTTTTTTTTTTTGTTATCAGCAGTCGAGGTACAACTAAATGCACCGAAATGAAGTTGTATCTTTGTAGTGGGTAAATTGTTTTTGTCGATATGATAAAAAAAAATTATTATAAATAATTATTGCTCGGCTATTGGTATTGAACCCACTTTTGAATTAATGTTGTGAACGTTACAACATATATTATTTTCATTCTCATTACATTCGGTTATATATATATATATATATATATATATATATATATATATATATATATATATATATATATATATCGTAAATCAGTAAAAGTCCAATGGATTTTTCTCATTAAGCGAAAACAAAACAAAGTTTCGTGTAAACCACTCATCAGTCAAGTGGTCAGATAAATCGATTTATTGGATCATCTTAGCCTGTTGAGCGGTGTTATGTCGTTTAATGAGATAAATCCATTGGACATTTATTGATTTATTGAATATTGTCGCTCGAGCTCTTTCGGTTAGTTTTCCTGAAACAGATCACTGTATTGCCATCATGAACGCTAGGATTTCTCCCTTTTCCTTAAGATTTAAACAATTAAATTTATCGAGAGAGATATTGGACACATCAGATGTTTGTCTATAATTTAGACAAGAGTCAATTATTTTCTAAGATGAACTTGCCGTTAAAGTTATTACAGTAGTCATTCTCATTATTCACGGATTGGTCTCTTGAAGAAAACTAAAGTATCTGTCAATTGAATCATTGTTGGGACAATGTCAATACAAAGAAAGTATTTAACGATACCAAATCATAAATAATTTTATGTCTGTTTTTCATGTTATACCTTGTATTACTATCAGTTATGTAAAGAGAAATTAATGTATTTTAATATATATTAATACGCTTTATGTAATAAAATATTTGATCGAGTATTCAAATTCATTTTTTGACGACTTGCTGACTTCGGTGTAAGACTTAGATGTTTGATTTTATGGGATAGCTTCGAAAGAAAGAATTAATATATTTTAATAAAGTTAATATATTAGATTTCTTTTCCACACGCATCACAGTATTTAGTCTTGTTGAAGTGACCGTTAACATTTTTGTCGAGATTTATAAACTCTACGTTTCGTTCAATTTCACAAACAAATCAATGAAATTTGAATAAGCTGATTTGATTGGGAAAATACTTTGAGAAAACCCCTACCGTTTAATAACTTCTTTAATTTTTTAAGATTTCAGGATAAAAAGAATATTTTTAAGAATTTTTCTTTTTTAACAACAAAGACTAAATTCTATGCAATATAAAACTCGCCATGCGTAAATATTTCTTTCTGGAGCCAAATTCCAACAATTTGAATTGTTTTACCTTGGGATTTGTTTATACTTCTAGCTTGTATATAAAAACTTAAAGGTATGCCAAAAAATATTGCATTTTTAAAAAATAATATTTGTTATCAAATTAAATTGTTTCTAAAATTTTGGGAATATCTTGCAAGTTAAATATTAAAACACTTATTTTTTCAAAATATATTAATTGTACTATATAATCAAAAATATTTTATATATATTTCAAAATATATTAATTGTACTATATAATCTCTTATACTAATGTAAGCACCCTGGTAAAACCAACTACACTTTGTAACCCCTTACCTATTTGCTCTTCTCGCCAAATTTATATTTCAGTCTGTTAATGTATGTCTATTCTAGAGGGTTTCACGGACGAACTAACGGAAGTCACAGAATTTTATATATAGTTGTTAATAAATTTCATAAGCAAAATGTTACATCGAGAATCAAATGTATTGACTACTTGTTTATCTTGCTTGGTGTAAGACTCGCAAAAATACCCACATAAGATTATGTAACGTAAAGTTATAATTAGAATGGTATAAAACGACAATTGGAAAAAAGATCTTAGATTTTGCCGACGCGTTTCGTCTTCCGACTTTTTCAAGGCAAAAATCGAAGATCTTTTTTCCAATTGTCGTATTATACCAATCTGTCTTGTCCACAGAATTGATCTGGGAATTTAATTATAATTAGAATATATGTTCAGGGTTTATATTCTTCACTCGGTAAAAATTCTTGCAAGTTAATCCTGTACAGCGCTCAGACTAATATAGTCTAGATACAATAGCGAAGTTCCCGCACAGTTACCATGAAAGAATTTATAAAAAAAAAACACAGGAAGACAATTTTACGGCGGTGAAATAGTGACTGAATCCGAAATGACAGATCAGAAGCAATAATATTGCCGATTCTTCTCTGAATTTTATCAAGAATTTCCTAATAAATTAAAAGAAAAACAGAACATATTTGGCAGCAATATTCTAAGCATGGGCGAATGGAGATATTTAAGATCGAATGTAGAGAATGTAGAGAGAAAATTTGTCGAACAGGCATAAAATTATTCATCATTTGTTATCGTTAATATATCAGAAATTGACCTAGAGAAAAGAGAAGAATAGTCTAGTAGAAATTTTATAGTTCACGACTGCGAAACTCTCAGCAATTATTCGTGTGTTTTGTATATATATATATATATATATATATATATATATATATGTGTGTGTGTGTGTGTTTGTGCAAAAACTCTGAAATATTTAATTAGTTAATAGTCAGAGTTGAATTTGACCATGAAACTGTGGTATTAAAAAGTGGTCAATATACGTATGAAAAATAAAAAATTAATATGGAGAGCTTTTAAATTTAAAAAAATTATGAGATCAGTCGATACCGTTATCTTTGTTTCAAAATTTTCGGTATTGTCAGGTGTATTATATCGTTTGATTTCTTTATTTCTTTTTAATAAAAAATATTAATGAATGCTTTATTCTTTTAAAAAAAAAAGAAGTAAATGATACAGATGCCCAGAACAAAAGTGAAGGTATTTTCAAAGTAGGAGGGTACAATGACATGCTGTTTTTCAAGCTGGAAGGTCTTAGAAATTCTAGCAGACTAGCTAACCATGTGTGGAAAATTATAGAAAAATACCACAAAGTTCCAACTATTAGGTTGGTGCAAAAATAATGACGTAATAATGTCGTTTTTGACGTATTTTTTAACGTCAAAAAACGACATTATTACGTCATTATTTTTGCACCAACCTAATATTAACTCGAAAATTACAAAAAAAGGTAACGAAACCTCACAACAACCATAACATCTGCAAGCTCTGCCAAGAAGAAAAGTTAGCAAAAATAACATTTCCGGACCCCAAAAGCCTTTAGAATGAAGTATATCTTGAATTTAACCGGGAGTAATTTTTCCGTTTATGTTTGGTTTCAAGTCTGAAATATTGAAGTCTATGTTTATGGATTTCATGAAATAAAGATTATTACCTATGGCATTTTAAGTGTTTTATATTCATTAATATATATATATATATATATATATATATATATATATATATATATATATATATATATATATATATATATATATATATATATGTATGTATATATATATATATATATATATATATATATATATATAATTACAATACCTCATGTCAGAAAAAGAGACAGTAAAACAAATAAATATTAAAATAAAAAATAATTTAAATTTAACATTTCATCCTCTCAAATAAACTCATCACACCAACATTTTTAATTTTGTCATAAATTTTCCTAATATATATATATATGTGATGGTGTGTAAATACGAAAGAAGTATTGAACTTTTTTTTATTTGTTAAACCGACAGATGTTATTCCCTTCAAACGTTAATAACTTAGTGGAAACCCATATTTGAGTAGTAATTTCCTTTTATCATGATTATATTTGAACCTGCGCCCATTCTGACAGAAGAAGCCACCATTAGCCCCGACGAGACTTAGACGAATATCTACTCAAAAGAAGGGAAAACCGCCTAGAAAGAAGGAAATTAATAAGTAAGATCATTATCCAATTTCTCTCTCTCACATATATATATATATATATATATATATATATATATATATATATATAAAGTGTCATCTAAATTTCGCAACAAAAAGAAAATAAGACTGACATCTCACTTTAACAGATTTATTTAACAGAAATACACAAAAATATCTTGAAATACTCAGCCATACCAATCAGACGACTTCGGAATCTCCTGCATCTCTTCCAGACGGTCTCCTTGTTTAAGTTGGTGAATACTACCATAATTTTTGCCTTCAGTTCATCTTTAGTGTTACATGTAGTTTTGTTCTTCTCTTACACAACTGCAGTTCACACATACTAATCAATCCTTTTGCAATCTGGGGAGTTAAGTCGTTTAGATGCACCTTGTGATGTTGTAAAAATTATCTGACAGTCATTACTGGGTTCACCTGCTTGTCTGGGATGGTGCAGAGTCCTGTCATTCTCTTGACTCAGAGCAGCACTACCTCCTCAGTGCACTTGACGTAGGCTTCCGTGTTGAGTCTGAGGCCCTCGCTAACAAATTCGGGAGTTCTTTTCTCATTAAAACGATCAGAGAGCGTTTTCTGTACATTCATCTGCTTCCGGAACCTCTGCACTGTTCTCAGATTGTCATGCAAACACTCTGAAATGTTCCAATTGAAGTTTCCAGCACGAATATCTAATATTAGAGCATGCTGTTTCCAAATTTCTGACGGAGTCATTTATGTCATTGGGATCTTTTTTCTCATGGACAGTGCCGAACTAAACCAACCATGAGGTGCAACTGACAAAATCGAAAACAAACAAATCGCATGCGGGCAATTAAAAATATAATATGACAACAATTTACCCATCGCAGGCTATCTATCTATCTATCTATCTATCTATCTATCTATCTATCTATCTATCTATATATATATATATATATATATATATATATATACACACCCTATATATATATATATATATATATATATATATATATATATATATATATATATATGCGTGTGGGGGGGACAACCTATATATTTATCTATATATATATAGACACCCTATATATATATATATATATATATATATATATATAGACACCATATATATATATATATATATATATATATATATATATATATATATATATATATATATATATATATATACATATATATATATATATATATATATAGGGTTTCCATAAAGTCTCTATGCTATCAAAAAAAATTCATACAAAACAAATGAACAAATATATGGAAATTGTTACCAAATGAAGAATATATATTAAAGTTTGTTTAACTAATTTACTACACATCTATATGAACACCATTCGTTGCACGATGGCCATCATGAGAGCACTCGCGTGTGCATGTGTCTGTGTGTGTAATTATTGATGTATAGCGTTAGTATTTGAATAAATGAATAATTATTAAACTCTTTACTAAAAATTATGTTCACACATCTTGGATTATGTTATTTTAAGTCCTTTGTTTTAATATTCATTTTTTTTAAAATATTATATTTATTTGAGTACAAAATTTGAATTAAAATTCATATTCATGTTCGTATTTTTAAAAAAATCTATGTTTTTATTTTATAACCTCTAAATGTCTACGCATTAAATTCTTGTTATGTGTGCCGTGATATCTTCACCTATTTTGGCCGTTGTTTACGAAGGTTGAGAAAAAAATGACCTGAGATAATAATATATATCTTACGTCAATTTTACATGGGGGAATAAACTTTCAGATTAACGTATCAGCTTTCTATCTGACACGTGATGCGAAAAAGGTAAAAATTCCTCATGTCACTATACGACATCCCCATAATCTTGAAGCTACATATTTTAAAGTGAAAAGCTGATCAGGTCGAGCGACTTGTTGCATTCCAAAATGATCTTCAGTTTCATAGATGGTGATGATAAACAAAACACTTGAGGCCGTCACATTTCTTCCCAGTTTGGCTCAAGAGACCTAGAAATAGTTGATTGATGCATTAATTTTTATGAACTGTCAACTATTCCCAGGTTATTTAAAGTGATAAAATATTTTTAGATTGTCAATTTTTTTTGGGGTGGGGGGGGATTGATATTAATGACTTACTGACACGAGTTATGCTAATTAACCAATTCTTGGGAAGAGATTAGTCAGATCCATGATTATTACTGAGGGTATTTGCGCATAATTGAAGATGTCGAACCTGACTGAAACTGTAACTTGACACACGGTTTCACAATTCCGAGACGTTGTCTATTACACGGCCAGCACATTAAATCTTGCAACATCTGGTGTTCGCAAGCAGTCACCCTATCCCGACCAGGGTCGGCGTTGCCTAAATTTGGTGAGTATATTTCAACATCGTATCAATGTCAACATGTGGCCACCCAACATTCCTGATTTTAAACTCTGGTGTTGTACTTTTTCGAAGATCAGCTTGACAGAACCAGGGACTCTTTTAAGGGGCCATTATATATCAAATCAATTCACCCGATATTGCATAGAGGGCATTCACGGGTTTGGGAATGTCTTCAGTTCATAAACATTTACTCTTTACTCATGTCGTGTTTTATTTGAAAATATACTGTTTTTTGTTTAATACAGAATTGTTACTCAATTTCCTGGAGGCAACCATTTGTTCATTTCGTGCACACCGATAACTGCTAAGATTTCGCGTACTTAAGAATAATTGATTATTGGCATTCAAGTTCAAATCTAGTTACAGGATAAAACACCTTTATAATCAGAAGAATGTATTTCGCTTTACTTAAATCTTTTTTGAAGGAGAGTCTGCATTGAAGATTACACATTCTAAACTATTTATCTAGATAGTAATATATGGCTCATAAATTCTTGCTTGCAGTATGAGTATTAGAAAAACACACACCCACACACAAAAACAGGTATATATCGTATTTTTATACACACTGTATATATGTATTGTATTTTAGATACAAACTATATCTATTTATCTATCGCTCTAGATCTCGATTGGATTTGAATTTTCAAATAACATCACAGATTCACAATTGGGTTTAAATCTGGACACTGCATTTGCCATTTCAAGATATTTACATTATTGTCAGGAAGCCATTTCTTCGTAGATTTTGCAGTGAGCTTAAGTTCATTATCATGTTGCAAGATCTAATCGGGAAGATGTTTAAGATTTTCAGCCGAAATCATTAGATTTTCTTCCAAAATATTTTGATATTTTGCAGAATTCATTCTAGTTTCTATTACTAGTATATTGCCAGTACCTTTTGCAGAAAAACAACCCAAACCATGATGCTGCCACCACCAAATTTCACGATTGGTACTGTGTTCTTTTGTTTGAAGGCATCGTAATATTTCTTCCATACATGTTTTCCAGAATTACGTCAAGCAACTCAATTTTGGGTTCATCTGTCTATAATACTATTTCCAAGTACGATTTTTCCTTATCCTTATGTCCACAAACAAATGTCAACCTTGGATGTCTGTGGCTTTTCAAAAGCAGTGGAGCTTTTCAATGGGACCTTGTGATTGTTCCTATGAATTTAATTGCTTATTGCCCTTTTAGTGACACAATTTCTTGATGAAAGCAAATCATTCTGCAACTACTGATGGCTAACTATTGGATTTTGTTTAATTTGAGGCATTAATTTCCTCGAAGATCATGAAGAAATATTCTGTGGAGCATTTGCTCTTCTTTTGTATTCAACAATTTCGAATTTTTATAACTTGCAAGGAATAAACTAATGGTAGTACATAGAATATTCAGGATGTTTGAGATTCTCCTCTAACGTTTACCTTCTTTCCAGAACTTAACAGTTCTTTATTGCGAATTTATTAATTCTTTATCTCTTGCCATGATGATAACCTTCTTGAATGAATATCAACTAAGGAATGTTCTTTTTTGCCTTTTTTTTTAAATAACTACTGGTAACATTATTGCAGCATTCTTGAATAGTCCACATGAATAATCTAGAGTATTAAAGGAATTTAAAACTTTTAAAGTCCGAAATATGCATTGTACGAATATTTTTTCACCCATTTAAAGATATGTAGATATATGAGTTTTATTTCAATTAAATTATTTTTTTTCTATTTTCTATGCATATTTAATTATATGAAAAGTATGTTTTTTCATTCGTTGGCAATACAATAAATTAAAAAATTCTATGTGTACGAATATTTGTCCCCCACCTCGCCACAGTATATATAAGTATCAAAAGTAATTCTACATGCCTTGGTGGTAGGTTCCTCACACCAAACAAGTAAAAAATTCTATATAAACATATGTCCGCAATTTCTTCCTTTTTGAGCTAAGTTTAAAAACGTTTATGGTAGATTGTGGTATTTTGTGATGTAGACCAAATTATGTTTGTCACTCGTGTACATTTGTGGCTAGTTTGTCTTCAACGTTTAACGTGTATTAACTGAGAAGTGTTCCTTTTAATAATAGCAGGGTATTCATAACTTGAGCAGGCAGATATGATTATTACATAAGGCGGGACGAATGGTAATGAATATGAAGCTGCACGGCTGTATTAGATTGCAATTCCATACCAAAGGCACCCGAGATATCCAACCTTTGCTGCTGTTTATCGTTGCGTTTCGGTGACAGGATCCGTGGTACGACAAACTATGATTCTTGTCTCTATGAGAACACAATGCTATTTGCGTAAACTTAATATGGATATTTGTCCCTTTTTTGTAGTGTGGGACCCACCCCAATGTTTGTAAAAATATTTGTGATAGACAATATATATATATATATATATATATATATATATATATATATATAAGCTGTATTTCGGCAGCAATAATTCTCTCAAAAATTTTTTGTAATTAACATAGATATTTTCTGTTAATCAGTTTTATAAACACCACTTAACATTAGAACATATTTTAAGTAAAAACATACTGTATTTTTTTACAATCACTTTTGTGTTATTTACACAGAGACTGACGGCGTGGCGATGGCCTTGCCTCTAATGCCTATTTTATGTAATTTCTCCATTAATGATGTCTAAAACAGGTTCTTTAATAATTTCAACAAATCTTCAATATATGCCATATATATTGACGACATATTCATATTAACGAACAACAAAGACGAATTAAAAACTCGTAAAGAAACATTTGATTTTAAATCTGTTCTAAAATTCTGTTATGAACTTAACATTAAGAATGCACTCTCCTTCCGGGGTATTTTAGTAAATGCTAATAGTTATATCACTGTATATGTAAAAAGATAATATCACAATATATATATATATATATATATATATATATATATATATATATATATATATATATATATATGTCTGTCTCTGTGTGTGTGTGTGAAGAAATATAGTTTTAAGGTATGCTATATTTATGGGATAAAGTGCTCAATAGCAGAGATAGAGCGTATGTAAATATAAATATAAATGCGAACATTGAAGTCAACACTTAGAGGCGACAGGCTGTATCATGCTGGACGTGAGTTTCAGGCCGCGAATACATATATATATATATATATATATATATATATATATATATATATATATATATATATATACACACACACACATATATATATACACACACATACATACATGAACACAAACAAACGCGCACATACACACACATAAGAAATCATGGACTGACGATTGCGTCTAACATGAAACAGCCTGTCGCTTCTGAGTGTTGACTTCAATGTTCACTTTTACGTATATATATATATATATATATATATATATATATATATATATATATATAAATCTCCAGTAATAATATACCTCTACTTAATAAAATAAAACTGAATGTCAATACTGATATATAATATTTGTTATAAATTACCTGATTCAACGGGCTAAAATGATTTCCTTTTTGAACATATTCTTTTATATAGAATTCAGCAAAATAAAACACAATTATGTACGCCTCTATGTGTGTGTATATTATATATATATATGTATGGATACTCTCACGCACAGAAGCGCACATACACGCACATAAGAATTTAAGTTTGACTGTTTATGTATAGACGACTTGACAGATTTGAACTTTGTTTCTTCTGACGAGAAATATCAGGAAATCCAGTTGCGTACGACACACAGAACAACACATGAAAACTAATGTAGCAACAACATTCCAAATAATTTAGCAAAAATTATATCAAATAAAAGTTAATATCAACTTTACCAAATTTACCTATAACTCGAAACAATTTTCTCGGAAATTTGATAGATCTAATTAAAAAAAAATTCTATTGTAGGGAGACCACAGTTGTTTTCCGTTTGTTTTATCTCATGAGAGTTTTGGCCCCTTTTAGAGAGTAGAAATCTTCTGCCTTTTTTGTCTTTACTTCCGTTCTGGGAGGAACGGCCTCTTTACCTTCCATACCACCAGGGTGTCCACACACGTGGAAACTAGTCTACATGTGTACGGCCTAGCGAAAGAAAAACGTACTTTCTGTTCACTTATCTGCGGCCGACCAAAGGCCATAGCGATGGTATTTTATTTCTTTGTTCTAATTCTGTAAACCTCCTCGTTCCTTGGAGGCAGACTGGTCAGTAGTTACTGCTAGAGTTGACAACACCCATTAGTGGTAATAGCAGTGATAGCCATTTCTGACTTTGCAAGTTAAAAGGCCCTGACAAACTTACCTTGCAGGCCGTGAATAAGTCGCTCATTCAGACTTATGGTCAGAGGTGCCTTCCATTGAATTTGTGTCTGAGACGGGTTTTCTTGGTCCTTGCGGATGTAGAGAAGGCCATATTGGGTGCAGATTTTTTACACAAATTTGGTCTTCTGATTGATGTTCACAGACGTTGTCTGACAGACTCTAAGACAAATATTCAATCGCCGGGAGCTATTCATAATGTAATTCAATTATGTCCTACTGTGGCTAACGCAGAAGATAATCCAATGTTCTGTGAACATCTAAAAAAGTTTGAGAGCATTACCAAACCGGCTTTTCCCAGAGATAGTTTACCCCACAATATAACACACCACAATGCTACTGGAGGTCCTCCTGTTCACTGCTGTCCTCGGCGTCTGGCACCGGAAAAAGTGAGTGTGGCGAAAGCGGAATTTACCCAAATGATGGAACTTAGTATTATCCGGCCATCAAAAAGTAACTGGGTATCTCCTTGGCACCTGGTACCCGAAAGTGGTGGTAATTGGCGCGCTTGTGGGGATTATAGGGCACTCAACTCTGCCACTAAACCTGACCGTTATCCCATTCCCCTTATACATGATTTAACGGCAATCATTCAGGATAAGTGCATATTTACTTAAGTAGACCTTATCAGGGCATACCATCAAATTCCAGTAGAACCCGAACACATTCCAAAGACTGCCATAACAACGCCATTTGGGTTGTTTGAGTTTCTGCGTGTGCCATTTGGACTAAGAGACCCAGCACAGTCTTTTCAAAGATTTATCGACCATGTATTGCACGGTCTGCATTTTGTCTGTGCCTACGTGGATGATGTCATAATAGCCAGTTCTTCCATGGAAGGACATATTAAACATTTACAGCTCGTTTTCGAAATTTGGGGTTGTTATCAACCCAGTTCGTCTTTTTATATTCGTATTCAGTGTTAGTGTATCAATGGCTACACTAATGTTATTATTAGTATCGTTGTGCTACTGGACGGCTAAAAGACGTTATTCTTCCTAACACAGAATAGTCAGTAAACTCTGTGTGGCAGATACACCCATGCTAATACTATATTATTTAACAATATATATATATATATATATGTGTGTGTGTGTATGTGTGTGTGTGTGTGTGTGTGTGTGTGAAAATATATAGAAAAGAAAGCACCATTAGGTTAATAATGCGAATTTCTTTGGAACTTATTTTTTTATTTTTAAAAAACAGTGCTCAATACACAAGCCTAAATTATAATTATCTCTTTTAAAAGTTTGTTTCCAGCGCTAAATAAGAGTTCTCAAGTTTCAAAAACAGAATGTAAAATCTTCAGATTAATTATCGAAATTAAATTGAATTAAAGACCCAGCTCTTTTTCATTCTCAAGAGAATTTTGGAATAACTAATCTTGAAATTTACGGAACCAGATTCGTAATATTATTTATTATGGAAACGCCGAAACCAATTATTTTAATAAGAGACGTAAGGGTTTACATTTTCACTGAAAACTATTTAATGGAATCATTTTTTTTTAAATTATTATAGCATATATATATATATATATATATATATATATAAACTGTTAAGCAATATTTATTATGAAACACTCAAACGTTGTAAATCTTTAAGTATAAATATAAATATGCTTAAAACTAAAATCAAATAACCACCTTCAAAATAATTTTATTTCATTCACCTTAGTTTGTATATCAACCCTATCTTTCTTGTCCGGAAAATAAATACTGTGCAAAGTTTGGGCATTTATGAACAACGGATAAAATCAATGGACAGTTTAATGTAAACTGCTAAAAATTCTGAATTCATTAGTTCTTTCTTTCATCTTATCGTAAAGTTTCAACTGAATGTAATGTCCTTCGAATTCCATAAAAATCTAAAAAATGAACGGTTAGTTGATTGTAGAATAAGTAGCGATGATACAAAAATGCTTGCATTTATTAATCCCGAATAATAATGATCAATATTTTGTTGTGGTAATTAGGTTAACCCTTACACAACGTACCGCTATAGATATTCTCTTAACAATACCAAAGGAAACATATTCTTGAGATTCTGAAATAATTGCACAGCTGTTTCCATCTTTGCCAAATAAAGGGTCCAGGTTCTATGTTGTGCTATTTAAGAAACGATCGCCGACTTCAACATTTTCGTTTTGCCAATACATATGACACTTTGAATATAGACGGAATGACGGCATATATTTGTTAATTGACATCAGTGGTAAGAAATGGCGAACATTACGAATGATATGTAAGATGTCACTGGGAAATCAGTAAGGAAAACGCATGAAATGGAGATAGTGATGGGAAATCAAAGAATTCGAAAGGTTTTATTACATGATCAAATACTTTTTATTTGAAGCTTCCCACATCGGATCGTTGCTCCCGAACTTTGCGCCGATGAAAAGAGAGCAGCTCTATTCATGACTCGAATAAAGATATTAAAACCTTGATTTATTGAAAATATAATGAGAATCTAATTTCAAATAAAGTCATACACTGTTTAAAGGCACAGTAATCTATACTAGCAGATATAGGTGTGGATCAATAAACAGTAAACATGACACAGCTATTTGATGAATTTACACACGTTCTTTTGATTTATAATGATCTGGTACTTTGATCTATTAAATTTAGTTAAGGACGCTGGTAATAAGAATGGACTTATTTCGGAAATTAAATATATTTTTTATTAAGTAAATACTCTTTTCATAATTAGGATGCATATTTACTGATGTAGCAACATATGGACATATAGATCTATAGGGAGATGCACCAGTGTGCACTAAACCGGAATAAGGCATTCTGCCACTATAATATTTTGTTGTTAGTTTAGCGGTATATCGCCTACATATGGGTAATTTAATGCAGAAATTTAATTCTCTTGGCAGCATTAGAAATTTCTTTAACAAAATTGTAATGCTGGTAATATTGTGTTTACTATAAAAATATATTTCTTGTATTTTTTATAATTTCTGTGTTTTGTCTTTGTTTGATTGTCCGCTTTTTGCCTATCACTGGGGTCCTAACATGTGCTACCAACCCGGGTCATGTTTCACCTGGGAACAACATCAATTAAGATGTAGTTCAACGCTCTTCAAAACCCAACCAATCACAGGTCATGCTGTAGATGTAGTTTATTGTCATACCAAAGCCGAATAACGTTTTTTAAATGCATATAAATATACAAAATACTGTTCCAAATTTGAGGAAGGATGCAATCAAACATGTGTTTCTACAGGTGCACAAATACACGCACACAAATATATCTACACGCTAACAAATACCCATGTATAAAATTAAACGATGGATTTTGTCAAGAGTGTCTGCTCTATCTGGGTTCATCAGGGTAAAAAGTCACATATAGATGTATATATGCGTCCAGGTATTTATAATATGTGTATGTGTATACAAGTATACATGTATTATGTGTATATTTTTGCATATATTTGTGTATATGTAAATACATGTATATATTAGTGGGCATTATTATATTTAAATATATGTACACGTTCACATTAAAAAGAAAAATGTTCTAATATCTGTATACGCCTTTCTGGTTGTGTATGTATGTACAGGTGTATACAATATATACATAAAAATACACTCTACTACCGGTGAAGTGATTTAAGTCAAAATCCAATAAACGACTTTAATATATATATATATATATATATATATATATATATATATATATATATATATATATATATAGATATAGATATATATATACCTAAATCTAGGCGAGTAACACATCCCCATAACAAACCACTTTGCAAAAATATTTAACACAAACAACGTAAAAGTTTAGTAAATCTACACTAAAATCATACCACAAATAAAAATATCCAAAACAGAAAATAATAACTTGCAATACCCCGATTAAAGATCCCCAATGCAACTGCAGAGACAAAACATGTCCACTACAAAGAAAATTGCCTACAAACAAACATAGTATACAAAGCAATGGTGAACTTTTGTGATGTCAACGAAGACTCGGTTGACACTTTTGTGATGATCGTTGTAGTAGAGACTTTGTAATCGCAGATATAATAAGAGTACTCGGTTGGACAATTTTGGTGTCAGACACCTTCGATAACACTCGCAATAATAGTACTTGCTCGATAATATTCGCCCGAATAGTAATAGAGGATATATTAGAAATAGCGATTCGAATATTAATAGAAGATAACGTTGAAATAGCGTATTTATTTGTCACGATACTATTCCTATATGATTTTAAACTTTCATTTAACCCTGTTCAACAATCAGCACATACCTTTTTTTTTTAATGTAGACAGTTCGTGATGCATATTCGGAATAGTCTGTTTTTGATATCACACCTAATGAGAAAACTACAGGAAAACTCTTTTTCAGTTCATTTTTCAATTTCTCAGTTGCCTTATGAGTACTGGTCGTAAGAGCATTTATCTTGTTGCAAAAAGAGTTAACTAGAAGTGCCAAAGATCAAATAATGCAATCCAGTCTGTTCCAAACAAATTAGCAGAATACTTTGATACTAACATCACCGTTTTTTTTCCAACAAAAGGAACGTTACAGAGGAATTCCCCCCACGCCAAAAATTCAATATCTTTCCTGAGACTCCATATGCAACTTTATCAGAATCAACAAATTTCGTTTACCCATTTTCTCCATGTTTATTTTTTTTTAATTTATGTTAGTGATATCAGATCCTGTATCCAGTTGAAATTTTATTTTTACACCATTAATTTACGCAATAATAAATTCCACTTTAGAGATGTCTTGTTAGTTTCCATTTTAGGTTTCTTAATATGTATTTATCATGTTTACATACGTTTTATTTTTCTCTATTTTTGTATCTATAACACGTACTTTTGTGTCCTAATCTCCCACATTCATAACAATTTTGTTCTTGAAAAAACAATCACTTTTAAAATTCTTACCTCTACAACCATGACAAGTATTATGTATTGAGCGGGGGGGGGATCGTCATTTTTTTCCTATTCTGTTAGGAATTGAAAAACGTTTGTAGATTTTCTTTTAAATGGTCGGACTATTGTCCTCATCTTTGGCCCATAACGTTTTGGCCGTAGTACGCTCCGGCCCTCTTCAGGTGGTTGGAATGTCGAACTGAACACATTATTTCGCCCATTGGGATAGACTGTTCTATTTCCACGTGCCATGTTTAATGGCTGCCAGATCAGTTATCTCCTGTTAATTCCCCTCTCCATGTTCTCTACTCCCTTAACCAGGTATTGAACTCACACACTTTGGGTTTTGCCACTGGATCTAACCAACGACTTTATCCACTGTGCCATGTATCCTTGAAATGTTATGATACATATAGCGACACACATGAGAACAATAGTCCGAATAATGAAAATAGTGTACATAATACCTTATCTCAGAAATATAAACAGAAAATGGTCGGACACTATGTACTTGTGAATTGTATTTTTCTTCAGTCGTTCTGGTATCGAGTTCCAATTTCACAATACTTTGACATTCTTCCGATATTATCTGGAGAGTTAATTTGGAATCCATTTCTAATTTAGCAAGTATCCTGGATCTTATCTGCGCGTCCTTATTAAAAGTTAACCAGTGTACGAATACCAGGCATATAAATAAATTAGGAGTTAATTCGTTTAACTTGAACTTTTCACATTCTCGATTCACGACTCCTGTACAAGTGACAACAATCTTCATCGTCAGACTTAAGACTTTTTCATCGTGTATTAAATAATGAACTCCTATCACCAACAAATTCTGATAGCATTACAATAGTTTCATCAAAATTTATCTCTCCTGTTTCTTTCGACAAAAATATTTCTCATATTTTTTATGCTTAGCAAGGATCAAATTCCTTAATAGTAAACGAACTTCCTTTTCTTCATTCCATTGCGAACAATCCCTTCTGAAGATCCCAACGTATCTTCTATAATAAGCTTGAATAGCGCTAACATTTGAAACACGATAGCTTTTAGTTCTTTCATTTTGTTGAACCCTGCTGAACAAATACTCGTGTAAGTTCAAGAAAACCTTGCGAATCCCTATCTTCACTTTTGTGATGGCAATGAACATTCGAATGACACTTTTGTGATGCTCGTTGTAGTAGAGACTTTGTAATCGCAGATAAAACTACAGTATGCCGTTGAATAATGCTGGTGTAAAACGCCTTCGAATAACACACACTAATAGTACTTGCTCAAATGATAACCACGGAATAGTGATCCAGGATAGATTACAAATAGCGTTACGAATAGTAATAGAGGACAGAATAGACATAACGATCATTATTCGTCTCGATACTTTCTACTTATGCGTTTCCTCTATGGTCACGTAATCCACTTAATTCAATAATGGGATGGCCTGCGTTTGCTCACTGGCGATCTATGTCCAAACTCAAGTGTCGACAGCGACTAATTATTCCTATATAAGATAAACGCAAACAAAACTACAATGCACCACATTGGCGCCACAGAAGAAACATTCAAACAAATAAAATACACCCACGATCACTCATTCTCCAAGAGAAAATACTCCAAAAGCACAGACTATCCACATATATCTGACAACTACAAGACAGAAACATCACACCATAAATAAGGTGAGAAATCATGGAAACCTCACTTGCTTGCCTTAAAAATTCATAGAGTTGTCTACTTTGTCTATACAAAAAAATAGCAATAATCTCCCACTCTCAACAAAAGGAGTTACTTAACCAAAGATCGGAAATAATTTCAAATGCAGACACGAAAATAAATACCTCATATTACCGTTCATACCAAATTGAAAATGCCTACAACAAATCTGGACATAACCAGGAATGAAATTACCGGAATAAATATGGTAGAACACTAAAACACAAGAACACCAAAACCACCAAATCATAATCACCAACACCTATCATTAACACTACCTGCACAGGTACCAACACTATCAACATATCCACAAACACAACCATCATTATCGATAAAACTACCAGCACAGTTACCTACAGTAACATCATTCCTGCGGATACGGCCAACACCGTGACAGTTGTGCAACGATCAGAGCAGATAACATTTCAAAATTATTATTACTTTATAACGAATACTACTACTTTCGATATTACTATTGTTATTATCACTTTATGTACCTACCAAAAATACTACGACAAGTATTTTCACTGTCAGTAATGCTGTTACCACTTGAAGAACAATCACTTCATTAACATATCTACCACCATTAGTACAGCTTTTTATTAGGTTGGTGCAAAAATATTGACGTAATAATGTCGTTTTTGACGTATTTTTTAACGTTAAAAAACGACATTTTGCACCAACCTAATACCATTGTCGTTGTTTTATTATTATTATTATTATTATTATTATTATTATTATTATTATTATCATTTTTATTTTCTTTGCTTTCTGGCGTTTACACATTTCTTTCCGGGTCCCACCCAGGGACCTAAGGTTAGAAATGGCATCATGACACTTTTCACTGACAAAAAAAAAAAATAAATAAAATAAAATAATTACATAGATAGAGCCCTTCGTAAAGTGTGGGCTGTACTTGTCAGAACAATTTTTTGTATCTCCTTGAGGCATGGGCTTCCAGGAATCCCTGCAATTAGTCTACTGCAATCTTTTCCAGCCAGTCCTAGGGCTCCAACTACAACAGGGATTGTTGATGTTCCCATATGCCACATTTTCGAGACCTCTATTTCAAGGTCCTTGTATTTTGACAGCTTTTTGAATATCTTCAAAGATACATTGCAGTCAGCAGGGACTGCCATATCAATAAGCAGGCACCGTTTTTGTTTGTGGTCTTTAATAACAATATCTGGTCGGTTGGCCTTGATTGTTCTGTCAGTGTGAATTGTGTAGTCCCATAGAATTGTAACAGGTCCTATCTCCGTAACTGGGTCTGGGTTGTGTTGGTACCAGTTTCTTTCAGTTTCCTTCCCGTAGAAGTTGCAGATTTTCCAGTGCAGATATTGGCCCACTCTGTCATGTCGGGTTTTATATTCAGTGGGTGCCAACATCGTGCAACCTGATACAAGATGATCAATCGTCTCTGGATATTTATCACAGAATCTGCATTTTGGGCTAACACAATATTTTAGTATATGTGCTTGATAATTCCTAGTTAGCAAGCATTGGTCCTGCGCAGCAAGGATAAAACATTCAGTTTCCGCTTTCAACCCTGCACTGCGTAGCCACTGATGGGTACGGGTTTTGTCTACATCAGCTTGGTTGATACGGGCAGAGTATTGGCCATGAAGCGGTTTATCTTGCCATCGCTTCTGTATCTGGTCGGTTGCATTCGTCTTTGCTGTCTTTTTCAAGTATTTTGCAGTTTCAGCCGGTGTATTGTGCTGTAGTTGCATCTCTACGCCCATTTGAAGCTCCAGTTTGAATTTGTTGGCTTCTTTCATTACGGAGTAAAGACGCTTACTACTTTCATGTTCCTTGACGCATACCATCATCCAGTCTTATGTAGTTTCCAAGTATTTTTGGAGGCCGATTGTTGTAGTTTTGTAGGACAGTTCTAGTTGAACTAATCCTCTGCCTCCTTCGGATCTGGGCACATACAGACGATCAACATCAGCTTTGGGATGATGCATGCGATAGCAAGTGAGAAGCTTTCTCGTTTTGGCGTCCATTCGCTTAATTTCAGCTATGGTGCAGTTAAGGACATTAAAGCTGTAATGCACCACTGGGACAGCCAATGTGTTTATAGCTGATATTCTATTTTTTGAGTTTAGTTCAGTATTTAGTATCAGACGTACACGCCTGTAGTACTCTTTTCTTATTTTTTCTTTCATTTGGGGGTGTTGTATGCCATCTCCTTCGCTAATTCCTAGGTACTTATAAGCTTCTTCATGCTCCAATTCCCTAATCTTTGTGACAAAATCTAAATCTATTGATGGTGTTTCTGTAATTCTACCTTTCTTGAATGTTACTTTTGCACATTTATCTAATCCGAAGTCCATATCTATGTCGTCACTAAAGTATTTTACAATATTGAGGAGGCCTTTCAACTCATTGTCGTCTTTGGCAAAGAGCTTGAGATCATCCATGTATAGTAGGTGATTGAAAATTTTCTTATTTATTTTGTAACCATAGCTACTGTTGTTCAGTTCATGTGTAAGAGGGGTTAAGGATAAAAAAAACAGAAGGGGTGACAGAGAGTCTCCTTGAAAAATTCCACGTCGGATATTCAGACGGTTGGATATGGCAGTGCCCCCGGTGTGCCTATGGTATAGTTTTGTGTTCCACATCCCCATGCTGTGCTTAAGAAAGTTTAATACCACAGGGGAGACTTTGTACATTTCCAAAGCCTTAAGGATCCAAAAATGTGGAACACTGTCAAAGGCTTTACGATAATCAATCCACGCTGCACTGAGATTTCTGCGTCGTCTCCTGCAATTTTCCAGGATCATTTTATTTATCAGAAGTTGATCTTTGCAGCCATATGAACCTCTACTGCATCCCTTCTGTTCCAGCGGGAGAATGCTGTTTGTTTCGAAGAAGGAGTAAGTACGGTTCGTCAGTACAGACGTGATCAACTTATACGTTGTGGAAAGACATGTTATCGGTCTATAATTTTTCGGGTCGTCTGTTTCAGTTGTTTTTGGTATGAGGTATGTAATACCTTCAGTAACCCATTCCGGGATTTTATTGGGATTATTTACAAGCGTTGATAATGTTTTTGCAAGTATGCCATGGGTAGATGAGAGATGATACAGCCAGAAATTGGGCAACTTGTCATTTCCTGGGGATTTCCTATTTGGGATTTCGTTAGTGCTTGCCTAACATCAACTGTGGATATATTTACCCATTCTTGCAGAGGTGTATCCAGCAGTCGTTCTTCTTCACGCCGTATCCATTCTGCATTTGGGTTACATTCCTTTGGGTTGCTCCAAATATTTTCCCAAAATGTCTGTACATTATCAATCGATGGTGGCGTTTCGACATGTATAGGCGTTTTTCCAATTTCCCTGTAAAATTTCTTAAGATCTGTTCGGAATATTTTATTTTGGCGATAGAATCTACAACGTTTCTCGTATCGTCTTGTTCTCTGTGCTTTTAGCTGAAGTTTCTGTTTCAGCATTTCCTTGATCGATGGAATATCAATTAGGGATTTAATGCTATATTTCCGTTTGATCTTTTTGGATTTACGTGTGGAAATATTAAGGTTTCTGGTGAGCTCATCTAATATAGACAGCTCACATCTGATTTGTTTTATTTCTCGTATCAGTTTGGTTTTCCAAGCTGGTTCTCTGTGTCTGTTAATTTTATTTATTGTCTTGACACCAAGCTTCCGAGTCGCTGCTAGAGCTGTTGCGTATATGACGTTGTTAACTTCTGTTGTGTTTCCCGGTGGTTTATCTGTTAACAGTGTTTCCAGGGCAGCATTGTATATTTTCACGATGTGCTTGTTGGGATTTGTCATATGGATTTTCGGGAGCTGGTCTCTGTCTGACAATTGTATGAAAGTTACTCTGCTGAGTACTTCGATGACGTCATTTTTCGCTTCGGTGATTTCAGCTTCGTGGTTTTCAAGGAATTCTAAATTAATGTACCTGGAGTCATCTTCAGTGACAATTTCTGGAGAACTAGAGTTTGTGTCTAAGGTAGAATCTTCGGTTTCATTTCCTTGGAGATGATTTCGTATTTCATTCGCTTTAGCGTCCACCTCATCCTCTGTCGCATTCTTTATTTCAACATTCGTCTCAACAGAGTTTGAGTGATGGGTCATAGTATTTTGTCTTATATCTAATTTTATCTTATCTATTTCTGCCTTTGAGAGTCTGTTGTTTCGCATGATATCTCTGCGGACATTGGCAAGCATGTTTGGATTGAGGTTAGGTCTTATATCATTTCCCACCATATTTCTCCATATTTGGTATGTTTGATTGGTGGTGTTCTTTGCTGGGTTTTCGAGTGCAGTGAAAAAGGATGTCATAACTTGTCGATACTCTTCGCGGCTCCATTTCGTTTGTTTCATTTTTACTAGTCGATTTGGCATTGAGACACTTGGTCCAAGGTTGGCGATAATCCGGGTTTGGTGACCTAGTGTCGTGTGTGGAAGAGTTTGTTCCAGTGACAGACTTTTCGACCTCAGACTGGTTCCTCTCTGAGGGACGCGGCCCTTGTTGTCCCGGTTGACGGCCGATCCGGTATGAGATATTATTCGTATTCATTGAAATTGGTGGAGATGCGTTTTAACCTTGACCGCCAAGGGGTAATTTTGTTCAGATTACCAGCTTTAGGACGAGACTTGAAGACGGTCCAAGAGCAAGACCAGATTTGAGATAGTGGGTTTATTAATATATCGAAGTTAAAAGTTCATAACAGTGTATGGTATTCAGTTGGGTAGATAATACTAAGTTTTAACTTAGTATAAGTCCGAGAGACACCTCCAAGTGGGATAATTAGATTTCAGTATATAGATATAAAAAAAAAATGGACACGGGTGTCCGCTTAAGGTCTGGGGTGTGGATTAAAACTTGAAATACAAGTTAAAAAAAAAAATTATTAGAGGAGAGAAAAGGGAACTGAAAAGCAAGGAATTAACTTGAGACATTAGGATTTACAATCATATCAAACTAAAGGAAAAGTATCATTCAAAGATGCTACATTTACCATTTCTTACAACTTCGGAGCATGGCACAAGTGACTCTCCACAAATGTTCAATTTTCCGTCGCCAACGACAGATACTTATCAAATTTTATGGGGTAGGCTGGACTTATACTACAGATTGGTAGGGGGGAATATCGAAGAATTCATTAAGCAGAGGGGTAGGAGCAAGGGAATAAAAGTTATACTTTTCCGGTCATCTCTCAACCTACTTGCCGCTGAAAGATATGTTTTAGAATTTTCACTCAAAGAGATGATAGACAAAGGGCAGAGCATTGTAGGAAAATTACACCTGTAGCCATGAAAAAAAAAACAAAAAAAACAAAACAAACAGAAAACACAGATATAATACAGTATGATCCCTGTCAGTGTGGACATATCTACATGTACATTCAATATATATATATATATATATATATATATATATATATATATATATATATATATATATATATATATAGAGAGAGAGAGAGAGAGAGAGAGAGAGAGATTAGCAAACATGTACATATACACGCACCGACAGATATGGGATGCCTAGGGTAAAAAAAAAAAAAAAAAAAAAAAAAAAATGGACACGGGTGTCCGCTTAAGATCTGGGGTGTGGATTAAAACTTGAAATACAAGTTAAAAAAAAATAAAAATAAAAATTATTAGAGGAGAGAAAAGGGAACTGAAAAGCAAGGAATTAACTTGAGACATTATTATTATTATTATTATTATTATTAGCATTGATATTATTGTCACTTTTTTCTTCGTTTCATTATATTTTCGTTTCCATCATCATAAAGGTTAAATTTACCGTTAATACATACATAACTATTATTAATATATCAATAATAATATCACAGTTATTATTACTATCAGCATTACAATCGTTAATAATACACAAGCATTTAGCGTTGAAAATATATATATATATATATCATCACCACAATGTCCACAAACAGAACACAACGAAGGGGGTAGTGAAAGAACCACATCAATGGAAGTGTACGTGAGCGTCTACGTATGTATATGTGGATGTGAGCAAGTGTAAGTTTGTCTGACAACGCAGGCGGCCGATCTGAAACGCGTCAAGTACACCTCGACCTCCTACTTGTTGAAAGAAAAACGCTACATATATGAAAGCTAAAGTCTCCACGCTGAAATAGAATTACATTTGCGGATATATGTATGCTCGAACGCATAGATGTGTATCTGCGCCTAACCTCGAATTGCTTATAAGGGTGTGTTTGTGCGAACTGAAACGTGTACACTTATTTTCACTGTACACTTGTGCGTGACTGTCTATGTCTGTGAGAATGTCATCCCAAAAAAGCACAGAAGAAAAATCCCCATCTACCACCAAACATAATCAAAAACAAATAAGCCTAAATAGAGCGAATTTTAAAAAAATAAACCAAGTTTGTCTGATGATCGCAAAAGCTGGAAACCCAGTGTCACAAGCTAATATCCATACAACTGTTATGTATATATATATATATATATATATATATATATATATATATATATATATATATATATATATATACATAGCAAACACAGACATATATATACACACATAGCACAAACACACACACACACACATATATATATATATATATATATGTATATATATATATATATATATATATATATACAGTGTTCGATAAAAGTGACTCACCTAATTTTTTTACTAAATGTTCTCTTGATGAAACGAAAGTTGAGCTAAATTCAAAGGATAAGCAATCTAAAATCCGAAGAAGAAGCTTTGAAAGCTCTTTGAATTTAGCAGTAAGTACTGTCAAGCATCCGTTCAGTATAATGTTCTGGGCATGCATTTCTTTTCATGGAACTGGTTTCTTAAAACCTATTGAAACGACCCTCAGGAGCGAGCAGTACAAGATAATTTTAGAGTTTTGTCTGCTCCCTTCTGCTGAAAGGATGCAAATCGACCGCACCAAGCTCATTTTTATGCAGGATACTGTTCCCTTTCACAAATCAAAATTGATGAAGGAATACTTTGGTTAGAAGCAGGTGAGAGTTATGACATCTCCTGACCTCAACCCCATAGAGAACTTATGGAGCATGTTGCGCAACTGCTTTCTCGAGAGCCTGTACTTTATAATGCTCCATAAGTTTTCTTCATATATTAAAGCCGTTTGTCAGATTTTAATAAACACACAGTAAGACAGAATTACCTTTAGCTTGGCTATGGATGCGATAAGGAAATTTGATTCATGTCTCTATCAGATATCCCAAAAGTATTTTTCTTACTTACAGGCTTTCTTTCATGCTAACCTGAAGAAAACAATGAGACGTATTTTGTAAATCTATCACATTGTCTCATCATCTTCAGTTTTGTTTCAGCTCCTATTATATATCCTACAAACAGGCAATATATATATATATGTTTATATGTGTGTGTGTTTTCGTCTATATATATATATATATATATATATATATATATATATATATAAGGTCATCCCATAAGTACTGTCCGAATTTTGAATAAAGAAAAAAGTGACCAAATGTTACATTTAATTACAGATTCAATCAACAATGTATTTTCCTGATTATCTATGACTTCTTTCAAGCTATTAAAAAGCTCACTAATTCCATTACTGTAAAATTCTTTGGGCTTTGATTAGAAGGACTCACAAATGTCAGTTTTAACCTTATCCTAGGTTACAAAAGCTGTTTCTTCCAAATGATTCTGTAAGCTACGAAACAAATGGTAGTCTGAAGTAGCATATCGGGAGAATAAAGTGGATGAGGAATTTTCTCCCAACCAAGTCCTTAGATCTTTTGTGATGTGATTCTGGCTGTGTGGGGTCGCGCATTGTCCTGGTGAAATATCGCCCCTTTTCGATTCACTGGAGGAGGTCTTTTTTTCCTCAAAGTTTGGTTCAAACGCTCTAATTGCTGACAGTATATTTGAGCATCAATTGTTCCATTAGGTGGTAAGAATTCAAAGTGGATAATTCCTTGGCGATTTCACCAGATTGAAAGAAGAATATTTTGCCCATGAAGTTCCTTTTTCGGCTGTGGCTGGGGTAACTTCTTTACCAAGCCATTGTCTACGACGCTTAACATTTCGATAAAAGATCCAATTTTTCGTCGCCAGTCTATCCAAAAAAGGTGAAACAAGTTGGCGAGAATGGAGAGAAGAGCAGATGTCAACTCGGGATTTTAGGTTGTTTTCAGACAATTCATGAGGCATCCATTTTCCAAGTTTAGGGACTTTTTTAAGTTGTTGAAGATGACGATGAACAGTTGTATGGTTTGAACTGAGAAACACTGCCAATTCCTCAACTGATAAAGCAAGATTTTCTTCAAGAAGCTTTTCCTCAAACTCAACTGGACGTCCGGTTTGATCTTAATCTTCAAGGATGAAATCTCCACCTCTGAATTTTGCAAACCATCTTCTGCAAGTTCTTTCATTCACACATTCCTCTCCATAAACTGAGTGAATGTTTCTAGCCGTTTCCGCTGCTGAGTTTCCTTTCTTGAACTCATAAAGCATTATGTGCCTTCAAATGATTCTTGGGTACTTCCATGTTAGCAAGGTTTTAATCAAACAAAATTTTATTTTATTGTTCTCTGAAATAAAATGTGATCAGTTTAAATGCATCTAAACATAAAAATAATGTTCAGATCCGTCAGACATTATAAAATACTCTTTAAATTTCGTTCATTTAAAAAAAAAAATTAAAATTCGGACAGAACTTATAGGATGACCTGATATATAACATATTACATTAAATACAGCAAACAATTGCGTACTGATGTACACAACGGCACATGGATGCGCATATATGCCCGGTCGCCACATATGTTTATGCTTGTGTGAGCTCTAATGAGTGAGTGTGCATTTATGTATGTCTACGTACGTCAATGACTGAACGTGCTTGTATATATGTTTGCTTCAGTATGAATGAGATTCCGACGACAACCTTTCCTCTTACTACCATATAAATACCGATATACGCAACCATATATAAATGCAAAATTTAAAAATTAATCAGTTGGCCTGACGATCGCAAATAGCGTGAAACGCTGGGTTACAAACTCACATCAATACAACTATATTATATATATATATATATATATATATATATATATATATATATATATATATATATAGTTTGTTTTAGGATATTACATCGAAAAACATGTCAAAATCGCTAAACAAATGCCAGTAATTTACAATCGCCTAATGAGTTGTGTTGTTAATCATGTAAACATGACTGCCATTATGTGGCGATTTTCAAATGTTTTGCGATGCAATATCCTAAAATAAGCAATATTGCACTACTCTGTATTTTGCTCTCTTTTAAATTAAATGTTAAGAACGTTAAAATTGTACTCTATTCGTTTATATCTTACAAATATATATATATATATATATATATATATATATATATAAAATTGTACTCTATGCTTTCAAATCTTTCCAATATATATAATGATAAACCTATTTACATGATTACTTTTCTAAATCCTGTACATTCAGTATCGTTATTGATGTTAAGAAACCTTATCATCTTATACATACATACATACATATATATATATATATGTATATATATAAGACGACAAGGTTTTTTTAACATCCATAACGCTACTGAATATACAGGATTTAGAAAAGTAATCATGTAAATATGTTTATCATTATTTAATCCTCTAATGATACTCCTTAAGTATCTGTCTATATTTCTGAGATTAGGTATTATATACACTATTTTCATTTTTAGGACTATTGGCCTCATCTTTGATGCTATATTTATCGCAACGTTGTGATAATATGGCAACAAAGATGAGGACAATATTCCAAATAATGTAAGCAGTGAGCCACCTTTGTCGTCATTCTTAGCTTTAATACACGGGTGAATCGACTCGTTCGAGTTCTGAATAATTGTTCATTATTAAATATAATTCTCAGGAAGACCGTCTCCGATTCTGCATGCTCGAATCAAGTGACAGGTTTTCTTCTGAGGCAAACTGTTCACATTTTCGGACTTAACATATTTTTTGTATTGTAGGAATGCTGGATAGACTCCTAATTACCGGCGCACTAGACGTGGTAGATTAAAGATTAAGATTCAAATGTAAGTGCCAAATAAAATCAAAATTCAGGCTTCGAAAAGCTATTGTGCAGGTTACAAGTGGCGCATCTTTGGTAGTTTTATATTGTTAACAAAACACATACCTTCACCTGAATTTACAGGACGGCCAAATATTAAAAACCTGTACCATATGCAAACCGCTCAGCATACACAGTAAGCACGAAAGCTAACGTGCCTGCAGGATGTCAACACAGACCCTTAGTTATTATTTTGCAGGACTATGGCTGCGTGTGCTTCAAGTCTTAAAACAAAAATCCGAAATATATTTTATTTACTATTTGAATAGGCCTGGGTGGAATACGTTTGTTAGATACTGAATTCTGTGTTTATTGGTCTTTTCTAACCAGATTTTCTTAGTCTCATATAAAACATCGTATGTATATTTTGAATAATATAAATATATATTAGTAGCGGTTCGTAATTTTGTGGTTTACAATTCGAGAATATGTGGGTGAAGGTAACATAGCAATACATTCTAGAAAAATATAGTTACACTTAATAATAATATAATAGCTCGAGGATACCCGTATATTAAGGCGGCTCGTCAATCCCTACTGCAGTCACCCGCTCAGGCGCATTTGTATTTGTTCAAAAACCACAGGACCTCCCTGTGGTTTATATTCAAACTATGCTGAGCTTTCTTTATTTCTGGTTATCTCGAGTGTTCAACAATCTGAACAAGGCCAGCGCACACAAATCCTCGGCCACGGTGTCGTATGACTTGTAACTTCGTGCTAGCACAGCTGTCAACGAAACTCAAGAGTACCGCCTACTCAATTTCACTCACAAGGCTTAGGTCAAAACGTAGTAAGGTTTTCAGGTACATTCCAAAGGTGCCGCACGCTGGGATCGCCCCCTTCAGACCGATAACATCAGGACCTGACAAATCGACTATAGTGAGATCGAACCCGGGTATCATATCCAGAAAGCGAACGTTCTAACCACCCAGTCCACTATGTTGTATATTTACCTGAGTTAGTTCAGGTTAATAAATGGAATATAGTAGCCATATGTGGAATGGACGTACCGAAAACTCACTTTCGAGCCTTGATAGTGTTTGAACATATTTACTGGGTCAAGTCGAATGTTCATCTGATCAACATTCAATAGGACCGCCAATGAATATTTTCGAGGTTGGGACCTGCAGTTTCACTTAACCAGTGGTGAACTATTTTCATTCCGTACATATTCCATTAGTAGGGAGGAAGATCCACTCGGATAGTTTATTCCCAAGAATTAACACTTTTCAAAAAGACTTCGGCGAGGATGCTTTCACAATTTCTTCGATTTTACCCTCTTCAAGCCTAAGGTTAACAATGATCTATTCTACATATCGTCAAATTATGGACTACTTACTTTCTTCTCTAGGAATTCTTTTTCTGTATATGACGTCACACGAAACGCACACACACACACATACACAAACATATATATATATATATATATATATATATATATATATGGTATAAAATGTCAATTGGGAAAAAATCTTCGATTTTGCCGACGCGTTTCGTTTTCCGACATTTTCAAGGCAAAAATGAAATCGAAATGTTTTTGTTATAGTTTTTGTTACAGGTAATTTACATTAACCAGAAAAAAAGCTTAGACAGAAGCGTCTATCTTTTTAAATTTTAACTTTTATAATGTAACTATAACAACAAAAACATTCCGATTTCATTTTTGCCTTGAAAGAGTCGAAAGACTAAACGCGTCGGCATAATCTAAGATTTTTTTTTCCAATTGGCATTTTATATAAATCTGTCTTGTCTACAGAATTGATCTAGGAATTTAAATATATATATATATATATATATATATATATATATATATATATATATATATATATATATATATATATATAGTTTATGAAAAACTAGGTAATCCGTATGGGTAAACACCAAGGAGGATACATACGGCCCGTCAAAAATGTGTAAATTTTCAGTCATTTTTTATTTCAACCTTTGGAAGTAAAGTCTGATGAACCTCAGTCCTTTAAAAGGGCTGTGGTAAAATCATTTATTACATGGAACCTCAAACTGGTCAGTTTTTTTATTTTATATATATATATATATATATATATATATATATATATATATATATATATATATATATATATATATGACAATAGGAAAACTGTAGTTATTGCTGACGCGTTTCGTCCAATGTGGACTTTCTCAAAGCAAAAAACGAAATGAATGTAATTAAAGAATGTAACTAATAATAACACAAAAAAAGAATGTTTTTAGCAACTGGAGTAATGTAGAAAACGCTATTTTCAGTTAACAATATTAAACTAGCGTTCTCTACATTCCTCCAGTTGATAAGAACATTCTGTTTTTTTGTTATTATTAGTTACGTTCTTTAATTAAATTCATTTCATTTTTTGCTTTGAGAAAGTCCCCATTAAACGAAACGCGTCAGCAATATCTACAGTTTTCCTATTCTCATTTATATTTATAAATATTGTCTTTTCTACAGGTTAACTCTGAGAAATTTTCACACACACACACACACACACACACATATATATATATATATATATATATATATATATATATAAATATTCTAATAATTAAATACGAAAATGCTGGCCAACTGTTGAACGAAAGGAATGATTTTTTTTTCAAGTGTCGACATAAAAATATATTCAAATTACCTTAAAAAAATTGATTTCAACTAGAAACTTGAAAGAAAAGTTATTTCTTTTTTCTTTTCTTTTTTTACAAAGAGTTTGAAAAAGAATAGAATCAATTATCAAGCTTATACTTTGAGAAACCCTTGCGACGAATACCAAAAATTTGTGTTGTAGTAGTCAAGGCCAAAGGAGGATATTTTGACAAGCGAAGAAAATTAATTGAATTTTTTTTTTTTCCTTTTGTCATAATAAAATTTCTAATAAAGAAATTATGTCTCAGTTTCTTTTAACCATGTATAAAATTTTCTTATTTAAATAACAAAACAATTATTCTTTGGGGCAAAATTACCGGCGGTAGCCTCAAACTTTTGAACTGTAGTCTATATACAGAGTGGCCCAACGTGCTCTGTTTTTGATTTCTTATGACTTCTTGAATTATTTCTTTTCTTTTGTTTATCCAATACCTTCTTAATAATGTCAGGAGTACGACTTAGTATTGGAGAAATAAGCGTTACTAGGAAGCAGAAACAAGCCAATGAAGTACAAAAACATTTTAGAAAGTGTTTTACAGAGAAACACCAAGGCGACGCATAGTGTTCTCGAAGGAAAATTAAGGTTGAAGGAGACGGAACTATTTACGACATTTATAAGCAAGATTTAGGCAGACTACCGTCATCTATCATACCGGCAAATAAATAGCAATTTCAGTTAATGTAATTTAAACCGTAAATCTTTTCTTCTAAGACATTAATAGATTTAAATTTTAAGCCTTAATCTTAATTTGCAAGTCAGCAAACACAGCATTCATTTTCATTTAAAGAGTGTGTACACTTTTGGATAGAGTGCGATGGGTAAATTGTCACCATATTATATTTTAAATTTTGCGCATGACGGTTGTTTGTTTGTGATTTTGTCGACTGCACATAAGTGTGGGCTCAGTTGGGCACCGTCTTGTGTGAATAAGAGTACCAAGACGCAATTCACTTGGCACGAAATTTGGAAACGGCATACAGTATTGCTTCGCATTTGCGTCGGAAGATCAAACACGAACAGTATAGTATGTTTGGTTATCAATCTGTTGATATTGCAGATTATTTGGAAAGAGTTTGGTGTGTCCAATGATGATTATGAATGGACAGCAGTTCGAAAAATTCGCTCTGATCGTTATGATAAATACAGAACACTCGAATTTTTTAATGAAAGTCTCAGACTCAATCAGGATGCTTACATCAAGTGCGGCCCTGTTTTAAGAGGGTGACTGCAGGAATTTGCTATGCCTGGCAGCATTATTCTGCACCATGTCACACAAGCAAAATAACCCAATCATGGCTGCCAGACAAACTCTTCGACTACATCTCTCCTTACATCTGGCTACTTATCTCCCACGACTGCGACCCCCTTGATTATTATGTGTGGGACAGAGTCGATCAAGAGACAAATAAAACTCCTTGTATCACCAAATATCAACTGAAGGCAAATATTATGGCAGCATTCGCAGAATTATACAAGGATGACATCTAGGATAATTTCAGGAGATTTCAAAGTCATCTGGAGACCGTGGTTGAAGCCAGTGACGATTTTATTGAATAAATTTACTTTTTAGTATTTTAAGATATTCTTGTGTAATTTTTGTAAATATATCTGTTAAAATTAGATGTCAGTGTTATTTCATTTTGCGAAATTTAGATGAAGATATCACCATCGAACCTTATATATATATATGTGTGTGTGTGTTTGTGTGCGCGCGTGCACGTACGCGTACGCGTACCAGGTGTAACAGCGAATTTGTCCAAATATATCTTATACATCCAATG
The DNA here is from genome assembly GCA_963932145.1 of Acanthosepion lycidas. Taxonomy (NCBI): domain Eukaryota; kingdom Metazoa; phylum Mollusca; class Cephalopoda; order Sepiida; family Sepiidae; genus Acanthosepion; species Acanthosepion lycidas. The sequence goes on from OZ010571.1 coordinate 107,699,678, forward strand.
TATCTTAGAAATTATTACAGATATATTACTGCAATTATTTGAGGTGTTTGTAACACTAAAACGCCCACTCTAACCTTCAAACTTTCTGTCTTGAAGTAGCAACATGCCTGACATGTTTTCACGTACGATTTCCGTTTCATGTCTTTTTTCACTGCTCTTTGGATTGTCACAGCTGAAACTCCTCTCTAACCTGTCAAACCACTTCTGAATTGAGTTGAATCGTTTCCAATTGATCTCTTTTGCTCTAAGTTGAAATGATGATCCCTCTGGCTGTTGTGAACTCATGGTTTCAGCTTTCCTCTCTACTCTTTCCTCTTTTTAAACTTATTGACCGTTCTCATGATGGTTATTGAATGAACGTTGAAGATGGAAGCCGTGTATGAATGTTGCTACGTTTATTGAAGGCCATAATTCTCTTTCTAGTCTTACCATTACTCAGTTGAGAAAACAGTGGGTCTGCCACATAACAATTTTAATCTGTTCTTTTTTCGCTGAATTACTCAAAGGACGGTTATTGATTCTTACGGACATTGGTGCCAAAAATCTTTTGTCAAAACTTGGAAAAAAAGAAACGTAATTAGTTTAGTGATTTTTAAGTAATAAGCATTTGGGGCGATGGATAATTACGCTGTTACACGATTTTGACAATTTTGCTGTCATGCCCTCTGTGTGTGCGCGCATCTGTCTTTAGAATTGTCATCCTTATGCAGTCGAGATAAGTTTCATAATTCAAAGAATGGTGAAATACATAAGATGACGTTTGTCTTCATGTCTCCTAATAGTTTTGATGAGTTTTCCTCGTTGGGACATCGACTTCAGGAATAAAAGCGCAGTACTATATTTGCAGTAAGGTCTCATCATTTCACTCGTGAAATTGCTAGATGTGTATATCAGTTATCTGCTATTTTTTCTTTTCTCGATCTTCTCGCTTCTAGAACTCTTTTTCGGGCTTCCTGAATTCCAGCCAACTACAAAATTCAAAAGTTTAAGTTTAATAACAGTTAAATATCAAAATCATTCTTCATATTTTGTCTGAATTATGTTCTTTTATTGTACTCTCTGTTACTTTCGCTCTTGGAAACTCTTTGTATTCTGGTGGTTTTTATTGCCTTGCCTTGCCTTGCTCCGGGCGAGATAATTTTAAAAATACAATTATTAAAACGAAATGAATTAGATTAAACGATGACGACACCTATTATTATCTTTCTTTATTTCTAAAATATTTTTATTTCCGAAAGAGCAGATGTACCATTGACAACATTTCAATTTATTTAATTTTTTTTATATTTAAAATTTTTTATACTTTAAAATTATTATTATTATTATTATTATTATTATTATTATTATTATTATTATTTCCGTCGATTTGGTGTGTACTCATTTTTCAGGGTCCCGACCAGAGACCTAAGGCCAGAAATAGCATTATATTATCCACTGAGCAATTTAAAAAAAAAAAATCACACTTATTTTATATAGATAATGATCTTCGTTATTTGTGGGCTGAATTCGTGAGTACAATTTTATGTATTTGATTAAGGCACGGGCTACCAGGAATTCCTTCAATGGGTCTATTAGAATTTTTTCCAATTAATCCGAGGGCTCCAAAAACAACTGGAATTGTTGATATTCTGATGTTGCTTGTATTTTGGTAGCTTTTCGAAGATCTTCTGATATATTGCGGTCTACAGGGACTGGCACGTCATTATGGAGCTACTTTTTGTCTTTGCGTTCTCTAATAACGGTGTCTGGGTGATTAGTTTCCACTGTACATTCTTCTTAAAATAAAACGAAAATTTAAAAATCACACAAATTTTACAT
>OZ010571.1:107706495-107761495 GCA_963932145.1 Acanthosepion lycidas
ATGTTCGAAAATCAAGTAGCAAAGTGTGTGAGAAGAAACATATGTCCTTCTTCAAAAATTCTTTCTAAGAAAGGGGAATAGACGGAATCATTCAACCATCTTTTTTTTTCTTTTTTCTTTTTTTTTTTGTCGGTTCATAACAATGCAGTGTTAAATTCGTTCGGTCAATATGACTAATGGCTGAAACCGACTTCAATTTTTTTTTTTTTTTTTTGGCTGTGTCAACAACGTTTATGTGTGTGATTTGGAGGTCGGATTATACGTTGATATAATGAGCACTTGATGAGTAGCAGGTGGTATTAAGAAGACAGCTCAGATATAGAGTGGAGCCATGAACTTCTTAATAAAATCGCTTTGAAAGAGAGTCGTTTGATTAAGTGGCCGTCCTGTTGATCCGACATTAAGATGATTGAAAAGTTTTGGCGCATTCTGAAGATGAACGTTTGCAATACCTGATAGCAATTTACCTGCAATTAAGTATTCGAAATTCTATTCTGCGTGTTCAGCATTCTATTTCTTTTAAGTAATAAAAATCACAAAATCAATATATTGTAAGTATTAGTACAACTTGGTTTACCAAGACATTCTTAGACTGCTTTGTTTAAGTACTATAAAAAGACAGATACCTTCCGCTTTATTTTCTCCCCAATTTAACAAATGATGAGTTAGGTAGAAACACCAACCTGGAATGCCTCTTCTTTGGGGACAGTACATTTCCTCCGGGTGAATTTTGACTGAATTTACCCCCCTACCACAAACACACACACAAGTGTGTTTCACACACGCACATACAAATTTCCTAACAGCAGATTCTTATATATTTAGTTCTTTTTATACTCTATACACATTAGCATATTTTCACAATTGTTGTTAATCTTTTTACGTTATGATTTTCATCTGCATCATCATTACCATAAGTTGTCGGCTGTTTCACTCGTTGGAGAGACCTGTGGAGGGAAGATACAAGCCACCTCCCCGAGTCTGGACTGCGGGCGGTTTCTCTCAGTAGTTCCGGCACTGTCATGTCCGTCTACTCATTGGCGTCGTCTGGCCAGCTCTTGTGTTGCCGTCTCCGTTATTCTTCTACAGTACCTTGCATGATGGTCTTGCAGAGGATCTCATGCCGTGCGACAGCCAGATCAATAGTGGCGAGGGCAGAATCCTTGCGACCTTGCGACCTTGCTCCGTACATAGTTGTTTGTTTTGTGCCAGTAGGAGATGCTTTATTATAAATATTAAAATATTTAAAAAATATATCTACCTATTGAAATTTCTATGCAAATAATGACAAGCGTCATTTACATGTGAAAGATCTGTACACAATTGATTTTATTTAAGCTAGAAGCAGAATGCAAAACAGGACGAAGAGTTTCTAAAACTACTCCAGGGATATGGAATATAGATTAACAAAGACGAAGACAAAAGTCCGCATGTAAATAAACTAAATAATTTTAACTCTTAATAGCAGACAAAAATTTCAAATTTCGGTTCAAACCATGTATTGCATACTGATTGTATAATTATATTTTTAATTTCTATCTATTTTGATGGAATTTCAGTAATCTACATTCATTTACACATGCAATGTGAAATATCTGGCAGATTAATGGTGCAAATATTTTATATATCTTCAGAAATATATAAGTATTACTTTTCTATTTTGTTTTAATCAATTTACACCAATCAAGGTGATAATGCCACTAAGACACAAGAGACTACTAGAAGTAGAAGAGAAGAAACGAAACGGAAAACAAATCATAAAAATGATACAAAGTAAAAACCTCGGCTCCGGGTCAAAAGACCAAGCAAGTGTGAACTGGACGATATTCAAACCTATCTACTAATATTAAATAATTATTAAAAAAACACTAAAACGGTTGCTGTTAAAAGTTTGTCAATAAATTAAGATTATTATTAACTTATTTGGGAAGCGTTTTCATGCAGCAGAAATAATGCGTTACTGAAATCCAAACGCGCATAGAATTAACAAAATATATTTTCTAAACATTAATCACGTTACTAAGAAACAAAATCCGCAAAGAAAACAGTGCTGATCAGCAATTCCTCCTATATGGCAGTGGATGCTGGATAAATAATCGGATGCTTTTGGAGTGTCTTAAAAGATGCTGCAGTCACTTAGAAAAATATGTTCGTCTCCAGCCAGAGACAGAAGCTGTAGAGTTGCTAGGCATTTAATGGCGTATGTAACAAAGATCTAGCCTTTGAGCAGAATGTTGTGAAAGCAGATATTCAGCTCACATGTTTAACTACTATCTTTTTTGGTAGACTTTCCTAATAGCATTAATATTATGGAAACTTTCTTGAAAGATTTGATATGAGCAGACACAATTGTAGTTTATTTACCCCAACCTTCTAGTGGTGATGGTTCGTTGCAGTTATATTACGCAAACCTTAGATGGCTGAAATGAAAATGCTTCCAGGAAGATCCGATTAACTTATAGATTTTCATCTGAATTAACCTATTGTGAGTGTGTAGAATATATCGCAGACTTAACTGTTATATTCCGTGCTAATAGGAATATATACTTGAAAAACAAGGTTGATAAAATAAGTAAAGGTTTATTGTGCAAAGCCAGTATAATAAGAATAAAGGTAACAGTTATGCACAAGGTTGTCTCATGTCAATCGAGTAGTGAGTGCTACTAATGGAAGGTCGGTTGTTCTCGCCTAGGTCTGAGTGGTACTCAACAGATCCCAGCTAGTATTATTTTCCAACCTTCCCACGGGGTAGGATGTACCACAAGGCCGAATTTACTGTGGGGCATTCTGAGCCCGTAGGTTCGGTGAAAATTTCCCGGTAAACTCCATCTGGGTTCCTCTCTGCCCGATTGCAGAGAGTTAGACAACAGCTAAGAGCTGAGCACCAGATCCCAGCTAGTCATTATTTACTAGCACCCCCGCCCCGCAACAGGGTAGATGTGACATAAGGCCGAGTTTAATGTGGGTCATCCGAGACCGTAGGCTTGGCCAAAATTTCTCCGTAGAAACCGCATAAACGGTTTCCGGTCTGTCTACCTCCACGGACGAGACTCTGCCCTTCGGCATACCCTCGTCCGGGTTCCTCTTTGCCTGAAGTCAGATATTTCGAGTGTACAGCTGAAAATGATCCCAGCTAGTCTCTGTATTTCATTGACTTACAGATGCTTATAGTTAGTTACTACCTATAGTTTAGTCACTCATGGGGGTGACTGTTTAATCCATTACATCACTGACTAATATTCATAAGGCAACACCAAACAGATAGAACAGAATTAAAGAACGCCCTGAATTTAGGTGGATAGATAAACCGAATTGAACAATTGAGAAGCTAGTAAATTCCAGTTCATATTCCATTTTTTTTATTTAGGGAATAAGCGATAAATTCCCTGAACAGATTCAATTTCATTAATAATTGTCATTGCATTTTGTGAAAGATGATTGAATGGATAACCTTTCCTTCTCCAAGGTAAACTATTGAGGAAAAAATATTTCTAATACATACATAGATGCTTAATCTAAAATGATATTTAACTGTAAACTAAGTAAAGGCAAATGAATTGATTCATATATTTCTCAAAGCTATTAATCTGAAAGAGAACGCCATAGATTAAATCAACATTTCCATATCCCAGTAGTTATTCTACTAAGTGAGACTTATGCTTTTTAATTAATTAACTCTTCAGTTATTGGGTCGAGAAATCTGATTTGAGATATTCTCAAAGAAACATGGATTGTTTTTGTATATAACGATTTACTAAGCCTAGATTACATGTGGTACAAGCCCGAAAGTATGGATCACCTAACTTTCTACTTAGTCGAAATTGATACAGTGAGACAAATTGTATGTCTAGATTTCTGTGAGAAGGTATTATGTATACTATTTACATTGTTCGGACTATCGTCCTCTTTGTTGGTATATTTATCACAACGTTTCGGCCGTACGCTCCTGACTTCTTCAGCTGATTGGAATGTCGAACGGAACCCTATATTTCGCTCGCTGGTGTAGACTGTTCTAGTTCCATGTGTCATGTATGTCAGTTTTCAGTTATCTCCTGTTAATTCCTCTCTCCAATTTACCAGTTCAATACAGTTCAATACCGTAATCAGGTATTGAACTCACACTATTTGGGTCCTGTCACTGGATTTAACTAACACCATTATCCACTGTGCTATGTGTCCTTGAGGACCTCTGTGTATGAATTTCTGGGACTTATAAACGTAATGTCTTCAGCAACCATTTTTACCAGTGCTCATATTGCAATTTTTGCTGCTATCATTGCATGTTTTTTAAAATATTTTTTACTAGAGCTCGTATTGCAAATTTCGTTGTTATTATTGTTTTTCTCTTGCACTCCTTATTACTGGTTATACATTGTATTCAAAGAGACAAAGTTCCTAACCATTACACAACGTCGAAGTGCTCATTTTCATTGTATATAAATCATTTTCAATTTGAAACCTTTGTCTTTAGATGTGTCTCCTTCCATTTCTGACAATGCTTAATTTTCAAAAGATATAAATACTTAGCTCTTTACGTTGATTTCAAAGATGATTTCGTTCTTTACATGAATATCTAGCTAGAGCTGGCTTTCACTCATTTGAGTACTGACAAGATAAAACGTTGCTTGATATCGGTGATTAAACGAGAACCGGTCTTCCAACGTGATACGTCCGTCAGCATTGTTGGTATTGTAGTAGAAATTTCTAACTATTCACGACCAGTGTTGCACACACCTATACCTGAGGCTAACACGCTTTATTTGTCGGTATCTATCTAATTGCCAAGTTTAAATCTCTCGCGGGTTGTTCTAACAATAATTGACACAGGCACCAGCCAGCTACTGACATTATGGCTTGTAAGCTTCTCAACTCCCGACATGATTTCTTTTTACTTTCCTATTTTTACAGTAATTTTCTTACTTTTTTTTTTTACTTGAGTTGAAGACACTTTTGTGCCTGCCGGGATGCATATTTCTAACGTACGTCAAATTAGAACGCCATGATTAAGAGAGCCGAATTTTCAGACAGACCATACACACATGGGAATTTAATGTAACACTAATTTCACATCGACATTTCTTCCTTCTTGACATTGTGTCAGATTAATCTAAGTGACGTAAAAATAATTTTTGCACGTTTGCTCTTTCTACAATATTTAGTTCTGAGACAATAATTAAAACTTCTATTTCTTTTTTTGGATCTTGTCCTTCGGAGAGGAATTCAATAAATATACAACAATAGAACGGGGTGTAATTCAAGAATGCGCCTTCTTACAAGATTTATTCAAACTTTACAGCTAGCTGATTCTTACAGAGTTAGAATGCCTACAATAATTATTTGCGGCCACAATCTTAACAATATAAGATATGCAAATGACAAACTATTGCTAGCAGACACAGAAAGCTAAATAGAGGAGCTCCTACCAATGTTAGTAAAGGAAAGCAAAAAAGAAGATCTATGGTTGCCACCAATAAGAAGAGTTAAGAAAGCGAATCGAGGATGCTAAAATCAAGCAAGATCAAAGATTTAAATATATAGGAACTGTCTGACGAAGTGACGGGAAATTTGATACCTAAATCCGAAGGCTTAATGTGATAGCAAAAAATACCTTCCAAAATGTACGTAATCTACTACGAAACAGGAATGTCGCATTAGAAACAAGAAATAGTACTTATGTATGTAGTATTCATCCTATATAACATTGAATGATGAACAACTTCCTCACTGATGACGGAAAGACTTCAGGTAACAGAAATCTATGGGAGGTTACTGAGAATACATGCGATTGAACATGTTATCAATGACAAAGTTTTAGTGAAAATTAAAGCAAAGAAGAATAGTTATACTCAACATTAGAAAGGGGCGTATGACATTACTGGGGCACATAATGAGAAAAGAGAATTTAGGAAAATTGACATTCGGAGTAAAGATTGATGCAAGAGGTACAGAAGAAAGTCGCTCATAACCTACCTAAAATGCTTATGAAATTAGTTTAACAATACAAAGTGCGCGTTAACACAAACTAAAAGTCATTTCTTCTTGAAATCGTGACAAATAAAGTTATAAGAAACGCTAATTTTAATATTACCCATTTCTTCACATGTTCTATTGTCGTTTGAAATTAATAAAATATTTCCATTGAAACTTCTTTTAGGAAAATAGTTTCTGAAGTCAACTAAGTATTATTGCTTTTTCCACTGTTCATGGGGTACCCTTTCTTAATATTTTTCGAATTAGTGTGAGAACGACTGCATCTTGATCATCATCTCATTATTTTCTCTTCATGTTACATGTGTTATCCATTTTAACGGTTACTACTGTTGAAATTCCTCAGGCGATATGAATTTTTATTATTTGATACGCATATTCCTTTGTTATTCTGTAGCAGGATTTCACGATATTCGAAGAAGTACGTTCCTCTCTAAGACCTAGTGTTCACTTACTAAACGCTAATTTTAATCACTGATCTGTGAAAGTAATTGTGTGCACCTGACCATTTCGATATTGTTGAAAAGTGCGCGTGCCATAAATGACATCAATATTAATGTCTGGGTCTGAGGAGGCAACGAAACCAAAAGGAATCAATAAAAAAAATCGCATGAAATCTTGATTCTAAGCTAGAAATAAGAAGTCAAGATGCTGATTATTTCATCGCTCTAAAATCGAAATTGAATCATGAAGAAAAATACAAAACTGCCTTAATCGACAGTCTCCATGAAGAGGCCGATATATGTAGTTTAATTAGTCTGTAGTCAGACATGTATTTTTAACCGAAATGTTTTTCACTGCGTAGTGTTCATTGAATATACTTAATATAAAACGCGTTTATAATCAAGATTGTGCATTTGTAAGCTAGATTGAAAAATATATGTTTTTGGCGTGACATTTACGTACTTACTGATATATAGCTACTGTATATTTACATATAGGTAAATTAAAACAAATATACATACACGCGTTTATATATATATATATATATATATATATATATATATATATATATATATATACAAACTGCATGATGACTGCCCGAATTTAATGTATATACAGATTAGCATATCTTCTAACAAAAGCGCTAAATATTTATTTAGCGCTATAATATTCAATAAAGCAATAAAACATTTCAATGCACCTATTTATTCAATATATATATATATATATATATATATATATATATATATATATATATAACTTCTCTACAACAACATGTGAAAGCACGTCCGATATTCTTCTCTCGTCAACCTCCAACCAGGGAAGGTAACACAGTTTCGGTGCCTAAGGCAGTACTGCCACCCCTGGCGCCACCAGTAGCATTTCCACCGGACAGGAAATTTTATTAGCAATCTCTTGCGATTTCTTTTCACAAATGCGACTGAAAATTTAAAATACGCAACGAGCTCGTAGCGACGGTTTTTAATCACGTAGAATGGAATGTAATCAGATGTGTTTCACGTCGCAAGTAGCATTGTGTGACGAGCATCGTTTTATGTAATTTAAAATTTACTTTTGTATCTTGACCAGCTCGATATCTGTTCTGTCCATCAATGCTCACCTTCAAAAGGAAGGAAACGATTGATTGTTCAAGGAATCTACGGCAACAGACCTCAATAGGTAGCACATGATATGTCCATCCCTATTGCCCTCAGTCAGATCACATAGATTATCAACGGTTTTTCTCTTGCTCGATTGCCTTTTCCTTGTTCTCGTAACTTGATACAATTAATTCTACTTGGAGGACACTCTTTTTTTAATCGGACCAAGTTACAATGTCAGGGCATGTGTCTGTCTGAGTGATGCGTCTCGGAAATTGAACAGGTGTTCTAAGATGAACTAACACCCTCCAATCCCGGACTTCACGTAATAGTGTCAACGTGGGAGTTATTTGGGTCTTTCGCACAGGGTTTGCATCTTCCTTGTGAAAATGGATATTAGGTTCTCTGGCCGTTAAATCTGTTTGTTGGTTGCTTCACTCTGTGTACTAAGTACGTGAGCACTTTCATCATTATGTTATGTAAAGTGCCTAGATAACTCGCTTACAATAGTTGTCAATGTAATCCCACAGCTTGAGGCAGGTCATATTTGATAGGTGATCATAGGTAGATCACAGGATGAATGATATTGTCAATGGCTCCATTCAGGGTATTCCATGATAGCTTCATTGGATCGATATCATTCCATGTCGAACAAGCACATTGTTTGGACTGAGAAACAGCAGTAGGTGTTCGCTGCGCTTCCTCGAAATTCCTGATATCATCAATCACCGTGCCTCGTTTACCCTTTAGACCGTGTTTAGAGAAAAAAAACTGCCCTGGCAAGCTCGATTTTTTGGGTCGTCCCCATATTCTCGCAGGCTGGATTCTACTTCTTGGATAGCTTCTACTGCAGACCATTTTGTGCCAGTTTTGACATCTGCCCGATACGTATGGACGAACTTATTTACTGAGTCCCTCATCATCATTAGAAGGCGTATCTTCCCGAACGTGAACTTCACTAATTAGGGGATGCGAAGTTGCAGGTTTCCGCCATTGGTATAGAGTTCCAACGTGGAGAAGCGGGATGAACTTCGAGGCATTAACACAGGTACTGCTATGTCTGCTGAATGCGAGACAGAGGAATATTATACCCTGCACCGCCACAGAAACCGGAGCAGCAAACAATGTTGGTAGCACCAAACCTTCAGTTTCTCAGAGATATGGGTTTAGACGATGGATCCAAATTCATTGAGTGCAACTTTCTTTACCTCGGTGCCGATCACTTAGTGGAATTCAATACAGCTGTCCCAAGTTCTTCATTGGCTTATCTGACTATCGAGATTATGTCATTCCTAATGCAGAATTGAATCCCTCAGACAGCGTTTTTGAGTAATTATAAGCTTTTCGTGGGCTTAGCCTTCATTCTCAACCACGTGAGGAGCTTATGGTAGTGCTGCAGCAGTTCATTGGCACTGCCCTTAAACGGACCCAGAATGGTGATGTCATCCATGAACGCTCTTGAAGGAGGTAGGGCTATTTGTTACTGAGTCCTCACTCTTTTTTCTGTGTCCGCTGCACCCCGTAATATGAGTTTCATGGACATAATGAAAAGAAGTGGTGAAATCACACACCCCATTACGATACCGACATCAAGTGTTTGTCATTTGGCATTGTAGATACCAACGGTAACGGCATAAACGCAGCTCTGAAATAGTTCATTATTATTTCCCCTTACTAGAGAAATTGAAAAATTCCAAGGACATTCGAATTAGCTCATGAAGAAATTATCCATACGCAGTCGCATGACCAAGGCATATCACATGAAGCTCAGCTTTATTTTGGATTGGCTGATAGGATTGAGTTTCAAATATGTATGAAGGTTCCAGACAGCTGGAGAAGCCAAGTATATCAGACTTCTGAACCGTTATGTTTATTTAAGAGTTCATCATATTTATATAGTATTCTATATTTAGGGTTTAAAGTGTTCAATATAAGGCATATCGCGTATGTATATATAAAAGTAAACATTTAGATTAACACGCCGCGGTGACAGTCTTTTTATTCTTCAATGTAAAATTCGAGGACTTATATTCGATACAACTGATCCAGCTAATGTTTACATTGTAAATTCTCTGAAGTGGTTCAATCAAATAAATGTGAACATTTGGTTGAGCACCTAGCGGCGACAGTCTGTTTCATGCTTAAACGCAATATGGAGGCATTGCACACACACACACATATATATATATGAGTGTTTTTGATTGAAATCAGACGCACTTCTTACGTGATATCCACAGACTGACGTAGGTAAACTCGACTATAGAAAACAAGCAAAAATCACAATACATACGAATTGGCATAACGAATACGAACACAAAAATGCCTTTTCATAATATCTTCTAAAAGCTAGAAGCTCTTTGAAGACAGTAAACTTTATGTTGAAATCATTACTGAAGACTAGAAAATGTCTCGAACCGTGAACAACTTTCGTTAATCTTCGACTAAATGAAATATTGTTCCGTAAATCAACCTAAAGTGCGTGTCTGCATCCTATTCTTGTCTTTGTATGTGTTGTGGGTCATTGATTTCTGTATTATGACACTTGCAACTGCACAATATCTGTTTTTCGTTTTTCTCTACTTTCCTCTACTGTTTTCATTGTTGCTTGATATATCAATTTTAATTACGTTTCTTACTTACTTTGAAATAATACTTATATATATATATATATATATATATATATATATATATATATATATATATATATATATATATCAGTGTAACCGGGATATAAGAGAGTTGTCGGGACCGGAGAAGTCTCTTATATCCGGGTTTCTCTTATATCCGGGTTTGGTCTAATTTATTTACATTAACACAGGCTATAATTTGGGAGCAGAGAAAATCTATCTTGTACCCGGGTTTCTCTTATATCTGGGTTACACTATATATATATATATATATATATATTACGTTTCGTTAGACGTCAGCTTTCAGATGATCTCATTTTTCTTTCTCAAACCTTTTCAACTTTTCGATATAACCTAGAGTCGTAAATACAAATGTATTTTATGAAATGTATACTTCGTCTACGATAATAAAAGAAACCTCTCAATTTAATTATTGCGAAAATAATAATACTTTTATTTTTACTCTTTATTTCTAGCAACTTTTGATTGACTTTTAATCTTCACATGTATATTGTTTAATTAAATGAAATTATTTTACAGTGGGATAAATTAATACTTCGTGGACAAGCTCCTATTACAAGTGTCCTTCATAATAGCTGAATAATATTCAGTTTTGGATTTGTGTAATTTCGAAAATTTACAAAAGGTAAACTTTAAAAAATATTTTAAAATGTAGCCGGACAACATTTGAATGTTCCACCTGATATATCTTGAATCACGGAATTGAAAAAAAATGTTTAAATATAATGAAACTGAACAAGATGCTAATGATTTTTTGTGTGGGGGGGGAAGTTTTGCTGTTTTTTCACAATGCCTGTGACTTATACTCATATATAGGATACGCCGATAGTGTACTGGTTATCAGCGAGTAAGTTCAGTGGCCGGGTTCAAAGTCCAGTCAGTTCTGTTTCATTCATATCACGCTAATGCAACGGAAGTTATTGTTTAAATAGCAGGACAGAATGGTTTCTCTAGACTTAAGTTGGCTACCAGTCTCTATGGAAACTTGCATTCAAGCCCCGTTTGAAGAGGGATAGGTTCGGTCTAGTTATCATTCACTAGACCTACGACTGTTCACAGAACTGCTGCATAAGGGGGCCCGTTATGACCCTAATGGTTTACGGGTATGAGTGACGCGGGTTGACATGATTTTCTATGAAGATTTATTTATTTAAAATTTCCGGAGAAATTGCCATTGAATTGAACTTCAGTTGAACACTATACATATTCAATTTTTCAAGTGATAAACAAAGTATCTGTGGTTCTAAGGAATTTTACAGATCATTTTAAAAAAATGTAAATATATAGAATATTTTTAAAGCAACATAAAATGATAGTAATAATGTCGGGAATTAATCTTATAAACTGATAAAATAATTATCAATTTCAACCTACAATCTACTTTATTCTGCCAAGTGATTACAAATTGTATGAGCACTGGTCAGAAATTAACACAGCGTGTTTATCTTTTCATGTGCCAGGACATTTCAGATCGATGGAAACCATGATTCTTCACAGCGTCTTCTCTTTTTTTGCTTCCATTTCCTTTTGAACATCAGTATCATTTGTGTCTTTGTCCTCACATCCATCCACCCAGACTCGTTAGGTAACCCATCATATATCTCTTATTCTCTTTTATTGAATATATCCCATAAGTGTTAAAGCCGTCTTTCCTCAGTATGTGCACCAGAAATTTCAGATAGTTCTCTTTTTAAGTGTAATTTTTATTGTTGCTATTTTAATTAACACTTCCTTTCTGCTCACGCATTCTATTCATCGAATTCTTAATACGTGTCTGTAGAACTACAATTAACGCCTATTTTGGTAACGACGAACGAGTTTCAGCGCAAGTAATACGGTATTATTTTCTAATATTTTAACATCCTTTTACCCATGCAAGACTATAACACACTAAGACGTAAATGGGAGTTAAAAATAAGGAGAAGAGTTTAGAGACGATTAAAAGACAATAAAAGAACAGGGCTCAGGAAGAGAGTAGGTGGGGCTTGACGTTGCATTAAAACTTTAAAAGAAAGTAGAGGCATGTAAGAATGAAACTAGCAGAGATTTCCTGAGGCGTGAAGCATGAAAAAATAAACTATAGAGTAGAACTTACGGTTACATCTATTTATTTCAACATTAAAATGATGGGACCTACCTGCTGATCGAGTAGTACGGTTAAATTCATGGAATTATGATACCCGTGAGTAGAGTTCATTAGAGTAATTGCTGTGAAAATATTTATAGAAAAGTAACAGTAAAGCCACATAACAGCGGTATGAAAGTCGCTAAAGTCGAGTTTTCAGCTCAGGACCGATAATATTACAGACCCTTATTTGGATTTCGACATGAGTTATATAGCAGGACGACCTAATCATAATTTTAGAGGTTAATAATGTTGATAGAAATTTGACAGAGCCGATAAGACAGAAACACACACGCACACATGCAGGCTCGCACACACAGATATAGATAGATACATAGCTAGATGGAATGAAATGCGCATCAGAAATGATTAGAATGTAATTGTCTACTATTTTTATTCACTAAAGATAATTACATATCAAGAAATTAAAGTCAAAACATCGGCTGAAACAAGTTTACAGATATATAACATCATTATTTTCCACTTAGTTAAAACAATTGGCGATGAATTTTCGTCAACGATTATCAACATACAGCAGTCACTATATCACTAACGCATTGCCCATAGCTTAACTGTTTTTACTGAGACGAAACATTGGATCTATATCCAGTATTTTTTCTCTGTACGCTTCTATCAGGAACTGATGAATTTTAATTTGAGAAAGTCAATAATAAACGTCTGCCTTCGAATACACGTTCAGATCAAATGTTTATTTAGATGATTAAGGCCTAAAGATATGGGTTATTTTCAAGTAGGTTCAATCTCCACCACACACTTCACGTGTAGGCTAAAATTATAAAATAGCAAGTATTAAATTCGTGAGGACATATCTATCTATCTACTTATCTATCTTTATTTATTTATATATCTATATCTATATATGTATATATATATATATATATATATATATATATATATATATATATATATATATGTGTGTGTGTGTGAGTGTGTGTGTGTGTCTCACTACATATACACACACACACACACATATATATATATATATATATATATATATGTATGTATGTATCTAGATTCAATAGGCTGGGTAATGAAATTTGACGAATAAAAAACAATTAAGTGGTAACAATATTAGCAATAAGTTTACTGGTATTTATGGCATATTAGCAAATTTACTAAATTGAAGCACAAAGAGAATGATTTTAAAGTCTGAATTTTTGGACATACGCGTGTCTTTTTTCAAGGAGATGATGAATAAACAAAAAACGGTATTTCCTCTTCTAAGGAATGTTGCAGTTGTTTGTGAGATGTGTCCCTATTGAAACGATATTCTCTGAGTAAACCCAAATCCTTTTTACATGCTGTAATGGATGATTTAATTTTGGAAATATATTTCAACTCCTATCTGCATCTTTCTTGTCGGCTTTTAATTGAAGATGTTAAAAGCATACATCTGATGGCATCAAAGCTATGAAACGTTTATATATATATATATATATATATATATATATATATATATATATATATATATATATATATAATAAAATTTATGTCTTTGGAAAAAAAGTTCTTGTGACACGTTTCATTCCTTCGGGCTTTATCGAATTAAAATCAGTTATGTTGGTGCAACTAGATATGTACACTAACGAGGGATGCTGTGTATTTATTTTTATCAAGGCGATTCCATTTAGTTTCTTTTTCTTTCCATCAGTTTTGTTTAGTAGATATTCTGTACGGTGATTGTATAAAATAAAAAAAATAATTTCAACTTCCCAGGTTCACTCGTTCTTGCAGATGTGTAGTCACAGCAACATAACAAATTCATTCCGATGAAGTCCTAATTGATGAAACACGTCACAAGAGAACTTTTTTCCACTTCGTCAGACATTTTCCATCAATATTGTTATTGATATATAAAATATATATCGTTATCTCATATATATATACATATATATATATATATATATATATATATATATATATATATATGAGGTATATAAAATATATATATCTATATTATATATATATATATAAGAATTGTTCTTGATATATAATATATATATGAGATGACGATATATATTTTTATATATCAATATATCTTTATATATATATATATATATATATATATATATATATATATATATATATATATATATGAAATAAGGACGTATATCGTTATATATCAAGAACAGTATTTGTGGAAAATTTATGACGAAATGGAAAAAGTATTCTTGTAGCGTGTTTCGTTATCGATGACTTCATAGCACTACATTTGGTATGTTGCTGTGACTGCACATCCGCGAGAACGAGGAAATCTGGGAATTTTAAATTATTTTGTCATTTTGTGTTATCATATTATATATATATATATATATATATATATATATATATATACATAGAGAGAGAGAGAGAGAGAGAGAGAGAGAGAGAGAGAGAAAGAAAGAAAAGAGTAAGAAAGAAGGAAAGTAATATAAAGAATGTTTAGGAATAATATTCCTATATTCTTGAACATACGAGAGCATTAACAGATATGGCTATGTGAACTTATGCAATAATCATAATTCTCGGTCGATTTCGGAATTGAATGTAATTCATAGTCGGTATAATGTGTTATTTTAACATGGCCTGTTGATGTCGTATCCAGGGTTCCGTTTTCATTCACCATGCCAAGGAATATTTTCATAACTGGACGCAAAACCAAACTTACCTCCATTACTAGCCTAAAGGCATCACTTTTCCGCAGGGACATTTGCCTATTTCGTTATTATCGTCATTTTGAAAGCGCGGGGGCCAATTTTGCTCTCGGCAAAAGTCCACAACCTTCGACTCCTTCTCCACATTCTTTCCTCATCTGCTGCTTACTCTTCATCGACTCAGGTGCACTTTGATTGACGCACAAATATTGACCCATTCCAGCACTGGACAGAGTCATAAATTCTGATATACGAATTGAAATTGCCTTGCAAACACTCACAATTACTTACGAACAAATACGTCTATGAAAGCATATGGAAGCCAGTATTTTTATTGTTGTTAGCCTTTCCATTATGGGGTTTGGCGGGTGTGGCGCCTTTTAGTCTACAGTAACCATTTTCAAAGTCGACCTATCTCCAAACAACTCAAAACTGATCGGAGTTGCTATGACGGCGTTCTTTTATTTATAATATCAAAAATGTGACCGATATTATATGCAGCTGATACTATATAATTAACGTTCAGTGCACACAATGACTAACTTCTTGTACTTTTTTATTTTATTATCTGACCAATAATCTACTGAATATAACTGGTTCTTTCAGAAAAAAGAATACATTTAGTTGATTTTATCAAATAAGATAAGAGACTATTTGTTGTTAATAATCATTTTTTAATAAAAATATCGATAAAAAAACGATTAAAATCGAACTTATATATCTAACCTCTTATCTATTAGGTTGGTGCAAAAATAATGTCGCTTTTTTACTCATTTCTTAACGTCAAAAACCGACATTATTTTTGCACCAACCTAATATTTAATGATGCATCTATGAAATTTGCTAGTAAATATCGCGTGGGAAAATATAAGATATAAAGGCCAAAATCCAGATTTTCCTTAGATTGATTGAATAACTGTAAATATCTATATAAATTATTTTGAAAAATAATTATTTTCTTTAAAACACATACTCTGTGTCTCCAAATATCAGTGTAAAATTTATTGAGTCTCAACTTATTGCAAGATGGCAGAACGGTTTTTATTATCGAAAAGAAACCATTGAACTGAGTTATCCTGTTTTATACAGATTCACTTGTGCAAGGCATGAATCCAATTCTCCTTGCCAACTATATACTTTTCATTTTTTTTTTTTTTTTGTAAACAGAATATATTCGTCAGTACTAAAGTCATGTTTTGTTGGGTGATTTATCATTTCACCCCAAGCAGCGAGCTAATACCACTAGAACGTAGGGACATCAAGAGAGTGAAAATGAAAGAGAATCAGAATATGGAGAAAAGGGAAGATTGGGGAAAGGAGAAAGAGAAGATAGCAATTGACGGGATATTTAAATTTTTAAAGATTTTACTTATCAGGGAAGGAAGAAAACGGATGGGTGTTCCAGAGATGGGAAGTGAAATTACCATGAAAATATTTGTAAAAAAGACAAAGGGGTACCACCTCACGTCGATGAGAAAGTGACTCAATAATTACCTCAAATATATATGCAGTAACATAAATATATAAAACAGTTTCAACAAATTCATAACTAACATGCATTATTATTATGGTCCAATATACCGTCACCACAGTTATGGTCAAGTTTAGAACCAAGGAAGAACAACACGAACACAAGAGTAGAATAGCAAAGATATATTACAACAGAAATATAGTACAAGAAGTTGAATGTGTTAGTAATGACTGTCCGTCTGGTTTAGAGTGAACTAATATTGTCTCGACTCGTTACACCATTCATTGTATTTAATATCCCACCCACGAGGAATATATGTGCCACGAGGCCGAGATTAAAGTAGGTTTCTCCGAGCCCGTAGGCTCGGCCAAAAATATGCCCTTTGAACCCGCCTAGACGGGTTCAGAGCCTGTCTACCTCCCCGGACGAAACCTTGCCCTTCGGCAAAGCTTCGTCCGGGTTCCTCTCTGCCAAAGCAGAGAGTTCAATAGTCATGACCTGGTGCTCGTTACACCATTCATTCATTATACCCCTTGAGTGGCGCAGTATTTATAGAGTCAGGAAGAGTCCATTATCGTTATAGGTAAGTTCCCATAACAAATATTATAAAAAATACTGGTAAACAAGTCATGAGACAGTAATGTTTTACAGAAAATATACCATTCTTCTAACGTATCGCGTTGGTCAGCAAATTCCTCCTGACAACTATTTCAAGAGTTCATGTTTGACTTCCTTTTCTCTGTGTCAGGATGTTGACGTTCATGGCATTCCATGATTTCCTGTCCTTTGTAGCTCTTAATAAATTTGATCTTTATGCTATCTCCCCCAAACCATGCTCCGCCATCCACCCCCAGCGAAGTTATCGGCTGTTTCCTCTATCCTTCCTGCTTTCAAACTGTTATGTAATGGATTCTCCACAATCTGAAAGGGTAAGGTGTCTCTGGATAATTTTTGAACATATACAGTCTTTCCTATAAAATCGTGAAATAAAAATTATTCTGAACAGCCATCTAGATCCTTTCGTGCTAGCGCAGGTGTCCTTAGGTCTCCATCTTTGTTCCTACTTTATTTTTAATTTTCATTAATGACTCTCTCCGTAACAACAGTTATCATCTTGGTATCTACGTGGATGGCGTAACTGTTTACTTCTGTCTTTCTAGTAACTCTGATCAGTTAGATAAATTCACAATGGAAGCAGATATTCAAAACATCTGTTGTTAACCGAGGTAAATGATGGCTTGTTAATTTTAACGCCTCAAAAACTAAACTGCTCTGCATTAACCATTTGAGACACCCTTTCTAGACTATTAAGTAAACATAGCAAAATTATTAATTCGTAATTCAAACATTTCTATTAAATTAAACCTATAATTTATGTCTGTTATATTTTTTTATTGTATTCCTCTAATTTAGGAATGAGATGTTGCTTATTATGTTCGAAATTGTAGATAAAATGATCGATGTTTATGCTTATTAAATACTATCGACAATCCCAGTAGGAAACTCCTCAAGTTAGGAGACATGATTTCCTTGGTTACATCCAGGTATTTTATGGAGAACACGTGGCTATAAACAACACCTAATCAGGGAACAAATAAATAAAGCAATTTCCACACCTAGAGAAGACACCCTAATGTACAAGATTAAAAATAAATCTAGCCGCATCCCTCTAGTAACCACTTTCAACCACACTCTGCCTCCACTATCCCAAATAATCAAACGTCGCTGGGAAATACTACATCTCAAACCAGACCTAAAAAACTGTTTAAGGAACCTGGCCTTCTTGCATATCGTAGACCTAAGAACCTAAAAGAAATCATAGGTAGTAACCACATTTCAGGGGACAAGGTAATCCGTAATAAACTAAGAACAAAAACAACAGGATTTTCCCAACCATGCAACAACAAAAAAAGTTTATGTTGCAACCATGTTGAAAACACGAATTCATTCACTAGCTCAGTCACTAAATCTACTTTCAAAATCTACCACGATTCTAACTGTAGAAGTCATAACATAATTTACCTCCTAGAATGCACACTATGCCAGAAACAATATGTAGGAAAATCTGAATGGCCTTTTCACTACAGAATTAACAATTATCGTAAACGAATTAAGTCGACTCCCCATGAAAAATTGTTACCTGTAGAACAACATTTCCGCCTGGAAAAACACGATTTCAAAACCCATGCCAAATTCACTATAATTGAGAGAATAGAAAAGTTCAGAGCAGATAACATTAGAAAGATTTTAGAGTCGCATGAAAATAAGTGGATACAACGTCTAAAAACAAAATATCCAGCCGGGCTAAATCACAAATTTAACAATATATAGATTAAATCAACAAATAAAAAAAACTACCGACATTTCTCACCCACACAAGACAGACAGGCTTACGGAGGTGTGGAGGCCTCACACTTATACACTCACCCACACGAATAGACACACTTACACACATCATACGCACTCACTCCCTAATGAGCCAAATGATAACACACACCCACAGCAATACACACGCTTACACATATCATACTCACTCACTCCCTAAGAACCAAATAACACACACACACACAAACAAACACTAAACAGAGACACATCCCCTCACCAAGTCCAATAAAACTGTCAAACTGACCAGAGAATTCATAGCAGCATCCAGCTCTTATCTCAAATAACAACTTAAAAGAAACTGTTTGACCAACAAAAGGAATGTTAAAAGATTCATGTTAAAAAGATAAAAAAATAAAAAAAACAAATGAAAACTACGGACAAAAAACATTTTCTCCATCAAGACATTCATTTCTGTAGTTTAGTGCTAGCAGCAAGCAGAAATATTTCTCCTCCCGATGATGGCCATTTCGGCCGAAACTAGTCGCGGAATCTAAATGGAATAATAATAAAAAAACGAAAGAATATTAATCTACAACCCAGTGTGTCTGAATTTTAATTTTTTAATTTTTATTGTTCAAAATATATATATATATATATATATATATATATATATATATATATATATATATGTGTGTGTGTGTGTGTGTGTGTGTGTGTGTGTGTATCGTGTATCAATAGCTGTATGTATATAAACATTCAAATATATATGCATATATTTATCTTTTGAATGTATATATTTAACCACATATACGAGTAGTGTAGATGTATAAACCGCATATTTTTGAGTGACACTTAAATAGAAGTAAATGTAATTCCGTAGTTATACAATCTAAACCATTGATTCTTACAAGCTGTTAAATACCGTAAATTTGTTTTGAACGCATTAAATAGAAAAGAATATTCAAGACAAATAACAATCTGATCTTCGATCAGGAGTAGTCGGTTCTTAAATAAAATTAATATTAGTATAAAGAGAAACAAATAAAATTATGTCTTATTCTAAATGTGCAATCGGTGCGATAAATTTATTTATTTATTTATTTTACTCTTAAGTTTATTGTATATGCATTATAATCTTATCTTTGTTAATTTTCCAACAATAAATGTATTAGTAGAGACGTCGACCACTGAACGAATTTAAGAGTTATATCAATAACACCATGTGTTCTTTAATATAACTAATATTAGGCTTCTTGACTCAAATCCTTTTCTCACAGACGTGATGTGGCTTCTCTCTTTCTTTTCTATAAAAAATTTCATGGCAACTGCTTTGTCAAGCTATTTCCACTGGTGTCCCAGCGACAAGAATTTAAGCGTACATATCGACCCCACACTTTTACTGTCAAAACAGTTAAAATATAACCGCCTCTTCTACTCTAACAGCTTCTTCTGTCGCACTTGCCGACTGTGAAACTACTTACATCCCTGATAACTATAATCTTCAGAAATTTAAATGTAATGTCAATCGACATCTTCTGATACCTTCATCCTGATCGCCGTCCTTCTCTTTATGCTTTCCTTAAAGACCTCTTTCCTCTTAATTTCGCTCTCTGTAACCCCTTGCCTGCTAGTGACACTTCCGCCTTGCTAGGGTTGAAATGCTTAAAAAAATATTTTTACCGTTACAAGACTGTCTATGCTGTTTCATAACCTGCGGCATAAAATGTTGCGGAATTCTCTGAAGAAGTCACAACCTACCTAACATGATCAACATCACTGAAGGAAACGTTCAACTACACAATAAACCGCATCCAGTAACAGAGTCTCTGCTCGGAAGTTTGGAGGTTTAAATTAGCGTGAAAAAAAAAAAAAAAACCTCTTAAATGTAAATTCTTCCTGACCCGAGGTGATAGCACCTGTTATGTTCCTAAATATGGGCAAATACATTTTTATATTAAAATAAATAGCAATAACTATTTATAATAAAAGGAACAACTATACATTTTATAGGAAAATGGTGAACAATACATTATTTCTGTAGTTGAAGACATACAAGTGTGTTCAAATTATTTAGATTTTGACATTAATGAACCATAGAGGTTGATATGCCGTGAATGAAATCATCCAAACAACCAACACGAAAGACATATTCCATGACATTAAGCCATATACTATCCCATAATGTGTTATCCAATCAAACTGTATGCTAAAATATAATATAAAACACCTATATCACCGGTTCTACTTATTATGTCCACACAAGTATGTAATGCGTAAAAGCTGAGTATTATCTACCCTGTGCTCAACTGTGAAAGCAGAATAATATATATCATACTTTTATTACTTAAAAAGCTCCCCCAAAAAATAAATTTCGGTATTCAGTGCATGACTCACAAGGTGTTGATATGCCGCTAAATAAATCAAATCAAATCAAATTCAAAAATTAAACTAATCAAGCAGAAGGACACATGACAAACTAAATGACTACGTAAGACTCGAGATATATTAGCAGGATGTTGATATTACCGGATACTATAAATAAGTTAAGATACTTAAGAAGAAGAAAAGGATTTCTGTCAGTATTTTGTGAGTAAAATATTATATTTCCTTGACTTAAAAATTAGAAGTCAGAATTCTGACTTTTCTCTACTCTCTGGAGACAACGATCTAAACCACTGAAAGAGTTATAGACAAGCAAATTCGTTTTAGCCAAAAAAAATCACTGTCGACTAAAAATAAACCTAGAGTCATAAAGACATTTGTTTAAGATAAATTGATATTTACATAATGTCGCAGCAGATAAGATATCGACAAATCCAATGATACGGTCGCCATATACATTTATGTTGAGAAACAAGGTAAGCAAGGATGAATGAGTCATACAAGTGATGAGCTATCATCATTGGTCATTGCAAGAAATAATGTTGTATACACGTAAGGTCATATGAACAAACATATATCGCAGAAAATAAATTTGTTGATATGCTAAAATCAAACAGGTAGGAAAATTTAAATTTATTTTAACGTTTAACAGAGGACGGAAAATGTGATACTGCAATCTGAAGTGGCAACGGAATAGTGGAAAATGCTTTCCAAAAGTTAAACAAAAGTCGAAGAAACAGAAAAAGTTATTTTTAAACCAAAGGAAAAACGGTACTGAACTGTTATGTAATATTAATCCTCTATTGGTGCAGTGAATGTTGAACAATCTCCTCGGAAATGACAAAGCCACAGAAATGTGATTTTAAAAAAGGAGAGT
Source organism: Acanthosepion lycidas (assembly GCA_963932145.1). NCBI lineage: Eukaryota > Metazoa > Mollusca > Cephalopoda > Sepiida > Sepiidae > Acanthosepion > Acanthosepion lycidas. The sequence goes on from OZ010571.1 coordinate 107,728,510, forward strand.
TTGAATAGCAAAAGCTTTTTTAAAGAGAAATTGAGACAAAAATGACACAGTATAAGAAAGATAGTTGGAATATTTCACACATATAATGAGGAGAGGGTCTTTGGAGAATTTGATTCCGACAGGATATACTTTACGCAGAAGCGGCAGAGAGAAACTGTTAGTATCATGCCTAACCACCATGATGACAGAAAACGGATTGATAGCGATGGTTAAAAGAGACATTTTACTGATACAAAGAATAGGAGGTTATGGAGAGGCATGATCGCCTACATCCTCGTTGGACACGGCCTAAATAAGAATAGGAATAGATCTGTCCAAATAGCGAGATTGTAGATTTTATTAGTACATGTATTTACGGAACAATAAATTCAACAGAATCGCGTCGGAGCATTTTCTTTCAAACTTAGTTATCTTTTTTTGTGGAAGTCCCTAGTTAATACGCTATGCATGCTTCTCATTAAAGCAATAACAGTCTTGTCTACTCAATTATGTGTCTAAATTAAATATTACGTTTATAGTAACATGTATGTGTGCGTGTGTTTACGCGTTAGTGTGAGTTTGTAATTTTTTGTGATTGTTTGGGTTAAAGAATTATTCGTATACAATCACCATATACAGTGGTGGGGATAAATATTTTGATACATTTTATGTGTAAAGATACATTTTTTTAAAAATAGTAATCAACTTAATTAATCCATATTCTAAAAGAAATTAATGCATTTTCTTTCATTTTAACTGATGAAAAAAGTATTCGTACAAAACAAAAAAGCATATTAACTTAATTTAATACTTTGTCGAATATCCTTTATTGAGTTCAACAGTTACCAGTCTATTCATGTGCGTGTCAACTAATGATTGCACACATTGAGTGGTATTTTGCCCCATTCTTCTTGGCATATTGTCTTCAATTTCTTGATATTTATTGGTGCTCTTTTCCCAATTTGAGGACTGACTTGGCCATTGCAAGACATCAACGTTACTTTCAGTTAACCATTTCCTTGTAGATCTAGCGGTATGCTTAGGATCATTATCCACTTGGAAAACCCAATCAGGAAGTAGCCGAAGTCTCTCAACAGAACGCATTAAATTGTCTTGCAGGATTTTCTGGTACCTTTCGTCATTCATCTTGACATCTATTATTGATATTCTGTCAACACCTTTTGCCGAAAAACAGTCCCAGATCATGATACTGCCACCACCAAACTTTGCAGTTGGCAACGTGTAAGGAGGCTTCCCCGTCCTTCTTCCACACATGATTTCGACAATTATGACCAAACAACTCTATTTTAGTTTCATCTGTCCATAGTACTTTTTTCCCAAAACGAATATTCTTTATCCTTATGCTCTCTAACGAATTTTAGCCTAGCATCTCTGTGTCGTTTCAACAGGAGTGGAGTCTTCCTTGGGATGCGTGATTTCAGACTGTTTTTGTGTAGTTCATTACTTATTGTACGCTTGGTTACTTTAATCCCTAATGCACGCAGATGTTCCTGCAGCTCTTCTCGGGTAAACTGTGGATTTTGTTGGATCTGGCGTCCTAATATCCTTGCTAATCTTAGAGAAATCTTCCTCGGAGCACCTGTTCGTCTTTGGTTTTCGACGCTGTTACGAGTTTTAAACCTAGCAATGAACGAAGCAATTGTAATAAAAGGAATACTCAGGTTGTTAGAAATCGTTCTGTAACTGTTCCCATCTTTCCAAAGAGACAAACTATGTTGTTTCTGTGAAATTGTCAATTCCTTACCTTTAGGCAATATTAGAACCTCCTCGTAAGACTAGAAATTGCAGAATGCTCTGATAATGGCTAATAGCATTAACTATAATTACTGATAACATTACTGGAACATTCTAGAATATACTTTTTCATAATTAATTGATTATTTTATTCTAATAATTGATTTGTACGAATACTTTCTTCACCAGTTAGAATTTAAAAAAATGCATTAATTTCTGTTAAATTAAGAATTAATTAACTTTATTATTATTTTTAATATTAGATTGGTGCAAAAATAATGTCGTTTTCTCACATAGTAACATATGATAGAAAACGACATTATTTTTGCACCAACCTAATAGTATGTGTCTTTATACATAAAATGTGCCGAGATCTGCTTTATTTAAGGCTTTTACATTTATAAAAATACAATTTTTCATGTGTACGAATATTTATTTTACCCCCCCCCCCTGTATTTATGTTTCTATTGATTGTGTGTATGGAATATCTATAAAGAACATAAAATCATGTATTTTCAAAATTGCTATAATTCTGGATAAATTATATTCATTTACAGTTTAAATTTAAATTCATATGTGACAATACGCTACTGACTGCAAATTTTCCCATGGATTATCAAAGTTTTCCTTCAATGGTCTGTGCATTTGAGGGCAATTTTAGAAAATTATTTTATTTCCCACATAGATAATATACTGCTTGCGTTTCATAGTTTTTCAAGACTTAAATATTAACAGGTTTCATTGCATGATCGTTTCAAAATGCTTGAAAATTATTAGATGCAAATTTAAAATATGTGACGTTTCAGTGAGTTGGTTTCGGCTCAGCAATTTTGATAAAAGCTATAAAAGCATTTGTTTATTCATTCGTTGGTAGAATCGAACATCTGACTTCAATAAACAGTATTTATCAATAGAAGTGTAACTGTTTTGTATATTCATATTTATGAGTACAGATAAATATATATGAGTATATGGATGCAAACGTTGTGTGTTTGCGTGTGTTTTAAATCGAGGGTCATGTTTAATATGTAAACAAAGAAGATAGAAGACGCATAAAAATCTTGATTTTCTACTACAAATATTTATTCATTTTATGGAGACTGTAGTGGATCAAAGTATTAAATTTTTCTTCGGTATATTTGTTTTATTTTTTTCCAGAAGTTAGGGTATGTACGTAAAAGTATCATATTCATGATCGAGCTCAAGTGAGCCTAGCGCAGAGTTGAAACAACCAAAAGAAGGTTTCAAGTTACTTTATCTCTGGAAGGTTAAACATGGTTATGGGATCTCCGTTTTCTTTTTGCTGGTTCAGAAATTAGAGTAAGTTAGTAAGATCATCGTTACTATGGTTGCACTTAAGTGAGCCTGCTGCCGAGTTGGAACAACCAGAGAGTATCGTTAGTCTTCTTCATAGTTTGTGCTTTTTGGAAGACATGTATGTGTTTCATGCATGGGAAATTCCGAAGAGAGAGTTAGTGGACAGCAGACACTAACGTTCTCCATAACATAATTACGCATGTCCCACATTTTGAAACAAAGAAGAAAAAGGGAGTGAATTATGAAATATTTGCTATTTTTAGGCATCATCAATGCCATAGAGCGAAACTTTTGGAATCCAAGAGGGGTGATCGTATTACCGATTACTTTATGCTTATCATAATTAGAAAATGAATTGGCTTCCTTTTCTTTCATATTGTTATTTAATTTATTAATTTTATTTAATTTTCCCAGAAGGTTTTTCCTGGTAGCCTGTGTTATTTGGGTGTAAAATCTTCCATTGTACAATAATTATTAATATTTCGTAATTAACTAAATGCAATAAGATAGTGCATATTTAATGAAAATCCATGTAACCTATGATGTAGGTAGATACGTACAAGATTCTTATTCATGGTCCAGCTCAAGTCAGTCAAGCGCAGGGTTTGAACAACCAAAGGAATGTTTTTACTTGTTTTATCGTTTGGAAGTTGAAATTTTCTACGTACTTTATCATATATATATATATATATATATATATATATATATACACACATATATATATATATATACATACATATATATATATATATATATATATATATATATATATATATATATATATATGTATATATATAAAATCATGGTCTTGCAAGAGTGAATATTCAGTCAGTCACCTTAAATAAACACCGCTAACCTGTTTACCCTTCATTTCGTTTATAGCTCCAGTTATCTTGTCACTACAGGACGTATTTCTTCATTCGCTGCACCATTGCTATTACCACTACTGCGGCCTTTTTTTTTTTAGAAATATTCATCAAACTCACACGGATGTTTGCAGTAAATTCTTCTTTTCAGAAGCAGAAATTCAATGGCGACCCTTTGTTTTCTATGTGACACATAAATATTACAATAGTTACATGATATTTCAAAGGTCAATAAAATAAGGTTCCAGTTCTACTGTCCATTTGTTATTTCTTCGCTGATTCTCAGGGCAATGACATTCTGAGATTTCCACGCTAATTTCTATAGCCGAGAATCCAAATATGATTTCTTCATTATCTGCTATAAATTGCAAACCGCGGGTGAAGAGATACTGGTGAAGATTTGAAACGTAAAAATATGAACAAAAAACCACCGAGTAATTTAGGAGAGAATGAACTTTTAATTTAAAACAGAAAATATTCGAAAAACGGCATTGCGATCAGGCTTCAACGTAATTGCATTCTTTGCTGATCTCCATGTTTTTGAAAGAATCATAACATCCCAGCCAGGATTTTTCTTATTTTATGCGTTTTTTCTTATTTTTAATTGTTTTCCTAATGGCCTATTTGTATTAGGTTGGTGCAAAAATAATGACGTAATAATGTTGTTTTTTGACGTTTACGTCAAAAAACGACATTATTACGTCATTATTTTTGCACCAACCTAATAACTGCGACGTTCTATGGATTCAGATTTATTTCATGTCCATAAAGAAGTATTTCTTTGGCAGAAGTTGTTCGAGTTTAACTTCTTACTGAATAAGAAGGGGATTACGGTAGGTCATTCTTGTGGACCGACCATGCCACGACGCAAAGACTGATAATCTTCATTCCCTTCCTATTTCATAAGTAAGAAATAAGTTTCATGAACTGCTGGTTTCTTTGATGTTTTCCCGATTACTAAAATATTGGTCTCTTCAAGTCTCAGGTTAACCGTTATTTTTTCTGATCTACACCTCATGAATCGCGCTTGCCTTTACTTAGCATAATACAGCACCACACAGCAACATTCGCCCGTGAACTGTTTTGGGACCTTGTATTGTAGGAAAATTATGCTCCTTTTGTTGCAGTATTATAGGCCAGATAATTTATGTACTCTTAATATTTGGGCTCACCCTCGTCTTGATACGTTTTTGCGAACTCACCTGCACCAGTTGGTACACGCATAAATATTGGTACCTATTTTCTTTTTTAAATTTTCATAAGAGAGCTTCCGTGAGTAATGATATTAGTAAATTTATTTTTCTAGATGTAGAATTTCACAGTAAACAGTCATATTATTTGAACTATTAATAGAAAAGGACGTGTCTGATTCGGAGATTGTTCATATATTCTGGTAAACGTCATCAGTCATTTTTTTACATTCTAAAAGGAAATCTAAATGTATTGACTTACAGAAGTGGCATGTAGATTTAACTGTCTTCTGTTCGCTTATCGCTTTTTATTCTTCTATTTAATAAAGGGAGTCTTTTGGATTTGAGATGAGCATTTCTGTTTTTTTTTGTTTTTTTTTCTTAATTTTTTTGCACTGTTGCAAAATCTCATATTTATCAAAAAATACAAACTCAAAGATTTTTCAATTTAATCAAACCAACAGAGGTTCGTTGAAAATTTTCTAATTTTCTTGTTATATTTTGCAACTTGTATTCTATTCAGTTTGCAGATTTCTAATCATGTTTTTAACACTTTTTCATGGACATTTACTTTTTATATATTTCAAAAATCAAATTAATAGAAATATTACTAGTTGGAAGCTTAAAACGGATCTTAAGTGTCTTTTCAAGTATAATGAGAAATAAGTAATAACTTCATAGCTTGTAAAATATGAAGCAGCACCGGAAAATGCAAAAATGTAATTATTGTGCAGTGCCATCAAGGAATTCGTTTACATTCTTGGTTGATGCAAGTGCTGCTCGGAAAACGACACTATCAGGACTTCAAGACAAATTATATCGATGCATCAAGGAAGACGTTCCGATGATCCTCCTTCTGCATAATTTTTGTAAATACCTGTCTGTATGTGCGTGTCTGTGAAAAACTATTAGACCCATTATTAGATATCCATGCGAAGAATCTGATGATATATCGTATAAAATAAAATAGCTTTCAAACGTTCTTCTTATCGAAGACTGCTTGCCGCCTCCGACAGACCAAAGGGATGAAAAAAGTATGTGTGTCTCTGGACGGCAAACACTCTTCATAGTTAAGTTACAAAATGACTTGCGCTTTAAATTCGTTAGTGAAATTTGGGGAGTCTATGACGAATTCAAGAAGGTCTTAACATGTTAATTTGGGTATACACAGACATTTTGAATTCAACCCTGTTTCAAGGAATTTAGGAGGAAGACGATTTTTTTTATGAATAACAATAGTTAATCATACTCGATGAAGAAAATTAGTGGATATCTGAATAAAATATATTTACAAAATATTGATATGATGGAGTGTATGTCTTGTTCGCCCGAAATTAACGTGAATGAAACTGGTCGAGGATTACATCAACGGACTGCGATCGACCAGCAAAGATTGATTTGGAATGCTAATATATAGTCAGTTTCTCTTGGAGAATGTTAACACCAGGCAAAAGCAATGAATAAACGATTTCTAAAACTATATTCTGGGCATTGAGTATACATTAAATATTATTATTTTTTATGTGACCGAATTTACAATGAAAGACTTTTCCTAGTTTTATATTTTCTCAAGATTTGCGTTTCTAAATTTTATGCGCTTTACGAAATCATAACATTTAATCTCAATATAGAGATTCCTGAAATTTCACTGTCTTTACTAATAATGTGAATATGCTACATTGTAAAAAAATTACAGTTATTGTTTTTTTAATTTATAGATCACATATGAAATACACTGCACGGTAACAGTGTAAAAAATGTGAATCCATTTATTTTTATTTGATGTGCCGTATCCATTCAGTACGTGATCAATCACGGTTTTGAATAAGCGGTCGAATGACAATAATTGAAAAAAAAAAAAGAATAGGTAAAATTCACTAATTGAACACTGTAAGGTCAGGTGAAGCAAATATAAGACGATACCAAAGTAAAGCAATTAAAAGACAGTAGAACAGAAACTGTTCATTATAAATACAGATATAAGAGAGTTGTCGGGACCTGAGAAGTCTCTTATATCCGGGTTTCTCTTATATCCGGGTTTTGTCTATTTTTTATGTAAGTATGGCTCTAATTTAAGATCAGAGAAAATATATCTTATATCCGGGTTTCTCTTATATTCAGGTTTCACATATATCCGGGGCTCTCATATCCGGGTTACACTGTATGATAGATTCGAGTTTTGGTAGCCTTCTGATATCAAGGCAAGACAGTAAAGGAGATTTATTTGCACACACACCCCCACCCGCCACTGCGTCAGGTTGTGATACAAGGTAATTTTTTAAACCGAGTGTTTCCACTCGGGCCGCTTGTCTAAGCTGGTCATAGCTTGTCCAAACTGGTCAGAGCTGGTCTAATCTGGTCATAGCTGGTCTTGGCTTATCATAGGTGGTCCGAGCCGGTCCAAGCTAATCGTAGTCGTGATACCACCAGCCCAGGGACGGAGCCCTGTGCCAGGTAAGTGAGATTTACTTGAGCCCCCACCACTGAGTCAGGTTGTGAAACAAGGTCAGTTTTTATCATGGAGATCCGAGTGTTTTCACTCGGGCCGCTGGTCTTAGTTGGACATAGCTTGTCTAAGCTAGTCATATCTGGTCTTGGCTTGTCATAGCTCGTCAAAGCTATAATACCACCAGCACAGGGCCGGAGCCCTGGAGCAGGTAAATATCAGGCAAGGCAGTAAATATGAGTATGTTATATCAAGAATTGTCAATATTTATTGACTAAGAAAAATCGCAGAATGCATTTGTATGATTCGTCTAAAGGTTTGCGAAGGGCGTTAGGAATGGAACCAACAGATGTTCCAATTTCAAATGGCACTTACACATTATGAGATCCTATTTAGTTTCTGTTTTCGTCGTTGCTCACATTTTGCGCAAAACGGAAAGCCACAAAACAAGAAAGTGTAAAGAAAATTGTGTGAGTTTCGATAGGCAATCAAAAATTAACAGCCGGACAAATGTAGAATGAAATTCAGTCTTAACTGTGAATGTTCAATAGATTCATTACGCAGAGTACAGTGTAACCCGGATATAAGACAGTTGTCGGGACCGGAGAAGAAGTCTCTTATATCCGGGTTTGGTCTGTTTTGTTCAGGTAAGTATGGCTCTAATTTGGGACAATATAAAATCTCTCTTATATCCGGTTTTCTATTATATCCGGGTTGCACTATTACGAAAAATAACTTAAACGAACCTATAACCTAAAAACATCATTATCCATAAAGCATTCCAGGATACTGGAAAAGTGGCAAAAAGTAATTTTTAGTGATGAAGTTGCATTCTATTCTAAGAAAACATGCAAGAAGACCAGTGGGTGAAAGAATCAATCCAAGATAGACCATAAAGCTGGTAAAATTTTGCGGTGTTTATCTAATCTTCTGGGGTTGGATCAAAAACAATGATAGAGGAAAATTTATAAAATTTGATGGAAATTTAAACAGCGAAAACTTTATTAGTCTACTAATGATCAATCCTCGGCGTGACTACAAAGATGGAAATATATTCAGCATGACAGCGCTCCTTGTCCCAAGTGCAAGCGAAGGTTTTCCTGTGAATGAAAATGTTCAACTTTTAGTACTGCTCTCAATACAATTGAATCGCTATTGAAGAAAAACGTACTCCGACAAAAACCACGCACTCCCTAAGAACTTTGGGATTGCTGCCAAAAGATTAGAAAACATCGCAAATAAGAAAATTAGCACTTTGTTCCGTTAGTGCCACGTCGAACTGAGGCAATTCTTCAACTCAAATGACAACAATAGTAATTACTAACACCATATATTGATATTTTGTAGTTTCTGTAATAAAAAATGATCACTTTTTTCCCCCCAAAAAAAAGAAAATTCCTTTTAACTTAAGAAACAATCTGAAAGTTTAAATTATTCCCTGGAGACCCATTACATTTACTTGGCAATTTTTTTCATCACTATACTTAGGATGTTCTATCACCCACCTTAAAACATTAATGAAAAGGAAGTAACTTATTTTCTATACCTCAAAGACAAATGTACTCAGGAAAGCATACTTGTAATCACTCTCGATTTCGGGGTAAAATAAACAAAAGTAAATAATTAACCGATGCTGGCGAAATGTTTTGTACGCCAGTGTATATGCGTATTCATTGCACCATACATTAATTTTGGCCAATTTTTATGAAATATACTCCATTTAATAGCTTTATAAAAATTGAAATAGATAACTGTGGCTCACAATGTAAAACAAACTCTGTATAAAGATAAAAATACATTACCGAAGAAAAGAATAATTTTTAATCTAAAAGAACCTAATACTTTCAATGGGTGTCGAAAAATTATATAAAGCAAATCAGCAGCAGATTGCGCAAGGTGTATTCAATATTCTTATTTTGTCCGTATCTTTTCTATATTAACTAGAAAAATGGCGATCTCGAATACTTGCACAACAAATCAGTAGACAGTTCAGCAGAGAAAATTTACATAGCTAATGAAATTTCTGGAAATATGGTGAGAAGATGAGATATGTTATTGATTATGAATAGATTATTGATTTCAATTCGTTAAATAAGCCTAAAATGTCATTAACTATAATAAACAGAATGGAAGTCGGAAATAAAGGCATTTTGTTCAGCTTTTTTAATCTGATGTTTATTTGTTTTCTTTTCCTCGTTCGACTGCCCGTTCGCCAACTCAAAATCTTTTGTCTTTATTTATTTCTTCTCCTATTGAAGAATTAATAACCTTTGTTCTCCAATCGTTTCTATTCTGACAATTTGGACGAATTTCCTTCGTTACATTCTCCTTTATATTTTTATCATTTATTTTCTTAAATTCTTTAGGGATAAATATTTATTTATTTTTCGTTCCTTTTATTTATTCGTTGTATATGTACATTTTTCTAGCGTAATCACTTAATTTCTACACCAAGTTTTGTTTATAAAAGACCCATTCTCAGCCCGCAAGAGAGAACCTGATCATCACTGATCATCGACCATTCTATAATGGTCGATGTGAGATTGACTGGTTCATTATTTATTTGCTTCACATTATTACACATTGGAAAATCATAAAGATTCATATCTCTGCAAATCGTTATATCGCCAATTATCTTGAAAAGTTATTCGTCAGAATAGACTTTTTCTTAGTTCCGTGTTCATTCAGAACTTTGGCGGCCATGGCCTTTCATAACTTCCCGTCCTTTGTAGCTCTTAATTAATGTTATCATTTCTTTATCTTAAATCTTGTTCTGCTATACAATTGCACTAACTCGATAGGTGGGCTATACCTTGTTTTCTTCTTGCCTTCAATCTCTCCTGTGAGATATTCCAGTTCCTCAAGAGTCATCCGTGAAGAGATTATCTAGCATTCACTCACCTATAGAATTACAGATATCATCTAAGAGTTCAGTACGGTTTTATTTTTTCAAATGAAATTTTCCAATTACTTAATACTTTCCTTAGCTTTTGGAAAGTGTCTTTCCCTATCCCAACGCGCTTTCGGTTTTCAGTGTGTCAGTTTCCTTCTTCTGTTAAAACGCTCAAGATATACTGAGAAACTCGTAAATAAGTGAGTAAGGATGCTATTTAGACTTCTCTCTCATGGTTAGCGTATCTCTTCAAGAAAGTTTAGAGAAGCATAGAAGATAGTTTTTAAAATGTTCTCTTTATTTCTGGTCTATCGTTTTGTAGTCTTTTTAATTTTTGCTTCTCATTTTAGGCTTTTCCATATGTCTTTAATTAATTTTCGGTTCCCTTATTGATACACACCATTTCACGTTGTTTTTGTTTGTATTATCTTTCGTCTCCTAAAAAGGATCAATCGTATTGTTTCTGTACAGTTTTTTTTTTCTTTTAGCGACATCATCGGGTAGTGATAGTGAGCAAGGAAATATCCTGGAAATCTTCTGCTCACACTGGGTGCTCTACATGTGTAGCCTTTTATCATAATTTTTCTTTTCACTTATACTTCGCCTTTTACCCTGTATTTTTTTTAATTGAAATTAAATATCGAAGCCATATCCATAACCAAGGTAATTAAAAGCTTAATTTAAGAAATATTATATTCCTTGTTTTTTAAAAGTAAAATATATTCCTGTTTTACTTTATATATTTTCCTTGCTATTTTATTCCGACTTTTCTTACATTCCTCTCTGTGGTTCCGTTTCTATTTCATATATTTCTGTATTTTTACGAAAAAGTGTTTATTGAGTACAATTGTATTTCGATGTTATTTCTTCTTTTTTTTTTCTCATGAAAATTTTTAATATTAATTCTTTGAAAACACTATGTTAGAAGTAATATCACTTCCCTTCACATTAATATTGACTATATGCATATAATTCAGTAGAATTGTTGCCACTTATTACTGTTTCTGTGACTTCTTCTATGTACATTGTCCTTTCGGGAAATCAACGATCTCTACAATTTCTTTGTAGCTGTTACTAAATTTTGTCTATTATCTTTCCTAAACGTAGTTTTACCAGTCATTTACACAGGATCTTTATTTAGGTTATGCACTGTTTATCCCTGTCTCTCTAGCCTTCTGTATGTCCTCTCTGTGTCAATTGTTCTAAGCTCTGTTTCTCTATGTGGCCAAAGAATTTCAACTGTCTCTTTCTGTTTCTAAGTATAATTGTCATTAGATTTGCATGTTCTAACATTTTATAGTTGTTCAAATATTCAGTCGATAGTATTCTCAGCATTCTTCTGTAGAACTACATTTCTGTTGTTTCCAGTGTCTTATTCATCCGTGAGGTGATTGTGCAGCATTTACTGCCATATAGGAGGACTGATATTACATAAGACTTCAGTATACCTCCTTTTGTTTCTAATGAAATTTTCCTGTTTCTCAATATCTTGACTCACTTTTGGAAAGAAACCTTCGCTATCCTTATATGTATTCGTAATTCAGTGTCGCACTTTGAGAATGTGTAACAAGTTAGATATAACTTATCTTGAAATTTAGCAATCAAATGAATTGACCGCCATCGCCAGAAGGAAATACATATCGATCTAAACTATCTAATACCTTCAAATCTAACCCATTATTATAGTGTTACCATATAAACAGTTATTAAATTATGGACAATATCATTATATTAATTTAGTGTATATAATTAAGAATTATGCCTCAATTCATTTACTTAGTGTAGTTATCTCATTTCCTATTGGGCGTATATCTTTCTTTTCCTTCAAACTAAATGTGTATTTTCCAGTATTGGCTGTTCGACATTTTATAAAAGGGGTCATATTTCAAATTTAGATTATTCAAGATAAGCAAGATTTCTTGGTTCAAATGCTAAGCAGAGAAAATTCACCACACCTAAAATTACGTCCTGCCTCTTTAATTGCTACCAGATTAAAATGGTAATATTTTGTAAGTGAATGGCAAAGTGAAAAACGAATACTGTGTTACTCATTTTGTAAGACAAACCTAAAGTAAAAGAGAAAACAATTTGTTAAGTTGAAATGGCACTACGATAAATTAGCACCCGAGATCATATATTGAGTGTCTAATGTGTTTCTTCAATTTATAATTTATTTTGTGGGTTATTTAAAACCAGAAAATATTTCTAGAATGAAAGATTGTTTTTCGATAATGGTGACTTTTACTGATTCAAGTTCTCCAAATTACTAATCACCAATTACGCCATATAATGTGGGAATAGGTGGATTCATAGCTGACCTAAGGATATTTGAACGTAAATGAATGTAACGAACCTGACTGGAATTGGAACTCCTCTTTTCGATTTCAGGTTTCAAGCCGTTATCCATTATATTAGTGGGACATCCAAGCTTACAGCACCTATATCTTCCCCAAGTAATTACCCTTCTTCGTACTGACCTGGCTCGACATTTCTTAGTTTCGGTGATAGAACGAGAACTCATGTCATTTGTTAACCAAATTGCATGAAACATCGGTTCCCGTATGATCACCGAAGTTAATCAACGTCGAACCCGGTCAGTAACTAGATGGGTGACCTCTTGGGAATATCAGGGGTTATAAGCTTGGATGTGCGTTGGTGTAATGGATAATGGATCGAAATTTTTAATCCGAGAATAGAGTTCCAAATGCAGTTGGGTTGGTTATATTCCCTTACTCGCCTTGGGAAAGCTATGAGTCCGCCACTTCATCTTGCCGCCTAAGACTTCTATAACTAAACCAATATTATGCCGAAAAGAAGAAATTCTTACAATCTAAAAACATTTTTCTGCTTTAAATATCTTGTAAAGTGGTAATAAGTCGTAAGAAAATCAAACAATCAATTAATCAAGAAAACTACAGTTCTTATCATGCTGGATATTAAAAAATGGCAATATTTTTTTTTAAATAATGGTAGAAATATGCATCATGCATTTAGATATATCGGATGTCCGAAAATGAAATTTAAGCGTCCATCTATCTTCAGAATTATAACCAATGTTGCCTATATTTTCCCTCTGCACAAATATATAAAGTAAGTCTGAAGACTTCCTCTTGAAGGATGAAACGCGTAACAAAGAACTGTTTTTTTATTGATGTATTCATTTTTTACGGTTTACCAGCCATTTTCATGTTATTTCATGCCATAGAATATTTTTACATTGTAAGAATTTTGTTTATTTTGAGAGGGTGGATATAGTAATGATTTAGCGATAAAGTCTTACTAATTAATCCATACGTGGGGGAAATATGGATTCATAACTTTCTAAAGGACACTTGCCTGGGTGTGAATATAACGAATCCAACTGGAATTTGAACTCGGCTTTCAAATTAACAATTCCGAGCCATTATCTATTACGTCACACTTACAACATCTGGTATTCTTGAATTGTCACCCATCTAGGTATTGACTGGGCTCGATTTTGCTTAACTTTGAAGTTCGTATGGAAATTTGTGTTGGAACATGTCCCCGTAAGCAAGAAGATATTTTTTTATATCGTCGCACAATTTGTTTGGTATGTAGGGTTTGTATATAATTTTATCCAATAGTAATATTCCCTATGCTGATTGCGATGCTTTATCTTAGAGTACGCCTTGTCAATTTTGTTTCGATTACCAATTAAAATAGGGAATTTCACTTCCCCACTATGTGCATTAATTCTGTGATCTTGTCTCAAAAAATAGATCCTTAATAAAAAAAAATTTTAAAAAAAGAGCGTGTATATTTGGAATCTATATAATGAAAACAATTCTGTTTCAATAAGTGCAATTCTCATTCTCACCTCACAGTAAATGTAATTAAAGAGCCAAATTTAAATCACGGTCTAGCATGACATTCACACTAATTCACTTAGGTAAATCATACGTCCATTTATTTTCTGGATTAAATAACATGTTAGCTGGGTTGTCTAGACTTGTTTGTTAGCCAATCTAGGAGAATAACTACAAAAAATACAAAACCGTAGTGAAAGCAATGAGTATCCAAACGACTAACTTTCCGCAGATGATAAGGAAATTCACAGAAAATAAAGAAAAGGAATCAGGGGTTACCTCTAATCACCTATATCTCGAAGTGATTTTTTTAATCATTTCCTCCCAGTCAAGGCAATAACGCCAGTAAGATGCAAGGAGTTCCCGTGTGTCTGAAAATACCAGAAAAACGGAAAACACTATTAAGTTGAGCGAACAATAAGTGGACAGGAATTAAGAATACAGATGCTAACGATTGCTACTGCATTTAAATTGTTAACTGGGATGCAAGAATACGGAAGAGAGAACCACAAACGTAAAATGCGATAGAAGAAACAGCATAGAACATACGGTTGCATTTGCCATTTAAACTGTAAAGTGATGAGTCTTTGTCGACAATGTAGTACAGCGTTCATGTAGTTTACGTGTCATCGAGGAAATATCAGAACAGTTACCATGAAAATATTTATTAAAAAGGCAGAGGGAAGCTACGTTACAGTGGTGAGACAGTGACTGAATCCAAAATGCTAGCTGAGGACGATTAACTATGCAGCTTCTTATTTTAGCAATATATAGAAGAATCACCAAACCAGATGTGGCAACAAAATTCAAAGAATATGTAAATGATACACGTATAACTATGACAGATTCTGATAAGGAAAATATCTAGTGTGACAAAGAGAACCACGTTTCCAAGCGTTTGAACTCGCAATTTATCCAATATACTATTTCCACTTCATATCAGGAGAAAAACTTTGCCCTAGAAGGTGCCATGAAACATTCCCTTGGAGGTTAGTATCAGCCATTATAAATAGCATTAAAATTAAAGTTATAAGGACATCTAAATCCCTTCCTGTTTTGGAAAATGTTACTTGTATACCAATTTGTTTGTGGTGTCTCTCTTCAAGCGTTGCCTCTCATTTTCATGTTTCTCTTATCTTTTTCGAGCCACAGTATTTATGTCATGACTTATTGCCTTCTTCCTTTCTCTTCCGCTCCGTATTTATGGGTAACTGTGTGGTTGCTGTACAGAGGGTCATTGCAGTAATTAATACTTGTAATTGGCGCCATTTTACGCCGGGGCTAGAAATTGATCGTTTTCGTAAGCATTTCCCGTTTCAGTGTAAATAAATCAAATCCTTTAGAAGAACATGTGCAAAGGTGGACGTGTGATGAAACGGAACAATAGAACGTGAATTTTCCTTTTCATAGAAGTTCGAAAGGAAGGTGTTTTGCCTAAATAAATCAAGCTTGGTTGGGATAGTGAGATCATTCAAGCGGACAGACAATCCTTGCTGGGATGAAATAAAAGTTAGAAATTGTAAGAACATATTCAATCCCTATAGAGAAGATTAACTAAAACTTCAGGGGCTTTGTCTTCCTTAAAAATATTCAGCTAAACAGAAATTATTACACACACGGACATCCACGCACGCACAAACAAAGACACAGACACAGACACACACACACACACACATATATATATATATATATATATATATATATATATATATATATATATATATATATTGCGTGTGAGCGATAGCGTGTGCGTTTGTAGGATTATATATAATTTTATCTATATTTATAAATATATATTCATATTTGTATATATATATTTATATATATATATGTGTGTGTGTGTGTATGCATATATATATATATATATATATATATATATATATATATATATAAAACATAAAACAAAAACATAAGCGATACAAACACTTAAAACTTTTTAAAAACTTAAGTGAAACCGGTTAAAGTAAAAAAATTAAAGCAACAATTTTTTTCCTATGAAAATAGCACTGAAAATCCAATTGTAAATAGCAAAGATTTAATTATAATTTTTCTGTGTGTATATATATACATATATATATATTTACCTATATATATATATATATATATATATATATATATATATATTAACTATATTTATATATATATATTTTACTATATATATATATATTTAACTATATATATATATATTTAACTATATATATATATATATATATATTTAACTATATATATATATATATATATATTTAACGATATTTATATATATATATTTTACTATATATATATATATTTAACTATATTTATATATATATATATATTACTATATATATATATTTAACTATATATATATATATATATATTTAACTATATATATATATATATTTAACTATATATATATATATGTATATATATATTTAACTATATATATATATATATATATATATATATTTAAGTTATAAGGAACTTGGTAAAACGAATTGGTAAATCCAAAGAGGATGACATCCTGAGAGCTCAATGTGAGGACAGAGCTAATATGTAATGAAAGACAAACCACTTTAAGTTACCATTACGATAATTTATTTCACCTAAATCCTTTTTTAAGGATTCAGGATCATCAGGTAAAACTTCCAACAACGAATTGAGGGGAAAAATGGGATTATAAATTGGTGGGTAGTGTAATTTTATAATTTAATTTAATTATATATATATATATATATATATATATATATATATATATATATATATATATTAACTATATATATATATATATATATATATATATATATGTATGTATGTATGAGGAGGTGCGGTGAACCAATGGAATGCGGCCTGGATTGAAGAATCGGAAAGTTCGAATTACAATCGAATCCACTACATTCACTTAGGTGCTAAAATCCTTGAGAAAGGTATGAATCATCCTCTTAACCCTCCCGCTATGTGTAAATAGAAGAACAGACGTGGTTCTATAGCACTGAATGGCAACTAGAAGGAGGAAAATACTGAAGCCAAAACCTTCGGATGGTCGTTTGGAAACCCAGTGGCACGTTGTTCACCAGGTCTCTGTAAAAAGTGTGTATAGTTCTGTGCAAAAACCTTCACTGCTGCAATCACTTCACATGTACTGGTTTCGGGCTATCGGTTCGTAGGAACTGATCTCCTTGACCCTTATACGAGAGAGTCGAGAATATATACATAATTGCGTATCTCCACAGCAAACCCACTTTTATACAAGTTTCAGTACTGCGCTGTTTATTTTTTTTCTTGTGTTCTTTTAATTTCTATAAGCAGAAATCTATAAAAACACAAGAACTTGTACATACATACATACATATATATATATATATATATATATATATATATATATATATATATATATATAAATATATATATATATATATATATATATATATATATATGTTTATATGCGTGTATGTGTGTGTGGATGTATGTATAAAATAGGTATTATGATTTCATGCAAGTAAAATACATATATGTAATCAATTCAGATGTTTGTGTACGTGTTTTAGTCTGTGTGTTAAGGGAATATATATAACTGTTTATATAAACATATATTCATAAGTAGATATATAGAAATATGCATTGGGCTATATAAATTACAAATATTTACATATATATTCTTATGAAGTTTTTTGTCATAAGCTGTGAATTTGCTTCGTTCATGCAAAAAACTCACTATATAAAATTCACTTTTTATCTCTAATGTCGTAAGTGTTTAAATTATTCAACTTTGTAAGAAGAAAATCACAATTTGATGTTAAAAACTGCTGCAACCATATATATATATATATATATATATATATATATATTATGGCATGGCAGTTTGTATTTTGATACATTGTATTTTTTCGAAGTTTTATAGCGAATTGTTCACCTACATTGATGATTGATCATTGTACATTATTAGGTTGCAATAAAATTTGTATTTTATATGAATACTATTTTATGAAATTTAAGATGCAGTAGAGTAGGTGGTTTCTTAGCATAGATTCAAGTGGAGAACAACTCTCTTTCCCCGACCCTCAACACACACACGCACACGCACACGCACACATATATATACTTGTATATATGCGTGTGTCTGTATGTTTGACCCTGGTTCTCTTGCTTGTTACACTATCTCTAATCAGCTGCTGGAACTTATAGCGCAGATAAAAAGACACTGCAATATGCAGTTTCCCGGATTTCTGATTGTTTTGAGCCTGTTAAATTCTCAAAGCCTCCAGACCTTCCCATTCGAAAATCTCATTCTGATTTTTACCAGAGATTGTTCGTGTACGTCGCCATTTATCAGACGATTCACCTACTATCTTCACAATATGTATAGGTACGACCAAATATTGTCCATTTTAACCTCCTCTTCTCTGAAAGAACATTATCCAGCAGTCATTGACATACAAACGGCCAAACGTGGTTATTTAATTCCAGAACTGTATTCTTCCTATCTAATACAGTCTGTTCCTCGATGCAATTCAGAGCAAATGATACTACATCTTTTATGTAAAGTGGGTTGCGTTTCCAAATAAGGAGGTATTTCATTGGTAGTTGCAAAAAACAGCCGTCACAAGGTTCTTCCATTCATTCCGAGACTTCATGTGTTGCGCACGACTGAATTTCGCATTTACAACTTCCTATTTTTAAAATCTTTTAACACCCCATTTCTACTGATAACCTAAGTGTGTTAGTAGGAGAGAAATTTCTGATATACTGGGCCTCTCTAATAGCGAGATGTTTCCGATAATATGATTTACATAGAATTTTTGTGTTTTTGACCAGAATTATTCTCAAGGATTCTTGTAAATTGCATGCTGATACATGTTTTTTATAGTACTTTTTTCTGAGAAGTGACACGGAGGTGATAGTATTTTCGATATCGATAACTGATTTGTGACAAGAAACCCAGACTTATACCGAACAGTGAAAATGAAACACGATATAGGTCGTCGCTAGATAAGATTTTGTGGAGTTTATTTTGATCCGTGACAGCAATTTTTGTTGTCTTCCATTTTCTGTCATATATTGTAAATTTTCCGAATACTACGACAGAAATAAGGTGTTTAAATCTTGTTCCTATAGCAAATCTGTCCTTGTTATAATGACTCTGCACCTGGTTGCAGTAAATTATGTTGATGTTTTGTTGTGTGATATTTTTAATACTAGTTGCGTGTATTTTTGTAAGAATAATTTTACTTGTTTATCAATTTTGTAGTTGGGAAAATTATTGTGAAAATATTTGTTTTATGACTTTTATTTCGTTCAGAAATATTCCTTGGGGATAGAAATTTTGGTGTGTTCTGTTTATAAAGATTGTTATCAATGCTATTTTATATCTTTCAAGACATTGTCTATCATAGTTTACAAGACAAGGGTGCGTACTGTTGTTTTTTTATACGGTTAAGTGGTAAATAATTTAGATTGTATTTCTATATAAATATTAAAGAATCGTATTTTCAGTTCATATGTAAATTTTAGGGTTAGTTTTTCAAACGTTAACTTTAAATTCATATATTCGTCCTTATTTTTCATCAAAACAAAAATGCTGTCAGCGAACCTTGCTTATATTTATGGTTAATATAAGACATATAAAAGTTAGAGAAAACTGGACCTAATGGATTTCACATGTTGACGCTATTAGTTTGGGTATAGGTGTTATCAGCATAAAATGGGACTCTGCGGAACAGGTGAGGCGTAGTTTCCGATGAGTTTTTAGTCGAATTATTGTTGGAGATATTAGTGGGTGTTTATAGATGAAGTCTTTAATTATGTTAATTTTTCTTCAACTGGAAAGTCGGTAAAATATTTTCAACAGCGATATTTTGCTTTTAAGATATGGAAGAATTCATTTGTTAAAGCGATTCGCATGGCTGTGTATTGATAAATTCTGTGATTGAGGTTTTTTGATAACTTGTATACAGGTGTAGGTATTTGAGATATGATAGTTCGGAGAGGGAAAAACTTGTACAAGGAGTTTCACATTACCGTACAGATATCCTGATATTGTTAATCCCCGATTATTCTCATATATATATATATATATATATATATATATATATATATAATTTAGGTGTTTTATATCCATCTTTCAACTTCCAAAAATATTTTGAATGTGAAGTATTATTTCTATAAATAACATTATTAAAAGAAGATATGTGCTGATGCCACAGGGTTGAAATAATTCCTGGTAGTACCAATATAAAACTTTTCAAACCTAGGATTATCGATTGTAGAAATAGAACACAGATACACAAGAGATTGAGTTAAGCATTTGTTAGACAATGGGCTTTGCTTAGGATACCTACAATTACTTTAATCACTGACCTTGGCAATAGTTGTATTTGTCCTTGTTGTCAGTGAAAATGAATACCCTACTATCCCTTGTCAAAATGATTGAATTTCCCGGTATCCTTAGAAAGTAATATGAAGAATGTATGTGCTTATAAAACTCGGTAAATTTCAAAATAAGTTATTCCAAAATTCGCTTGAAAATGAAGCAGTACTAGAGATATTAAATTAATTCTATAATTAAATTTGAATTTTTTACTTTCTGCTTTTGAAACATGGTAATTCCTCTGTAGAGATGGGACCATATTTTTTAATTAAGAAATTTATAATATTTATGCTATACAGAACTGTCTTGAGCATTGTTTTTTTTTTAAAAAAAACACCATTAATAAGAACACCGGATTATAAATCTTGCTGCTGTTTCTCTTTATTTATATATATATATATATATATATATATATATATGTGTGTTGTGTGTGTGTGTGTGTGTGTGTGCGTGTGCGCGCGCGCAGGCGGAATAACGAGATCGTTTTTGACAACATTACAACCAATAAAACTGTTCTTGTATTAGTTTTAATGAACATCAATGTTTCCTTTCAAATGTGATTTTCTTCAGTATGCCTCATACACGTGTGCAGTGTGTGCAATATAATTGTTTTAATGAATATATCATCAGTTTTATTTTTACTTTCGAAACATGAAAATTATTTTAAGTCCACTAATTATGTTCATTGATGGTGTTTCCAGAGCACCAAAACAGGCTGATCTCAAAGAATCCCCTACGTCAGCATGGCTAATCTCTCATCAATAATGAAAAAGACGTCATTTTCTATTTCATAATAGAGAAATGGCAGAATGATTTCTGCCTCTTGGCGCTAGGAATATCGTATTTATTTCACATTCTCATGATTCCTATTCAAATATTCTACAGTTGGGGCGAAAATCAAGAGTCATTTATTAGAAGAAAATTCTGGATGCTCTAAAAAGTAGTAGATATTAATTTTAGAGGCAAAGAAAATGAGTATTCACCGGGATTCTAAAACGTAAGTTCATTCACATTGATCTGTTTTTTCAGACGGAAATTATATATATGATTTATTATTTAGGCATGTGGTTCTACTGAAGGAATCTGAGAGTACCATAGACGGAACGTGTAAGCAACGAGAGAGTCTTAAGGAAAATGGAAAGAAACAAGACACTTACACAGAATACGAAAGAGAAATCTGAACATACATGGATACATGATTAGAAAGTAAGGTTTGGAGAATGTGACCCTCACAGGAGATATGAAAGCTAAAAGGAACAGGGGACTTCAATGAGTCACTTACTTCACGATCTTATGTGAATAAAAGGTAGAAAATAGCTACAAAGGAAACGAGAACATTATTTTAAACAAATATATTCCCAAAAAAAAGACAAAGTAAAAATTTCTATAAACAAATGCAACTACAAAACTAACCTGGCTGTTGGTCTAGAAAAGAACCTCCAATCTGTGGTTGAGTGGAGCAGGAAATGGCTGGTAAACTTTAATCCCTCAATAACAAAACTAGGCCCATTTATCCACCACAGAGAAACCTCCCTGATTCCCATTAGAATATCTGCTAATCAACTCCACGAGATCGCCTCTCTGCCCCGGCTTTTTCTCACGCTGTCCGCTGACCTAAGATGGAACAAAACATTGAATCAATAGCTTCATCTACCGCAAGAAAAGTTGGTTATCTGTGTCGTGCCAGAAAGATATTTCTCGCCTGAATCAATCCATCAAATCTATAAATCAACCATTCTCCCTTGCATGGAATACTGCTGCAATATATGGTCTGGAGTCCCCGCTGTGAGTCCCAGCATCCTCAACAAAATCCAGAGACACATATGCAATGTGTTTGGTACTGGTCTGGCATCTCGTCTACAGTCACTTTTTCATAGACGTGCTGTCGCTTCCCTCTGTCTTTTCTTCAAGTACTGTATCTCTTGCGAGGAGCTATTTTCGCTGGTTCCCAAACTGCATGAATTTAAGAGTGTGACTAGGTTGGCATCACAGTCCCATCTTTTCACTGTCAAAACGGTTAAATGTAGCCGTCTCTTCTATTCCAATAGTTTCATGTCGCGCACTTCCCGTCAGCGGAACTCCCTTCCTCTTATTTGCTTCCCTGACAGTTATAGTCTTCAAATATTCAAATTTAATGTCAATCGACATCATCTGATGCCTTGATCTAATTCAGCGTCCTTCTCTTTATCATTTCCTCAATCACGTCTCTTTACTCTTGCTCTCAATCTCTGTAGCACCATCTGTGCTAGTGGTAATCCCGCCTTTCTTGAGATGAAATGCTTAAAAAAACTGCAGAAAAATATGATCTGTCCGTTAAACCGTCAATGTATGACTGATAAATAGCATACCGAGCGAGAATACATTCCGGTAACAATGATAAATTTTATTTTGGTTCCACTAAAAAACTTGGAATTTTCCTTTTCACCATCATCGAATGAACTTAGGTAATATAAAATAAAAGAAAAAACAGCAAAGCCATCTCCAAATATTTCTGGCAATTAAAGAAGGATGGCATCTCACCATCAATCAACTGCGATATTATTACAAGAGCTAAATATTTTAAGAGGAAAGAAAATAAATGTAACTTATGTCTTGTTGGAAAATTGGTATCTTGAAATATTTAAATAATGCAAGTAAATGAATTGATGATTATATGTAGGCATAAAAATACATACCTGATTAAATACATTGATCCAGATTAATTTTGAATATAAATTAATATTCTGTAATGTCAAATATAATTTTAAAATTAAAATCTGTAATCTCAGTGTAATGTCTATATTACGATAACGATATAGCTATTGAAATTTAAATTACGTAACGGCTAGTCGATACTCAGCACCTGAAGATTGCGTAACATATGCATATTTATTAATATATATTTAAAAGCTCTGTCGTATTACATCGAACACTCTTTTATTAACACAAGCAATATATATATATATATATATATATATATATATATATATATATATATATATATATATATATATATATTTGTGTGTGTCCAAAGAAGTAGCCGAATATCTAAAAATTGCTTTGGACAATCGGGACAATTTTTGCAATCTTTTATTCCCACCAAACGGACGAAATTTAAGAATGGTGGAAAAACTAGGTAACAAACTATTTAAATGCCACTTGTCTGTCACATTCAAAGAAACATATGTAAACAAATGTTGCTTCCCATATATATATATATATATATATATATATATATATATATATTAACTATATCTAGCCTAGCTGACAGATAAAATTTTCGTTGCAACACTTTTCATGTCAAGCTATTAAATGGCCATACTTTTTTTTTTAATTTTAAAATCGCCCAGGCGGGGAATATTTCAGTCGTCATCCATTGTTATTAATCATCTCGTTACTTTCGGATGTTCTTTGACAAAATGGTTATTATCTACCCCTTCATCCGCTTTAGGATACACTCTGTATTATTTGCCAGTTTTATCCTTCTGTGTTTTTTTTTCTCCAGACTTAGTCACATTTCTACAACAGTGACAAATACATTTGAGGTTTAAGTAAAGACATATAAAAATGATATCACATGTACGATTGAAAACCAGGTTCGATAGGCAAAAGAGAACAAAATTTAAGAAAAGTAAACAGTAAGTTTTCAGTTATTGCCGTACAGTTTTAAGAGGTGTTCGATGTATGCAAAAGGAAAATATTGACAGTATGGCAGTAATTCGAATTTACTAACGACCCACATGTCAGAGAGTTAAAATGTTGACAAATTAAGAAAGAAAATAGAGTTAAAAGTAAAAAGAATATACTCTGTAATGACAAACAAGACTAGAAAAAAGATTCGATGTAACACAAGACAATGGTTTTAGATTTAGGCGTTTTTATTACGCATCCGAAACTAGAGACTAGAGGCAGGTTTAAGAATGCCTTGAAAGAAACTCCAAACAGCCACTGATCACATGATCTGCGTGTCTTCGAACCAGAGTTGCAAAGTAACGACAATAAACTTTAAAACGCTACGAAGAAGAAACGTATATCTTCAGTTATGCAGACATTGTCTTGGTTAAAAAGTTTGCAAGGAATTGTGGCTCAAATTAATTCAAGATCTAAAGTGAGACTTAGGTATATGACTCATCACTACAGATACTAGCACAATTCTCGGTTCCATGTGCCTCTACAGAAAGTACTTAGCTTCTTCTGTCATGCTGTAGCATTCTATGGGTCAAAAGTGAATTACTGCTAATATATCTGGAGGGAGATACTCCATCGTCATTTTCCAATCTTGAGAGAGTTTAAAATCGTTTACTCTGCATTTAGGTGATGAATTATTTTTCACCGTTCTAACCCATCGCTGAAACGTCGAAATCTTCTCGCTACACTATCGTTATTTCAATACCAAATCTTATGAAAAGCTCCATTCAATAATTCAACCAGTTAAGACCATCGCAATTGATACCCACCATGAAATCTACACTAAGGAGAGAATATATTAATACCTGATAGATCTGTTTCCAAAATTTGCTACTTCCTTGCGCGGATGAATTCCTGTGGCAGACTTTTCGTTATTTGTGAGTAGGGATTTGATATTTCGAATCAATAACGACGGGAAAGACGTATACATTAAAGGTAGCTGTTTAATATTTTTAATGTTTTAAAATTCAATAATTGTCATAGATTTTCTTCAAATTTACCATGTAATATTTCAGCTTATATTACTCGAAATAGACGCTAAACAAACAAAACGCTTGGCAAGCAAAAAGAGAAGAATTCTCACTGCAGGGAAGATTTATATATTATATTATTAATAAATGGCGTTTGCAACAACTGGTGACATTTAATCAGAATAACAATTTCTAAATGCATATTCTAATAAATGATATTATACACATATAGCGCTTTATTAACAGCATCTGAACATCACACCCTTGAAAATTGCCAAAGAAGTGTCTGAAAGTGCCAGAGACAAATTTTGTACTTCTTTACTCTCAAGAAACTGAAAAATGTAAGAACGATAGGAAAACGTAATAAAAATTAATGAAAATTTATTTTTCTGTTATACTTAACGAAAGATGTTTCAAAGGAAGTTTGATGCCCAAATATACATACACACATCTATCTACCTATATATATATATATATATATATATATATATATATATATATATATATATATATATATATATATAAAATCTCGGAAAATCTGATAATAAATTTATTTCGGTTTTTAATACTTGCCACATCAGACCGGAATTACAATATGGTCTAAATTTTTCCAGACAATGTTATATTTTTGAATAAATCCCAAGAACACAGAAAATAAATCTAAACTGCTTGAAATCGAAAAACTTATCTGTGAGTTTATATTACTGAAAGACCTACTTGGATTATCCTTTCCACATGCGGATTTGATATTATCTATCTATATGGTGAACTCTCCTATCGTGAACGATAAATGAGAGTCAGCATTAGATGGTGCTTTTGTTTTACAGTAATGCATGATAGCAAGGGCTATTGTGGAGAAAACAGGTAAAGGGAATATTTATTTCATTTGTGCTTTCTTAAGTGTTATACTAGCCCAGCCTTGCTGCTGGCGACGGAAGCCACACTGTCAAATGAAATTTGTTAAAGCGGGATTTTGATTACGTCTCTGCTTCAGATCGTGATGAAGCTGATCACAGTGCTTAACCTTACTCTGTTAAAAACCCTTTAACTTAATGAAACATGTCTTACTCCAATCTTTTCGGTTTGATGCTTGGGCTTCCCAGGTTTTCAGATCAAAGGTGAGAGGTTTTAAGTTGTCTTTCAATTTGTCTTTGTAGCGTAAGTGTGGATGTCCAGCTGAACGCTTGGAGTTTGCTAGTTGTCCATATAGCACCTTCTTTGGAAGCCTATGCTCATCTATTCTCAAAACATAACCAGCCTAGCTATGCTGTATCTTTGCTAGAATGGTTTCAGTTCCTGTGATGTTACATTTCTTCAGTATTGCACTATTCTTGGACCTGTTATCCTATTTTATATCACATATGACACGAAGACAGCGCATGTTAAGGGCGTCAAGTTGATTTATGTGCTTGCGTTACATGGTCCAAGTTTCGGCACCATAGAGAAGGATTGAGAGAACGAGTGTATATGTATCTGTATATGCCGATCTTTACTCTGAGTTACACGTCTTTATATATATTGTACGGTAAATATGAAAAGATTCCCTTTGTTTCTTTGTCGATCGGAAAGTTTTATTCTCCTTTTGGAAAGTCTATTGAATAAGTCATCTATTTGCGAGTAGCATATCGGGGATTAGCAATGAAAGGGGACACATCGAGCTAAGTTCAAATATCCTTTGTCTCTGTCGCCTTCGCTTTCCCCACCGATAACCTTAGGAACGGCAAAAATCTGTTTATCATCCACAAAACTAGGGATTAATTGGCAGGTTAGGCTGTGACCACTATCATCGGATTACAAAACGTCTAGAAAAAGATATTCAAAACCGAGGAGGAAACAACGAGGAAACCACTCGGCTATCTTTGCTAAGAAGACATGGCAAAACATGAGAAAAAAGAAAAGTTCTCCATTCATCTTTTTTATAAATACATTAAAATAAAGCCTATCAACAAGCTTACCATAGCAAGGCAAAAATCACAAGTATAGTAAGGTTATATTAAAAGTTTCCCTATAAGGAAATTGTTGGCAGTTATGCTTTCGGATGAAATTTATAAAATGTTTCTCTTAAAAGACTTTTATAGGAAAACAGTTTAATCATATTGAATAGGTTTTATCGCTCTTTTCGGTATTGATGGGGGCTTCCTTCCTAACATTCTATTTGAAGTAGGGTGGAATGTTAAGATCTTGATTATGTCATTATTTACTCTGCGAATTGCCTGTGCTATTCATTTTGACTGTTTGCTGATTTTGGTAGTCCTACATTTGTGTGGATCTGTTATCTCGTACTGTTCTTTGTTTGTGATTCTGTAGCGCCTGTTCTGAATATTCAAAAAAGGATGATTTTTGCCAAGACCTTCAGGCTTTAAATGCCCAACAGCCTCAAGAGGCACACAAAAATGAGCAAATTCAAACTGAGTATTAATGGTCAAATTTAACCATCATCCTACGCTGAGTTATCTGTCTAATCACTAGCATCGGGAACACAAAGATAATCAGTGGCCAGTCTAGATCGTTAATCATTTTCCCAACTTTTCTGAAAAGAAATGCATAGGAGAGTTACTCAAGTTTTCAACCAAAAAGGATATGCATATTTCGAAAAAAGTGTCCCAAATGTTGCCCTTGGGTCCGTCTAGTATCATAATATTAAACAACTGTGTAAATCTTCTACATAGCCTGCTATTTCGCTAGACAAGTAGACACAAAACCCATATTCTAAGATGCACCAACAAGAAAAAACAATTTGAAACTCATTTGAGTAAAAGAAAGAAACATTTTCTGTAGATAACTATGCTCGATTCTGTATCTAGATAGAAATAATAGGATTGTAAGAAGAGTGTAGATGGATGCTGGATAAATTTCTATCGGCTAAGATGTCACATGCCAACAAAGTTATTCATGCGAAATTGTCAAAAGTGTGATTTCTTCAATCCATCATTACCGGCTCGAAATATTTCTCCGAAGTTGCTATGATTCTTTTGACTGGGTCGCGTACACGTTGTTGGCAGGAAAAAGACGCACAGGCTCTTAAGTATTTATCAACTTATTGAGAATTGCATCATTTGTCGTTATGCTTGTACAGTTTAGCAATATATATTTATTTATTCGTAGTGGAATTACTATTTATTAAACGAGGTGAGTCATGATATAATAAGTCATCTGCTTATGGTCGACAGCTGAGATCAGTCCTCACTAATCATCCTAGATTATGAAACTTTTCTAAGCGAATACTAGTTGTTCGTTTTTTTTTTACTAAATAGCTCAACCGATATAAATAAAAAGAATCGCTGATGATAGATTGTTTCTGAATGAGGAAATTGTGGAGAGGTAAGTGAAGGAAGTAAGTGCACTTTTTGAGGATATGTAGGATAAACATAGATCTGAAGATATTAAGAGTGTAGTGATCAAGGAAACACCCCTTCAGTCAATCATATGCCATACGTAATACAGGCTTAGGAGATCATGTATCTATTGATAAATCACTGACGAGGCAGTTTTTAATCCGCAGTATTATAGCTGCGGCGGGGGAGAAGAAGAGGACTCATAACTTTCCCAAAGATATTAGCACAGAAGTGATTCTAATGGATTTGACTGGAATTTGAACTCGGCTATCCATTACTCCAACTTGCCTCCTCTTAGGAATCTGTTCTATAAAGAAACTGACAGAGAAAGCAACTGCCTCCGAGGAAGAAGCTGTCCGAGTGAAACCTCCTTCTTACCAATGGAATCCAACGCGAAATAGGTTGATTCCACACTATGCCAGTATCATGGTAGGTTCTAGCTCTAACTTATGAAACTAAGGATTGTGCATTTTTTTAAATATTTGACATGGAAATAACTATAGAGCATGAATAGGCTCACAACTTTTCGTCACAGTGAAAGAGGTTATAGGTTTGAAAATAATTCCAAGGTTGTGTAAATGCATTTGAAAAATCAACGCAAGAAATTGATGGCTGGGGAGCAACAGCAGATTTTTCTTTATAACTTTCCAAAATATTCTTTAATTCGTATATCTGGATAATTTTCTCTTACATCTTGTTCCCCCATTCATTTACTGAAGCTCACTAAATGGGATATGCGTTGTTTTGATCTTCCCCTCTTGCCTTCAATTTACCCTGAGAGTATCAAATTTCATGGTCTTTTTTCTCATTATACACCCTAGAACCGTCCTGAGTATAAACTATAATGTAGGATAAACTACATCCGCGTCCTGGGTAAGACGATAAACTAAGTCCAACAGCAACGCCTCTGATTAGGAGGTTTTGAGGATCGTGGGACCACTTCTTAATTGCTGTTGTCCCCAGGTCCACACTGACCCGGGATGGTAGTACCTGTTAGGGTCCCAGCTATGGGCAAATAGTTAACACCCAAACAGGGGTCAAAACATTATGAAAGTGTAAAAATAGATTTCGATACCAGAAAAACTTTTTTTTTAATTATTTCTAGCAATACATTTTTGAAGAAAAAAAATTCCCAAAATTAGATTTATGAAGGAAAAAATATTAACAGCAACAAAATATTTGTTGGCATTAAATAACCCATTGAGGTTGATATGCCGTAAAACAAAACAACCACCGTATCAACCAGAAAAATTTTTTGAAAGAAAATATTACAAACAATGAAGGATTTGACAGAATTAAATAACCCATTGAGGTTGACATACCATAAAACAAAATAAACCAAACCAATCTAAACCAAATAATACATATTCTATTCATACGAATCTATCTTGAAAATGTTGTCAGCATTAAATAACCAATTGTGGTTGATATGCCATAAAACAAAATAAACCAAACCTAAACCCAACATCCTAGAAATTTAATCTGTTAAGAACAAGTTTCCTTTGTGTTTCCATTTCTTGTAAAACCTCGTCGTCGCTCATATGTTCGATCCATTGTATCCGGAGCATTCTTCTGTTCAAATTCATTTTTGCTGCTTCAAGTTTCTTCTTAATCCCAGAGAAGATTGTCTAGTATACACTGCGGTAAAAAATATATCTTTGTCTTGAATGTCAGCCCCTTAGTCTATCAGGTTATACCTGTTGTTTTTTTTAGCTTTTATTCTCCCAAGGCGCTCCATAGGGAACTTTTATGGTATACCGAGACAAGCCTAGTCAATGCCTATGAAAAATATCTTTATTTATTTTTTTTAATAAGCAACGCTTTTCATGATTGAATTTGAGAGAAACATTTTTTTCTTATAGTTCTTTCTTGTTTTCTTTCATAACTTTCATTACATTAATATAATTGTAAAATCTTTCTGTCTTATTGTATTACAATTTCGATTAGCATATCACAACTCTAACCACTCGGAAGATAACTGAAACATAATGTTTAGACTTTCCATTGTCTAGTGTTTATATTGTTTAATTATCTCTATTGTCTTCTGTTGATGTTCGCTATTTCCCACTAAACTTGAAAAATAATTCCGTAAATCGCAATCACGCGTCCTGTAATTCTTTATAATCGTAGAACACGAAGAGATTTGACGCTATAGCGTCTCGGTAAAAATAGCTTGAAGAAGATCGCCAGGCGCAAAATGTATGAATCTAGTCTTTCAATTATTTACTGAGTTTTGAAGTTACAGATTTCCGTCTCCTAGACTGGCAGCTATGTACGACATAAAATCTCAGCCTGCCTCTCACTTTAACACATAGTTGGATTAAGATGGAGGTATTCTTTTTCTAAAGCATACAAATTCAGAATTCAGAATTGATTTTCCGACTCCTCTGTTCAAGCCACCGATGATTACACTACAATTTCCATAACCTTGAAACAAACTAAAAAAGCACCGCAAGTATTGATTTATTGAAGATCGTCTATATACAGACTTTTGATAAGTAACGGCCAAGATTAACATTACTGCTACTAATATCATATATTTTATTGAAGATTGTGCGATTGACATTATAGAATTTTTACATTCATATGTACAACGTATACACTTGTGCCAACGCTGTAAATATCGTGATATTTCTTTGGGCAATATTTCTTTCGGTCTAAATAATATTACAATTTGACTTCACAGTCATTTTATGCGCATAATAAGACATGTGTGATCAAAATTTGTATATTATATTTTATTCGCTATTAGTTTTCTATTTTTTCGGTCAAGGTATAAGAACTGAATGACATATTATGCCATCTTTTGTTTTACTAATGTACACTCTAAATAAATCCCAAGAACCATTCACAGTAGAGATTTACTAAAGGAGGTTTCTACACGAGGTTTATGATTACGAGATAAAGAGGGAAGTTTTTGATAATATATGGGAAGGATAACATTTTTGCCCTATACTTGAAGAGATTAAGATACTACACTCGCAAAACATCATATAAAGATTCTGTTCCATAAAGTAGCGGTTCCTGGAAAGAAGCCATACGTAATTGTGTCGAATGCGCGTCAATAAAGTCGCGTTTTTAGATGTCTATCAAAACTAGTTAAACACGGGTCTTTCCCGTTAGCACCGGGGTACCCTGGCATGTATAGATAGGTGTCTTGTGAAGTCGTTGGTACAGTTGCGTATCACCCACCGTAATGTGGTCTTTAAGAAACTGTTGTTTGTCTCCTCCCGTCTCTATCCCTTTTTGCCTGATACCCAAGAGTGGTTGGAAGAACAATCGGTTGGGGCTTTCCGCCAACCTCAATACACCCATGCTGTATTTCACAATACCGTGTACATCGTATGGCGACTATTAGCTTTTAATGTTCGAACTAAAGAATATAGATTGTCAGTACTTTTATCCATGGAAATAGCAGTAGGGTACTCCGGGGTATGCTCCGTTTCGTCTGTGGGAAAGTGGTTGCAGGCTGGAAAATCCATCGTTAGCCACAAAATCCCGTAGATGCGTTTTGCATCTTGTCAAGACTGTCAAATGAAGACCGGACAGCTCCACACCAGATATGACAAAAATACTCCAATGATATTGTTTTTGTAGAGAAAGTGAATAGAATTATGCATCAGGTACGTATGGGGCGGTAGAATGGCGTGGACACTTTCCCAGTATTATTAACGATGGATCGTATACACCTTTCTCTCGAGGTATTAGGTAGGCTTAATTCCCAATAGGTGTTCAAAGCTAGGAGTCTCCTTGAGAGCACATCTATTCATAGATGAAAAATCAAGTATTGCTTGGTGAAGATAGATTGTTACATGTCTGTTTCTTGGGATACTGAATGTAACCAGCCAGTCCTTCCCTCACTGAGACAGGTCAGAAAAGATCTCATATTCCAGATACTTGGTCATCTAAAATTTTGGAGGTGCACACATATACTGTTGAATAAACTGCGGTGGAGTAATGGATAGCCGCTTGGATTGAGGAATCGGAGAGCCAAGTTCGAATTCCAGTCGAATCCATTATATTCACTTACGTGCTAATACCTTGGGGAAAGGTATGAATTTTCCTCTTCCCCCTCCAGCTATGGGTTAGTAGCAGGACAGACTGGGTTCTATAGCCTTAGATGGCAACTGGTCTAGGGGAAGGACAACTCTGAATTCAAAACCTGCGGAGGGGTGTTTTGGGGACATTGTGGCACGTAGTGCACCCTTCAAAAAATGTGGTTGGTTTTACACAAAACCTTCATCATTATAATCAAATCTCATCTCATGTGCTGGTGTCGGTCTCTCAGTTTCGTAGGAACTGATCTTTTCGACTCCCATACGTCGAATTCGACTGGAGCGTCGAGAGTATATATATATATATATATATATATATATATATATATATATATATATATAT
>OZ010571.1:107766495-107773995 GCA_963932145.1 Acanthosepion lycidas
GATAACCAAGTTCTTCATAACTTATATATATATATATATACGGCGGGTATCAAAAATACGTTTACAAACTTGGGAGGCGGTTTCCTCACGCAAAGACAAAGACAAAAGTCTATATAAACATATGTGCGTAAATCCTTTTTGGAATTATTAAGCTTAAACGAAGTTTACGGTAGATGGCGCTGTGTTGCCATGTAGACGAGGTTAGATTATTCATTCGTCTACATTTGTGGCTTGTCTGTCTTCAAGGTTTAAGGTGTGTAGTAGTGAGTTAACTGAGATCTGTTTCGTTTAACAATGGCAGGATATTCATATGGTGTGCAGACTGATATTATTTTACATATGGCCGCGTGAATGGTAATGGACGCGAGGCTGAACGTCTGTATCAGATTGCTTTTCGAAACCGGGTCATCCAAAATTTGCTCCTGTTTATCCTCGCTTTGCTGAGGCAGGATCCATGACACCACAAACTATGGATCGAGTAAGATTGAGAGTTGTTCGTACGCCTGACCACGAAGAAGATATTCTACTGGTTGTCGGAAATGTTCGGGGTATCAGAAGGCCCTAGCAGTGGGTCAGTGGCCCTAGCATGTCGTACATCTGATAGTACTGCATGGAAGGTACTTCAAGAGCAGCTCTGGTATTCGTATCATTTGCAATGTGTGCAGGGCCTTTCGCTCACTGATAACTCACCAAGGGAGAAATTTTGCCAATGGTTTATTGCATAAAACTATCGATGCGTCTTTTTTTAGACGTATGTTTTGTTTACAGGTGAGTCAACATTTGGAAGAGATGGAATAACAAATTTACACAACCAACATTTGTGGGCTGATCGGAATCCCCATGGTACAATACAGGCTAGACACCAAAATCAGTTTATGATTAATGTGTAGGTAGGAATTGTAGGTGAGTGTCTGATCGATCTATATTTTCTCACAGCATGTCTTATAGCAGCTGTCTACAGGGAATGTATTTCTATCACACATCGAGACATGCTAGAGGATGTACCCCTGATCATGCGAAGATATATGTGCTTCATGCTTGATCGGGATACAAAATATTTTTGTCATATTGTTCCCGATACACTAGCTGGCATCTACTCTGAAATATAAATATTAGGTCGGTGCAAAAATAATGTCGTTTTCTCACATAGTAACATATGTGAGAAAACGACATTATTTTTGCACCAATCTAATATTAGGGTATTGCAAAAATAATGTCGCTTTCTCAGATAGTAACATATGTGAGAAAACGACATTATTTTTGCACCAACCTACTAGGTAGAAGCGGTTCCATGGTCTATAAGTGACCCTGACCTCAATCCTTTGAATTTTTTTTATCTGGTTGTGGGGGCACCTAAAACGATTGGTTTATGCAGCAGACATTAATAACGCAGACACGGTTCATCAACTTGTTATGGAGTGGGGGCGAAACAATTCGATACTGTGTGGGAGTATTTGAAATGTTCTGCCATTTTTAATCTGTTGGCTGCCTGCATGTGTAGAAACAAAGGAAGGATATTTTGCAAACTTGTGATGAGTTTCTGTATTGAGGTACAACTATGGACTTTTGCACATATGTTTATGTGGAACTTTTATGGTTTTAGTGTCAGGAACCTATCTACATTTTTTTTAAAGTATTTTTGTATTGTATCTTGTATTGTACAATTAAAAGGGTCTTCTGTAAATTTTAAAATTAATAACTCAAAAAGGAAGAATTTACGGACATATGTTTGTATGGACTTTGTCCTTGCTTTTGGTGTGAGCAAGCCACCGACAAAATTTTTAAAAGTATTTTTGATACACCTTGTATAAGCCCAAATGTTGATTGTTTTCAGAAATATATAGATTACGTAAAAGCATAAATAAGTCACTAAAAATAATTAACATAAGGGACCTAAATGCCAAGTTAGAAAAATAACGAGAAGTCTAAATAGTTAGCAACTTCGAATTATGATACCAAAAGGTGCGTGGCCAAAATGGAGATCCGTGGTGTACAGCTAATGATCAAGTCACGGCAAACAACTGGTTTTATGAGCACCAAAAACGCCTGTGGACATGAAGAATCCCAAAAGGAAATACAAATCAACTATCAAGAAACATTTTACACAATCTATATGCAGAAAAGAACCCACTTTTTCGAATGCAAGAAAAATAGAAAGGTTAATCAAAATCACACACACACAAAATTAAAATTAATTTGCAAATAACGTTAAGAGTTCAGAGCAGCATTAGATCATAAAGTTTACTGCAACTTAATTTCAATAAAAACAAAATAAATAGAAAAACATGTTTTTTCTCAGTTTCTTCTTTAAATAATTTTATGATTTTAAACTTAATAGAAATTAAATTTAAAATTTAAAATTGGTCATTTTGAAATTGGAATTTTATAGTTTAATATAATATTTATTGGTCATCATGAATTCTATCTTAGTCTAACCGAAACATTAAAACATTAAATATTATTATAACCTAAGTCCGTTGTCAAGTTTTTTGAATTCTCATATACTTGTATTCTGATTGGCCATTCCAGCTTATGTAACAGCGTTTCCCCTAGCGAGGGATCTTTGATTGATTTGAACCTTTTAAAACACTTTATTATACATTCAACACCATCACTTGATAAAACAGCAGTGTTGAAAAAAAATTGCTATTTTTAAGTGATTTTCTAACATATTTATGTTATAATTGTTACACACACAGACACACACACACACATATATATATATATATATATATATATATATATATATATATATATACTATGAACACTGGATTTTTACTCAGTTTGTTCCTACTCACATTTATGTGTGTGTGTGGGTGTATATTAGGTTGGTGCAAAAATAATGACATGATAATGTCGTTTTTGACGTTAAAAGATACGTCAAAAACCGACATTATTACGTCATTATTTTTGCACCAACCTTATATATATATATATATATATATATATATATATATATATATATACGTTATGTATATATATTTTTAATACCTTCATAATATACAGTAAATATTATTAACATAATTTTATGTGCATTGGTTTTGCAATTATAAGCCTCGTCATATCCAGTGCAATGAAGGATGTGATTTTTTGTTGTTTCTACTTAATGAAAAGATGTCAACAATTAATGTCAACAAAATAATTAAATGGAAGAAGCGCTTCGTAGGATATTCGTTATGCTTGCCAAAACTATGTTTTAGATCTCCTGGAGAGATAGTGCAACATAGATTTCGTTGAATTGTTCTTGAGTTTCATTCTTTATCTAACCCAAAACTCCAGCTACCGCAGGAACCGTTTCATTGTTTAAGCCCATGTTGAGAATTCCAGCATTATTATTATTATTTTTGTTGTTGGTTTTGTTGTTGTTATATGAGAAATTCTTTCATCGGCTTAATATATATATATATATATAAATATATATATATATATATATATATATATATATATATATATAAGATAGATAGATAGATAGATTAATGTGTAACTTTCTTTTAAACATCTTTCATTATTATTTGTTAATCAGTTTTTCAAAACTTTATTTTTTCCTTTTTTGTTGGAGTAATATAGTAAAAACTGACAATGCCAAAAACAAAAACGCTGGAAAATGGCTGAAGAAGTGGTAGAAACCGCTCGGGAAAATGAAAATTATAAAAATTTTCTGTATTCCCTTAAAAAACGGAAAATCATAAGGATAATGGAAAAACTAAAAAAAATTACTTAAAAGTTCCCTGTTTACCGCGTTTAATTATATACATACATACATACATATATATATATATATATATATATATATATATATATATATATATATATATATATATATATATATATATATATATATATATCTTACTGTTCTTTCTTTTTATTAATATACATATATATATATATATATACACACACACACACATACTAAGTTAGTTCCTCTCGTTTTCTCCATTCGACGCCGCATACGAACGAAAGCTGACAGGGAGTAGCGGAGGTGACATTCATTCGAACATGAAAATATATATATATTAATGTGCGCACAGGCATGTGAATACATAAAACAGAAACGTATGCATACGTTTTTATATGCATAACATATATAATAGATCCTTTTGTCTCGCCTGATTTAAAACTTCTTAAAAAATGTATGGTCGGAAATAAATAGCTCACTTGCCTTTTGGCATGGTACATGTTACAACAACCCAGAACGCAGCATTTCAATTAAGTGTCTGCAATTGATTTAATTAACATCTTATATATGCAATTCATTGAAATACTATATAATAAAAGGGTACAATATCAGCTAATTTCTGAACCGAAAGTAGGTACAATCTAGAAAGAAAATACATTTCATATGTAAATTTATTTGAAAACAATCAAATCCTGTATCTAATTCGAATGGCTTTTCTAACGACAAAGAAATAATTAAAGACTTAAAAAGACAAGATTGATTTTCAATTCATTTTTCGTCAGGAGATTGAGTTTTATTTTTAACACGTCACAAAAACCATTTTCTGACAGCCGGAATAAAATTATGCGAAAATCACATCTTGGCTCAAACTGCGGGAAGAAAATGGAGAAAAAAATATCGTCCATTCGCACTTTTCTTATTTAAGTGGTTTTCTTTGATTTCATCATTTTTCAGATGTCAGCCATAATGGCTCCCTTTAATCAATGCCCTCAGTGTGCTAACAGGGGAACCAGATTCGGAGAGGAGAAAGAAAGAAAGAAAGAGAGAGAGAAACTTACTGATAATACATGAAGAACAGCTACAGAAAAACGTGAAAAGAAATCGCGTGTATGTAAATATATATATATATATATATATATATATATATATATATATATATATATATATATATATATATAAAACACACGTTTATACGACAGAAAATATTTTACACAATTACAACATAAATACATGAATGCGTATATTCATAAACTAGTTGCATTTGCATATATACAGAATTATAGAAGGGGAATATTTAACATATGTGTATATTTCTGAAATGAAGTATTGTTACTATTAGGTTGGTGCAAAAATAATTTCGTTTTCTCACATAGTAACATATGTTAAAAAACGAAAATATTTTTGCACCAACCTAATACTTACCCTATTTAAATTGTTCAGATTGTTGTCTCCTTCTTAATTGTCATTTTCCCGACGTTTCGGCCATTGTAAAACTCCAGCCTCCTTTAGGTGATATTCGTTGGAATTTCGAAAAGACAACATATATTAAGAGATAAAAAAGAAAAAAACACAGTGTAGATCCTTGACTTCCAATGTCCTGAAAGGACTCAGTAGAAGTATATATGTGGCTTCTTCTCTATATAATATATATTTCATTATACATACTAATATTTTCATATGTATGCATAATCTTATCTCTTTCCATACACGCAGGCCCGTACACACATATACACACTATTTATTTATTTATGTTTGTCTATTTTAACTATTTTAACTATTTTCACTATTTACATTGTTTGGGCTGTTATCTTCATGCTTATTGTCATATTCACGACGTTTCAGCCGTTATACTTTCCGGCCTAGTTCAGGTGATATACGCTGGAATTTCGAACCGGGCTCTTTATTTAGTCCACTGCAGCAGATTTTTGTAGTTCCACGTGTCATGCCTTTTTTATGGTCTAGTGGATTAAGAAGTCGGCTCAAGTAATCCATTGATTTGATCTAAAGAGTTGTGAGTTCAATACCTGGAAACATCAGAGCTGAGTAAAAAATTGGAAAGTTGAGCTAAAAATGGAAATAACTGGAAATGAGATATCCAGAAACGGCATGGCACGTGGAACTAGAGCAATCTACCGCAGTGAATTAAATAAAGTCCGAACCATATACATGGTGTAAATGAAAATAGTTAAGTGTGCATA
The DNA here is from genome assembly GCA_963932145.1 of Acanthosepion lycidas. NCBI lineage: Eukaryota > Metazoa > Mollusca > Cephalopoda > Sepiida > Sepiidae > Acanthosepion > Acanthosepion lycidas. The sequence goes on from OZ010571.1 coordinate 107,772,370, forward strand.
TTAAAATATGGGGTGTTTCTTTGGCAGGATTTTAGCAAATTATTTATTGCTGTCTAATTCTCTTTCATAAAGAGTGTGTTCCCCAGTGATGTCGTATATAATCAACTTCGTACGAAATCATGCTATGATTAGTAAATAAGAAAATTTCTGCGTCTGACTAAAAGATAATATACGCACCATTTGGTAGACTGCTTACACTTATAATTTGGTCATCTTATGAATTTTTCTGCCGATCATCGTATCTACAATAATAGGGAAAATACAATTCATCAGGACAGACTTATTAGTAAGGAAGTGAATTTCGAAAGTCAATATTTCATGTGTCATTAGTTAAAACATATTTACGACGCTAAACCAATTGGTCTAAGATGAAGAAATCTATTTATTTGGTGTCATAGTTCAGTAAGTTGCCCTACAAACAACAGATATTGTAGTAATTTTACCTATTGTATCTGCTATATATGCTAGAATAAGCTGAGTAGATCGATTAAAACAAGCCTTAAAAATAATGCTACTAGGGATTTAAACTTTGTTAATATTGATTCCTCAAGACATATCCAGAAAGAAAATTATTGTTACCTGATAATAATGAAAGATATTAATTTATACCTTATTAATATTAGCTAATATTTAATTTAAAAAAATCATAGTAAAAATACAATGTTTTTCGAACTACATTTTTTCTTCCACGGCTTTATTACTTTTCATAGTTAATCTTCGTATAGTCGGTATCTCGGTGAGATATAAACCACATTTCACAGTATTATCATTGTTATGTTTTTAATTGATTGATTCGATTTCTACCATCCATTTTCGGGTTACTTAATGCCAGATAATATATATTTTTTTTAGATTCTAAGAATTTTCTTTTGGAGGAGATAATAATAGTTTAGGGATACAAGTCATACTAATTGTTCCATAGCTTTTGGGATAAGAGGTGGATTCATAACTTTCGCAAGTTTATTTACACATAAGTGAATATAACGAATTCGACGGAAATTGGAACTTGGATCTTCGAATAAAATATCCGACCAATTATTAATTACACCACCCGCACATCCGAGATTACAGCACCTGGTATTCGCAAATGGTCGCAGATCTAGGTAGTGACCAGGCTCGACGTTGCTCAACTTCCATGATAACAACTATATTTGCAGATAGGATCAGTTTCGGTTCATTCAGAAAGGTTGGCCATTTGTATAGAATGTCACGAAAGAGTAAAAATTTACGAGTTTTAAACTGTAAAATGAATCACAAGACATGTTTGAAGCATAATATTAATATCAATTTAATGGTATCAGATTTCGTAGATATTAAAAAGGTAGCCGGGATGAACGAGTCAGTTCGAACTATTCATTCCTTAGTTGCATAGTATGTACTTAACCATGGCTAAATACAGTTTTGAATATAGTTTTGCTTCTCCTAGACTGGTTACGACACCAAGCGATAAAACCAAGTCGGGCCTAATGTTTATCCATAGCTGGGGGTAGAGAATAGTTGGATTGATACCTTTCCCATAGATATTGGCACATCATACTCTTTAACCTTAGCTGAGGTGGGAAAAGTTGAATTCATACCTTTCCCAAGTGTATTAGCACGGAAGTGAATGTAATTAACACAAATGCA
>OZ010571.1:107781495-107843995 GCA_963932145.1 Acanthosepion lycidas
TTCCATTCTATTTGTGGGGTTAATTTGTTTTCCAATAACTCCCAATAGTGCTTTGAAAGCGCAGTTTGGTGTTTTTTTGATTCATTATAAAAGGATTGATGATGGTTGTAAAATCGTTGTTTCCAACTTCCTGCAGAAATACCTATGTAGATCTTCTTATGTTCAGTATTTTCTTTGGGGAAAATCGTAGCTTCGTATACTATGTTTTTGGACAAACATACTCCTTCTACTGGACAGACAGATCCTTCCCTGCAGTTACAGGTAGATTTGGTCTTTGGGCTTGTATTAGGATCTTTTTGAAGTTGATTATAAAATTCATTTCAAATTTTACTATTATGGGAGCTAATAATTTTTTCCATGTTGTTCATGCAGGAATAACTAATTTTTAAATTCATTCTATTGAACAACTTTTTTAATAGCTTATCTTTTTTAAAATGTTTATCTATAAGTTTAAGAAAATATTTTCCTATATTAATGTTCGACAGCTTACAGAAGGGTGGGTTGAACCATATAATTTTCCTATTTCTATTTCTAGATTTAGAAGACGTGTCGCTAGTAGATTTATCTATATAAGTGAGTGTTTGTTTGAATTTGCTTTTTAATAGGGCTTGATTGTATGTTGATTTATTTTGATCAAAGATGCTTTTACTAGAGGATAGTTTATTTATTCTAGTATTTACAGTGTTAGGGATCTGTTTCATAATTGCTATAGGGTGGTTTGAGTCGATATTTATGTATATGGGCGATTGGTTCTCCTTTTGGAAAGGTTTATAAGTGTTATTTTCAAGATCAAATGTTACGTCTAGAAAATTTACTATTTTCAGGTTAGATGATATTTCTATTTTAAAACCTATATATTTGAAAGCCTTAATTATTTTCTTCTGGAGTTGGGATGTAAGAGGTCCATTAGAGTTAGGTATAATAATGAGACCATCATCCCTGTAAAGCCCTACATTTTGGGGGTTAAGAAATCTGCTCAGAATATCTAAAATATACATCCCTATTAGGTCCGCTATTTGAGCAGAATCAAACGCTCCCATTGGGACATCGAAATTGTCACTGTTATTTTTAAACCAAGTAGTTTCGTTAAGTTTAAGTACAGATTTTCTGGAATCCATTATGATTTTAATTTCCTCGTCAGTGATTTCAGTATAGTTTCTAGCAAAATTTAGGCTATTTTCTAATAAATCTTTAGAAATGGAGGGGTAAAAATCGATAATGTCTAATTGGATAAAGGTGGCTTTATTTTTAGATTTTATATTTTTGAACCACTTAATGGTGTCAGATGAATCTTTACAAAGGTTTAAGGGATAATTTTCTAATATAGATACGTTTATTCTTTTAAGAATGTTTCTAGAAATTAGTCCTAATTCTGATTTGGAGGGATTTATTAATCTGGACTGTATATTATTTTGAAAGTTAGGTTTATGGTCTTTAAAAAGTAGGTAGGCATCTTTTAAGTGAGTAGTGCCCATTCTATCAGCAATATTGTGTTTAAATGCAAATTTAGCGGTTTCTCTGTGTATGGAGGATAAGTGTTTGGAGTTATTATCATTTTTATAAGAGTTAGATACTTTGTTCAGAATCAGATGATTATATTCCGATGGATTAATCTTGTAAATGTTCTTGGATTTATCAGCTCTGATCCATAGTTTCTTAGATTTTTTGATGTTATTGATGTCCTTTTTAAGATTGGATTGGAAAGAGTTGTATTTTTTCTAAAAGATATTATGTTTATTAGATTAATTAAGTCCTTTTCAAATGGTTCCAATAATTTATTGCAGGGAGGTGTATTTTGGGATTTTAAGTGAAAATTGTCATTAAGATTTGTAGGTTTATTTTGGGGATTAAAATAGAAGTAAGTTTTCCATCTCATCCGTTTGATGAGGTCAACATTTTTTTCCGTTAACGATATGGTGAAAGATTCAACAGAAGGGTAAGGAATATTTTTGAGTGAGTAATCCGGTGTAAATTTTTCCATTTTGTGTTGGAAGTGGAGGTACTTATAGTAATCCGATGGGAGGTAATCCAAAGAGAGCTCAACTTATTTGATAAGGAGCTAATAGTTAAGTTATAAGGAACTTGGTAAACCGAATTGGTAAATCCAAAGAGGATGAAATCCTGAAAGCTCAATGTTAGAACAGAGCTAATATGTAATGAAAAACAAACCACTTTAATGTACCATTACGATAATTTATTTCACCTAAATCCTTTTTTAAGGTTCAGGATCATCAGGTAAATCTTCCAACAACGAATTGAGAAAAAAATGGGATTAGAAATTGGTGGGTAGTGTAATTTTTGTAATTTAATAGAGGGGGTTGAGAGTGGTAGTTAAACAGACAATATAAAGTATAGGGAGGGGTTAATTTTATATCTCTCTTAAGTATGTTTTATATTGGAGTAGGAGGAGTGACAGAAACTTGACCTCTTCAGATGGTTAATAAAACGGAAATGAATTGTAGAAAATGTATACAAGTGAGTCTTACGGTAAAGAGAGAGATAGGGGGGAGGGAGGAAGAGAGATGGAGTTGTTATAATTTTGTTTTAACAAAATTATGTAAAAGATAGTTTACAATGTTTGATAGAAAATTCGATGTCTGATAAAAATTTTGTTATTAACTTAAATGTTTAATTTTTTAAGTAAATAGTTTCAGGACTAAATATAACTATTATTGTAATAAACATATTTATCTAGGACATAAAGAAATATTTAAAATCTAATAGTTTATTCACCCGACTAATTGTATTTCCACAATATAAAAAAAAATATATATAACATCTATTTTAATATTTAAAATTAATTTATGAATGTAATTTATTTATTATATTGGTAAACTAAATTAAAGATTAGGTTTCATTATTAAATTTTAACTGTGAAATTTATATATATTTCAAATATTAAAATATAGATAAAGATTGCAAAATGTATATATAGTTTATGTGCGAGGTTAAATGAATTTTTGTGTAAATTATCTCAAGTGTTTCTATGGTTTTTTTTTTTTTTTTTTTTTTGACTTGTTAATGATCGTATGTATATGTGGATGTATATATGTGTGTGTGTATGTATATATGTATATATATATATATATATATATATATATATATATATATATATATGTGTGTGTGTGTGTGTGTATGTATATATGTGCGTACGTGCATGAATTGATTTTAAATGCAATATTGGGTCTTTCTAATGACATTTTAAATTTATTTTCTTAATTTGTAATGTCCTTCTTTTGTAATATTCTATAGTTTAAATTTTGTTTTCTTCTGAAGGGAGTTTCATTTCTAAATTTATAATTTAAATTTAAATATACCATTCTTTGACTATTAATAATAGTAATAATATTAGCTAAATTCCTTTAAAATGAAACACTTCCGAAATCACACTGATATAATTAAATTTTAACTGTGAAATCTATATATATTTTGAAATATAGATAAAGATTGTAAAATGTATATATAGTTTATGTACGAGGATAAATGAATTTTTGTGTAAACTATCTCAAATGTTTCTATGTTTTTTTTTTGTTTTTTTTTTACTTGTTAATGATCGTATGTATGTAGGGATTCACATGAATAGATTTGTGAGGCATGTATGAATAAATGAAAATTAATATTACCCTCAAATTCTATTAAATAATGAAACCTAATCTTTAATTTAGTTTACCAATATAATAAATAAATTACATTCATAAATTAATTTTAAATATTAAAATAGATGTTATATATATATATATATATATTTTTTTTTTTTTTTATATTGTGGAAATCCAATTAGTCGGGTGAATAAACTATTAAGATTTTAAATATTTCATTATGTCCTAGATAAATATGTTTATTACAATAATAGTTATATTTAGTCCTGAAACTATTTACTTAAAAAATTAAACATTTAAGTTAATAACAAAATTTTTATCAGACATCGAATTTTCTATCAAACATTGTAAACTATCTTTTACATAATTTTGTTAAAACAAAATTATAACAACTCCATCTCTCTTTCCCCTTCCCCCTATCTCTCTCTTTACCGTAAGACTCACTTGTATACATTTTCTACAATTCATTTCCGTTTTATTAACCATCTAAAGAGGTCAAGTTTCTGTCACTCCTCCTAATCCAATATAAAACATACTTAAGAGAGATATAAAATTAACCCCTCCCTATACTTTATATTGTCTGTTTAACTACCACTCTCAACCCCTTCTATTAAATTACAAAAATTACACTACCCACCAATTTCTAATCCCATTTTTTTCTCAATTCGATATTGGAAGATTTACCTGATGATCCTGAATCCTTAAAAAAGGATTTAGGTGAAATAAATTATCGTAATGGTACATTAAAGTGGTTTGTTTTTCATTACATGTTAGCTCTGTTCTAACATTGAGCTCTCAGGATTTCATCCTCTTTGGATTTACCAATTCGGTTTACCAAGTTCCTTATAACTTAAATATATGTATATATATATATATATATATATATATATATATATATATATATATATATATATATATACACACATATATGTATATATATATATACATATACATATATATATATATATATATATATATATATATATATATGCAGTTTGCGATGGATAAATTGCCGTCTATATTACGCAAAATTTGAAGTAGCACTGTCGTCTTATTTTAATAGATATATTTACCATTTTGCACACAAATATATTGAAATACTAAAGTAAATTTATTCAATAAAACTGCCATTAGTTTCAACCCCGGTTTCGGGATGCCTTCGGACAACTCCTGCAAGTCTTCTGGATTATTTTTTAGTTTAAGTCGGTGAATGCTACCCTAATGCTTGCATTCAGTTCATCTTTGATATTACAATGAGTTTTGTTGGTCTCTCGGTCAAGTGCGCTCCACACATAGTAAATAATCAAGGGGGTTTCTGTCTGTGATTTAGGTGGCCAGATTAAGCGGTAACTTGGTTGCAGAAATTGTCTGACATTCATCACAGTCTTCTCCTGCTTGTGTGGTATGGTGCAGTCTCCTTTTGCCACCCTCTTGTTCCCGGACAGCACTACCTTCTCAAGGCACTTGATGTAGGCCGCCGTATTGAATCTGTGTCTCTTACAAACAAATTCGTGAGTTCTTTCGTTATCAGAACGATCAGATTGTGTTTTTAGAGCTACCGTACCTTCGTAATCAAAATTAGCCTCAACTATCTCTTTCCAAATCCTCTGCATGTTCCGCAGAATGTCAACTAGACACTCTGGATTTTCGTATTGATGCTCTTGGCATACCGTTTCCAAATTTCTGGCGGAGTGACTTGCGTGATGGTGTCTTTCTCTCAGAGACAGTGCCTAAGTGACCCTACTGTACCGTACTGCCGATAAAATCAAAAACAAACTACGCGCACATGCCAAATTAAAATATAAAATGGCGACAATTTACCCATCGTACGCTGTATATCAATCTAATTCATGATATTTACATTCGAAACTATTTTTTGCCTCTATCGTTGCTTGTTTTATATTACTTAAGTCTGACGAGTCATATTTCCTTTCATTTGAGCGTAAGCAGGATTATTAAAGAAATAATCGTCATTGGCCAGACTTTACTTTGTTAAATACTGTTACCCGTCTAGCGAGATAATGTTGGATAGAGACAGGGAAGTATCACAGAAAAGGCAGATCATTAGTTGTTTTGTTCAGGGCAAAAAGTAATCCCCTAAGCCGCCTATTTACTTGACAATCAAGTAAAGGATTTGTGGGACAAAAATACGGAATTTAGCTTAGAGAACCAATATCAAGCAATACTATTTTGGTTATCAGGTCAAAATAAGTAGTTAGTCAACACTTAATTAACAGAAGATAGGAACGACAGAAGGTTCGCAGATAAGTTGCTGAGTCACTGGTCTCAGCAGAGAGCACCATGGCAGTGAGATATATTTTATTCCGAATACGTAAGTTCGCCATCCACTCATATTTCTACGCTTCATTCCATCACTTTTGCGTTTTCAAGAAGTGATAAGTTTTTCTCAGATTGAACTATTTTTTATAGACATAAGGTTTAACTCTTTCTTTATCCATCTTCAGTGTATATATCGAAGGAGAAACCGCCTGGGTACGGGGGAAAATAAGAATTTACTAAATACATATAAAGGGCATAACACAAGCATGTATCTTCTAAGCAAACGTATTTAAAACCTTACAGAAAGGGGATCAGAGTGAAATAGATGTTCTATTGGGATTTATTATGGGTGGAAACAGTCTTAACTAAAAAAGAAATATAGATGACACAATGTTGGTGACAGACACAAAAAAGGATACTGCAGGAAATGTCATAGATATTAAGGAAAACAATAAGCGAGAAGTAAAGATCACTTGTTAGAAGACCGAATTATATATTATATTACACACGCACAAACACACACACACACACACACACACACACACACACATATATATATATATATATATATATATATATCATTATGTAAACTACTCACTGTATCTCTCGGTCTTTGTTGACAACAAAAAGTCTCATGAGTGTCTAATTCTCCAAGTCCCCTTTCCTCCATCCCAAAATATCAACTGTCTCCTTCAAATTTTAATTACACATATAGATTTATTTGAAAATTGCTGATTCATAAACTGGTGAATACACAGATACATATATATATATATATATATATATATATATATATATATATATATATATATATATATATATATATAAAGTGAATACACACATGCATACATACATACATATATATGTGCGTGTGGGGGTGTATGTGTTAGTGAATATACATAATAGATATATATTAGTGAATATCCCAACTCGATAGGACGACTCGGAGATTCCTGCAGTTCCTTCAATCTTCAGCTGCGCAAATTATTCTGACCGTTATAGTATTCGGGCTCTTGTGGTGATGATTCAAAATTGTGTATTAAAATGTCTTTATTTAATTAATGTTGCCTAAAATATTAGAATTAATTATTCATGATTTCTATCATGTAAATTATTAAGTTCGAAAAGTCGAGGATTACAAAAAATATATTTAAATTTGAAATTTAAAATCACAAGGAAACAACATATTAAACGGGATAAATCACTTATCTACATAAAATAGCATATTTATACCAATTAAATTAAACTATTACTCAGGATACATATATAAAATATAATTGTGTAAATAAAAATAATAACTCAGGACTATATATTTTGGGGACCAAGCCTCATAATTATAAAGGTTACTGAGAGAGCACATATATAAATACATACATATAGCATACATATACAAATGCACACACATATAAACTTCGTCCTTTTTTTTCCTTAAGTTAATATATAAAAATGTATATATGCGTGTATGCTTATGTGTTTTCATGAAATGAAATATAAATATAACGTATGCTGTATTTATGATGTAAAAAGAATAATATTCAGTATACATAAAAGAAGTGTGTACACTGATGTCAATACCCAATGACGCCAGCCTGTTTCATGTTTAAACGCAATATTCAGATAATCATAATTTAGTTAAAACTATAAAACAAGTTGTCGGTTATATATTTGCATGCAACTAACACATGTAAGTTATATATTTCTCATTCGCAAAGGTACTTGATTTTTTTTTTCAATTTAGCAAAATTATTTTTATTAGAAAATATTGGAATGCCGCTTCAACTTTACAATTTTTTATTTGATTTACTTGGTTATTTCTCGTAATTTCTTGTTACGGATGGCTACAGCAGTTATAACCTGTTATTATACTACAGAGTGATGTTGTCATCCATAAGTAGTTGTCGCAGTTAATGTAGCCGTAGCACTAAATTTGAAGCATCCAATTTGTTGTTTTTGCATTTTTGCGCCAATGTGTATGTGCGGGTGTATGTGTGTGCGCGCGCGTGTATGTGTGTCTCTGCTTGTGTGAATATCCATTGTATTGATATGGCAAGTATCGTTCTACACATTCTGACGAATTCATTTCTCGATGAAGAGATGAAATACTTAATGAGAAAAGATAATATTCCTGAAATGAAAATCGACGCTCAGACGATGCGCCCAAAAGTGTATTTGGATGTAAACATGTTGATATCCGCATCTTGAGCGGTATTTGGAAAGGAACTTTAAGAATCTCAGGCTTATTTGTAACAGTTACTTGTTGGATTGATTTCATCCATATAGTTCTAGGCCAAGAATTCCTAGTGACTTAGATGTTAAGATATAGAACGTTTTTTAAGAACTCTGAATTTTCCAATGTTCAGCCTAGATGCATTGGGTTACAGTGAAAGAAAAGTATCTCGAATTCCTTTATTCTTCTTTTCAATGTCTTATATAACCCGGTATGTTACTGGTTGCAACTTATCTTGGAGATCATGATTTGATAGAGGCAAAAGATACACCAATGTTTAGAATTATAATTGGGTTTTGTTTGCATTTTGTTTTCTTGTATTCTGAAAAGTACCACTGTGAAATGTAGGTACTACATCTTTTACAGGATAACCCGGATATAAGAGAGATTTTCTCTGGTCCCAAATTACAGCCATACTTACCTAAACAAAATAGCCCAAATCCGGATATAAGAGACTTCTTCTCCGGTCCCGAAAACTCTCTTATATCCGGATTACACTCTACAATCATTCCAAGTGTTCATCGAAAAAATATATGGTCGTAGGTCACTAGGATAAATATATAATGTAAATGCTAAAAACATAACTACGGTAAATATTAGGTTGGTGCAAAAAATAATGTCGTTTTCTCACATATGTGAGAAAACGACATTATTTTTTGCACCAACCTAATAACGAATAATAGCAGAAGTCAATTTGCAACTAATTTATTATAACACTCTAATAACATATACCCTTATGACAAATACTGATAAACCATTCAATTTTTAGATGTTTTATGTTCGTCCAGTAATCATATTGGAATCAATGATTTCTTTAAATAGAATGGCAATTTTTCTAAAATAGAAGAAAGCTAGTTGAAAATTGCGATTGCTTGATTGAAGTGTTTTTCAATGGTTTCAGGTTATTTAAAGCCAGAAAATAATTTCAGGAGGTAATAAATTTTTAGAGATGATAAGGATGAGAGCGATATTATTTAATCTCATAGCTGCGGAGAATAATTTGAGTCGTACCCTTCCCAAGCGTATTTGTAAGTATATTCAATCTAAATGTAATTGGACCTCTGTTCGCCGATTTTTAATTCCGCGCCATTTTCCATTACACCACTACCACATCTAAGCTTTCATCGGTCACGTGTCTAGATCTCGACGTTACTTAACCGGTCTTTCAATGTGATATGGCCGTAAGCCCTTGACAACTATGATCATTGATTATAATTTAGTGAGTTCAACTGCTTATTTAAAGTTTTAAGAATTAAGCGAGGCGAGGGATATTTTCGGAGCAATATACACATCCTGCATTAAGACACAAACGTTCAAGCGAGTGTTTTCACGAAGTTACAAGTTATTTTCTTCTTCTTGCGCTACGTGCCTTGTTTCTTCAAGATGCATTCGATCATGGCTTTACACAACTTCCTGCCCTTCCTAGTTCGTATTAAATTTTATTAGGTTGGTGCAAAAATAATTTCGTTTTCTAAGATATGTTACTATGTGAGAAAACGAAATTATTTTTGCACCAACCTAATATCTTATTGTTATCACTCCTAATACCTTGTTCTGTCATCCATCTACTAAACTTGCAAGTTACGTTATTCGTTGTTTTCATCGGTCCTTCTTGCCTTCAAGGTGTCTTGAGTGTATCATATTTTTCAAGCTCTCTTTATTCGCTATATACCCTATAAATTTGAACTATCTCTTTCTGATTTTAAGCATAAGTGTTTTTTCGAATTAAATTTCTCTAAAATTTCGAAATTGCTCACATATTCGACCCTTGGTATCCAAAGCATCTTTCTATTGAACCATAATTTCTGTTGCTTCAGGTCTCTTGTTCATTTGTTAAGAGATTGTCCAGTATTCTCTCTCATATACGAGGACTGATATGACATAACAGTTCACTTCAATTCAGTAATATTTTCTTTGTTTCTAACGATGTTTTTTTCTGTTTCTTAATATTTTTCTTAGCTTTTGTCAAGTGATTTCTTTATTCCAATGGGCCTTCGGAATTCAATGTCAAACTTTCAGTCCTCTGTTAAAACACACCCAACACGACAAATTACATAATTTTAATGACTAAAATTAATTTTCATTTTCTGAAACTAATATTTCCCACATGCGCCATGATATATTCGACTTATTTCCTCTACCAACGTTTATTCACAACACATCTAATTCCAATCTGTAAATAAATGTACTTACTCAGAATAGAGATATTAATAGAACTTATATTATTCCTGATTCATTTGTCTCTTATAACAACAAATCATTTATATTCCTCATTCAGACTCACCCACTCTGACTATATTAACGTATTTCTGTATCAATCACTTCATTGCACGAGAGACGTGATATTTACTCTATTCGCATTCATCAAACGTAACGTTAGTGTTTTGCTTTCAACTTGTTCATTTTTAGAACAGACTAAAATTTTAGCTATATTGGGCACTTCGACGTACTGTAATGGTTAGAAAGCTAATCTCACTATATTATTTACAAGTGAATAGTGAGTTCGATCCTCACTAAGTACCCAGTTCTTTCCGGCTTTATGCCACATCTAAGCTCCGCTTAGAAAATGACCATAATATTAATTTTTTTAATGTTCTCCAATTGAAAAAATAATCAAAATTTAATTAAACCTAAAATCCTATCAAATGAATTAACACGATTCAAACATGTGTTTTGCTTCTTAAAATCTTGAATTGAATACAGGATTTTTAATGTGATACTTGCGAAAACATTTAGCTGTAATAAGAGATGATGGAGTTGAAAAATATATTTACTGAATCATAACTTATTTACATAGTTTGGATTGTTGTCCTCATCTCTATTGTCATATTGACGGCGTTTCGACCGCTGTACGCTCCGGCATTCATCAGATGATATACGTTGAAATTTCGAACATTTTATCTAATCCGCGGGTGTGGTAGTTCTAATTCCACGTGTCACGTCTTTGGATATCACAGTTTGAGTTAATTCCCCTCAGCAACACGTTTTTGGTCCAGTGGATAAAAGCGTTGGTTGAGTTATCAAAAAGTGACTTCAATCAAAGAGTTGTGAGTTCAACACCTGGCCACAGAAGACGGAACAAAACATTTGTGAGTGAGATTGAGTAGATGGAACGATTTGGGAACCGACATTGTTTGAGCTAGCACGAGGTCGGAAGTCATCGTTACAGAGGTTTTGAGCGTCCTGGCCTTTTTCCGACTGTTGATCATGACTGCTCAGCGTAGCTGCAGAATACACTACAGATGAGCGACTCTGTGGGCGTTGAACATACAAAAGTGTGTCTGAGCAGACGTCCGTAATAGGGATGGGCTAGCCGCCCTAGCAGACAGGTATACTCGACAACGATTGACTACATTGCATACAGTAGTTAGAGCAACTTTTTTTTTTTCTTTTTTTTTCTTTTTTCTCCTTGACTGAAAGGAAGAAGCTCCAATCAGACTTGGTGTTCAACTTATAACTAAAGGGAGAAAGGGTGGATTTATAAATATCCCTATAGTATTTGTGGGGAATTAAAATTCTTTAAATTCACTTTGTTCAATGCTTCAGTGGGAATTTGAACTTACCTGCCAATTTCTTTTTGGGAGTCGCTATCACAAATATTTTACGCATTTTATTGAATTTGAACAACTTTGTCTATATAGTCTCACTTGGGAAGAAGCTTGTTGTGGAAATGTTAGAAAATCAGCAAATATTTTAAATTTCCTAGAGTAATATGAACTTTCGTAGTTGTAAAAAAAACGGCATGTTTATACACACAAAAATATAGCAAAGTAATTTTTAAAATACCGCACTTAGTGAATTCTAATCAGCTTTTGAATTTATTATTAGTAAATATATTCTTTATTTAATAACAGTATCACTTGAACGCTACAACCTAATACTGAATTTTAATAACATTTCTCTAAATAGATTTTTTTTTAAATTCTTGCAAAAAATTCATTATTAATCAAAATATATATTTTTACGTAAGACAATAATGTCCATAATGTATTTTATCCGAAAAATCAATTAAAATGTGTTCTAATTAAACGATGCCTCGCATTAATTGCATTTTTTTATATTACTATTCAGATTAGATTTTCTTTAACTGGTGCCGTTTTACCTAAAATATTTGATTATCTAAATAATTCGAGAACTTATAACTCATATAATCAGTAAGAGGAACAATAAAGCACTTTTGAAATTTCGTAAAGTAAGGGAAATGTATATGAGAAACTGGAAAAAAATGCGTTTCACCTTTGAAGTATTGATTGAATTAGTTTGGTTTATGTTTTAATAATTTCACCCCAAGCAAGGCGAGAATACCATTAGTCGGGTGTTACAGAGCGTGAATTTAAGAGAAAAGACAGGTATGCGGCAATTGATGAAAGGATAAAAAATTGAACGGAATACAGAAAGATAATAAAGGGAGATTTACGTTGCATTTAACTTTTTGAAGTTTGTAGTTATCAGGGAATGAAATAAAAAGAAATGAGTTCCACTGGCGAGAGGTATGAGAAAAGAAACTGTTGCAATAGAAGTTGCAGTTATATTTAACTATTTCAACAGTAAAATGATGGGACCTAAATATCACTCTAGTAGCATGCTTAGATTCACGTAATCGAGTCACCAGGGAAAAAAGCTTGTCGGGGCAGTTGCTATGGAAATATTTGTAGAAAAGACAGAAGGAAGCCACGTCACGTAAGGTGAGAAAAATGACTGATATCGAGATGCCGAGTAAGGATCTTTTACCTGAGAGATCCTTCTTTGGATTTCGCCAAGGACCTCGAAAGCAATAGAAGTAAGACCAGACCAGATATGTTAACAGTATGCAATGCACGAATGAATGGTAAATTTGTAAATGTGCAAGACGGACTCTGACTAGAAAAAAAATCTTCTGGCACGACAGAGTGACCCACTGTTCATTACAGTACATTTGATATTGTCGTTCCACTTCAAGCCAGTTGAAAACATGAGGCCCAGAAGACAGTGTTTTGGGATATATAATCTAGCCAATTCATATAGATTATTCTCCTATTCTTTTTGTTTCCATCATCTTTATTGAATATCCAACATTGCGATAAGAGATCTGCCATTAATGTTGAAACGTTGTAAGAAACTGGACGAAAAGTTACAGTGGATGATTTAGCAATTAAAGCATTTCTCAACATTGTCTTTTTTTTAAAAATTAGAGTTGCACGATTCATGTACAAAATCTGGTCAGCCTCGCTGAGAAATAATGCGTTCAATGTTTGATTTCAAATAATGTAAAATGCTTTTAAAAACATTGGCCAGTTTGTGGGAAGCGCTGTCTATTCTGAAATAATCGGAAACACTGGGACGCCTGTTTTATTGGATTTAGGAAGACCGTCAAGGAATAGACAGCGCTCCCTACAAACTGGCAAAAGCTATGACAAAAATGTTAACCCTTCTCTCTATTTTCTATTCATTTTGACTATAATTAATAACAACATTAATTTGATATTTGACAACATATTTTCGCAAATGCATCGGAATCAATAACAAAAATCCTTTTACTCTGGTTATGTTAAACTGAGAGACTTCATTGTACGTCTTTAAATGTTCATAAATAAAACAATGGACAATAAAATTAATGCTCTAATAAAAGGGTTTAAACCCAATGTCCAAAAAATTCTCTATATTCTACAAAAAAAGAAAAAAAAATGATAATAAACTATAGCCTCATCGATATCAACCTGAAATCACAAGCACATTGCATATTGCTCCACGGAAATTCATATGAAGCACGTTTCATCCTGCGATTAAACGGCTTCAAACTAAAGGATGTTTGTTTTATTAATTTTGATGGAATCCGATGTATTGTTAGAAAAAGAACTTGAACAATTATCCTAACTTTAATTAAATATCGAGAAAAATTCTGAAAAGTAAATGACGCTTATCTTTAAATGCAATATGTTATTTTCTCTGGTAATTAAAATTTAAATCAAGACTATTAAGGACAATATGTAAATAAATTGAATTTATATCTGCGTCTTTGAGGGTGAATTTACATCAAGGATTCATACATCAGTTCACATTTATTGACAAATCCAATGATATAACCATGTGGGATATTTAAAGAAAAATGCGACTAAAAAGAAAAAAAAAACTAAAGTTGCATGCGATCAGCTAGGCTGTTTCTAATAACATTTGGACACCAGAAATTTAGAATTAAATTTAAGCGTCACTTCGTCTTCGACGATTCACTTGATGTTTAATTATAATCAAAGCTTGTTTTTAATTCAATCCCTCTCATATATATATATATATATATATATATATATATATATATATATATATAGTGTGTGTGTGTGTGTGTGTGGCCATGTAAACAATATTAGAGAACTGACAGTTCATAACACAATAAACAATAATACTCATCATACAGTAAAACGAACCTTCAGATATTGGAAGCCGTCTACATTAAAACGAAAGCAACTTGCACTCAACAAAATTTCAAACTAGGCACAACACATTAAATGGCATCTAGACATTGATTCTTTTGTAATGCATCGGTCTATCGCGTGGTATGACGTCATAGGACCTCATCTTGAAATTACGATCTGCGCCTGCTATTCAGCGACCGTTATCGTCGCATAGCAATTTTCTACGTCAAAATCATCTTTGACGGTGAATATCTTTGTATAACCACTTTGAGGATGTCTCATGTGAGCCGCAAGCTCAGGATAAACTTAATAAAAATATTCAAATATCGGTCAATTTGTGTCTTTATTTTTTCCAGAAATTAAAGCAAACATTCGAACGTTAGAACGGTTCATGATAAGACAACAGATATTTATTGCCTCTTATATTCAATAATTTATGATTAAATAATGATCTGCAGCCCCAATAAACTATATATATATATATATATATATATATATATATATATATATATATATATATATATATATATATATATATAATAATGGACTCTCCCTTCGGTTTCGACGTATAAGGATCTGACAACTTAGTTCATTCAGTTATGAAATTTTGTGCGATAATCTTAAGTGGCATTTAAGATCCGCTAGTGATTTACAAAGGAGGCCACATATGAAGCAAGTGTGAGGATTGTGAAAGGAAATCACTGTTAGAATGGATGACCTTTAAGATCTTGCTCTCGCTTCTTGAAGATGATTCTGACAAGCAGACTGAAAATTGCTGAGTCCACTAAAACACGTTGATCTCCATTCTACCCGCTCCAAAGCTAAGCGCTCAAGGGTGTTATGTGGTATATTGACTGCTGACAAGTTGGTTTTCAGCTTGTCTTTGTATCTTAGCCATGGGCGTCCTACATTCCTGTAGCCCTGATTTAACTGGGTGTACATACATATATATATATGATTCTATTAATAAAATAAATGTAGTCCAAAGATGGGCTTTTCAGTTTTCCACCTTTAAACTTATAAAATATATTTATCATATTCTCTCGCATTCAATCGGCATAGGGATTTGTTTCAGGCAATAATCTCGCAAGACATTATTGCCTCGTAGTTGTACCTTAAATCTAAGTATGTGTGTTATATAACAAAACCATTTAACCCATAAGTGTGTTAAAAGATTTAGCTACTTTCATTGGATTAGTTTGCAATACTTTTCGGTAAAACCCATTATCACCTCTCTTTGTATAATCACTTTGTTAGGTGAAAATGCACGCAACCGAATATACGCTGCCTTACATTCATTAATACAGTTTCTCATACGTCCAGACGTAGACTATCAGTGGAGCAAGAATATATATTAATTCCATCACATTACGACTGTCAATTTTCAATTTTGTTTTCTCGCTGTAGAAAAATATGACCGCTTGAAAGCAAGGGAAATTGAATGCATTCACTTTGGGATAAAACATTTACAAGCGATTAATATTCATGTCAGGCACGTGAATATGCTTTTTAATAGACTACTTCTCATATACAAACATACACACACGCACACATACACACAATGATTTATATATATGAACTAACATAGAAAAATACAGCATTTGCAGAAAAGTCATTAGTCGAACCAATTTCTTATAATTTGACCAAATAACCAAATATTACATTTTTAAGGGCTTCTTATTCAGTTAGGGAAATTCTGAGCCACAGTCGTTTGTATTTTCTGGGCGCGATGTATAAATTGTCACCTAAATTACAAGTAAATTAACATAACATTTGAACAGATTTATTTACCAACATTACACAAAAATGTCTTGGAATACCAAAGACTATATTTATTCAATAAAATCCCAATTGGCTTCAACCATGGCTTCCAGATGACATCGGAATCCCCCTGTAACTCTTTTTAAACTTCTCTTTGTTGAAATTGCTGAGTGCTGCCATAATCATTGCCTTCTGTTCATCTTTGTTGCCCAACTGCGCCCTACATAATAATCAATGGGATTGCAGCCTGGAGAGTTCGGTGGCGATATGTAAGGGTGGCAGTAATTGACAGCTATTACAGGTTCTTCTGCTGGTGTGGTATGGAGCAGTGTCCTGTTGCTAGACATAGGGTCTTTCAGTAGCCACCATATCAATCCAAGCAGCACTACCGTCTCAAGCTACTTGATGTAGGCCTCCGTGTGTAGCTTGAGTCCCTCACTATCTAATTCAAGAGTTCTTTCGGATCAGAGAGTTTTCCGACCTACTGTACATTCTTAATCACCATTAGCCTCATCCAACTCTTTTTGATTCCTCTACAGTCCTTAAACTGACATCCAAATACTATGGAATTTTCGTATTGAAACTTCTAGTGCGAATGCCTAGCAGCACTACAGGCCAATTCAAAATTACAGAGGGAGTAAATTGTGTCATGATGCTCTTTTTCTCACAGACTCTGCCCAACGGACATTGTTATACTGCGCGGTCAACAAAATCAAACAACGCGCATGCGGGGAATTAAAAGTATACAATGACGACAATATATCCACCACAGCCTGTATTAATTATGTTTTACACAGTGCAAATGTCCAGACCTCAAGCGGATCGTACAAACGCAAGCGAAAAATCTACAACAGAGGACACCTCGATATAAATATCTTAAAACGATTGGACTTATTTGATACAGAGCAAAAAGAGGTAGCCTTTAGGGATGGAACTCACAATATTAGTGAATGCTTTGCTAAACATGTTTACGGACCATTTCTCTATAGTAGACAACCCAAGGATATTTTTCTTTGAGAATATTATATATGTTTTTTTTTTTTAACTGTGATTTTCATTATTATGTTTATTAGTACAAATTATTGTTATTATTTTATTTACTTTGATATCTCTTGTATACTAATTTCTTTTCGGGTATGAACCAGAGATCTAAAGTCGGAAATGGCATCATTGCATTTTCTACTGAATATTTTAAAAAATAACGAACATCACACAGGTTTTACATGGTAAAAGCCTTTCGTAAGGTGTGAGCTGTACATGTGAGTACAATTTTTTGTTACTTTAAGGATTGGACTTCCAGGAATTAATCTATCAGAACCTTTTCCAATCAATCCTAGGGCTCCAACTGCAGCTGGAATTATTGATTTTCTCATGTGTTACATTTTTTAAATTTCTACTTAACAATCTTTTTATTTTGATAGTTTTTGGGGATCTTCAAAGATACATTACATTCTGTTGAGTGATTAACTTCGATTGATCTGTCTGTGTAAATTGTAAAGTCCCATAAAATTGTTATAGGTCTTGTCTCTGTAACCGGGCCTGCAATTTATTGCAGTTTCCTTGCCGTAAAAGTTGCATATTTTCCAGTGAAGATATTGGCCCACTCTGTCATATCCACTTTTATATTCATTGGGTGCCGATACCGTGCAACCTGACACAAGATGGTGAATCGTTTCTCGATAGTTACCATATAATCAGCATTTGGGTCTAACACATTTTTTCAGTGTCTGTTTGTAATTCAGTGTCATTTTGTAATTTCTATTTAGCAAGTATTGTTCCTGTCAAGCAAGAATAAAATCTTTGGTATCAGCTTTTAAATCTGTACGACTTAACCACTGAATATTATTATTATTGTTATTATATGAGGGAGCGACTCTTTAATAAAATCATGTGAGTTTACAAATATATAAAGCCGAATATACCCAACATCATACTCAGTGTGGTTAGTTA
The DNA here is from genome assembly GCA_963932145.1 of Acanthosepion lycidas. Lineage (NCBI taxonomy): Eukaryota > Metazoa > Mollusca > Cephalopoda > Sepiida > Sepiidae > Acanthosepion > Acanthosepion lycidas. The sequence goes on from OZ010571.1 coordinate 107,799,699, forward strand.
TATCAAGCATATTCATCATCATCATCATTCCCTTGACATTTTCAATCGTCAGGAGGATCCGAATGTAGACGTCACACTAACCCTTTTCCACAACAGTCTATCTACGGCAGCCATCAGCAATTCTTGTACAATGAATACATGTCCATTGTTTGAGATTGTCCCATCAATTTTTGCGTTGGCTTCCTCTCCTATGTCGAACTTCAACGGCGTCTTGCATAATAATCTTGCACCGACTATTGTACCTTGTAATGTTCCAAACATCTGCATTTTTATCCGTTTGACGGTGACGAGATGAGGTTGCTGGTGTCTCACTAAACTTTCAAACCTTTTTGTTTTTGCTTTTTTTTTTTTTTGGTTCATTCGATTCAATCACATTCAACTAAGCCACATATGCGATTTGTCTATGGTTTTGTTAAAAGTATTCCATAACTTGAAAATGTGAAGGTGTGCTTTTTACCTCACATTCAGGTGAGATAACACTGTTCACTGATTAAGAGTGTTCCAAAGTATTAAAATGTTACTTCTAAGTTACCAAGTATCTCGACACAAGGGCTTATGTTTCCCGATGTCTTTTCACAGTGCATCAGTATCTGCGTCCTGGGTATGACGATAAACTACATCCGGCAGCCAGGAAGTTTTTAAGAAACGAGTGACAACCTCTTTACAGCTGCTGTCCCACGGTCCACCCTCGCCTAGTGTGGTAGCATCTGTTCCCAGCTATAGAAAAATAGTTAATCCCCAAACATGGATCAAAACATTATGAAAGTATAAAAATACATTTTTGTCGCAAGAATACAAGCAATACATGTTCATTAGAAACAATTAACAACAGTACATTCTTGGAAATGAAAGAGAAATATTACCAGCAATCCATTTTTTGAAAAAAAAATACGAAAGCTCGCAATGAAATTAAATTTCGGCATTAAATGACCCATAAATTGTTGGTATGCCGTTAAACCAAACCATCATAGTATAAGCGAGATGTTCAATAGTTTAAGGGCAGACCGTTTACATACAAATCTGTGGTTCTGAATGGGGTTATACTGTTGACTTTCTTATTTATTATGATTTTCGTTTTGTTGTTGTTTTAATACTTTGATCATTTTATTAATTATTAAATTATTAGTATTTAATATCATGTGTTTTACTTTCGTTTCAATTCTACTTTTTGATATATTCGTAGATAAGTTCATTTCCACACGATTTCAAATGGGTATATATGAGTTACTGGAAAGTTATCTTGCACAAATTGAGAACGCTTGCTACTGTATTGTAATTTTCCTTAACCCAAACAATACCTGCTATATCTACTATAACCCCAATCGGAATTAAAATGAAAATGTTCAGTTCATATGTGGGAAGGCTTTACCCAAGTTAGGGCAAGAGTGAGAAATAGGGCAATATCTTGGCGCCTATGGCGTCCATGGTGGAGAAATCTACACGTCGGATTCTCAATATAAGGTGATTTCTTCTACATTCCATGCGAATGGGTCTGCGATTAAATAGACCCTCGGAATCATGAAGAATACAAAACGAAAGAACTAAACTAATACTTAATTTAATTAATTTTATCTTTTATTATTAGTTAATATATTATTTTTAAAGGATTAAATTTAAGGGGAATATTATTATCATTAATTAAGCATTTATTAATATAAAATTAATTTATTCTGAAAGACCAAATTTAATTTGATTTTTGTTTACGAGAGCTGCACTGAAAATTAACTTGGAAAAATTGCCACATTTGAAAATACTTTCTTCTATAATTAAAAGTATATAAGTTTATACCGTTTAGTCGGATTGTCAAAATTTTTTTTTGAGTTTCAATGTTTAAACAGAATCTTTTCAAATAACACAATGTGGCATTGGTGGGCGCCTGCTACTCAAACTCTTAAATAATACATGAGGATTTCCTAATGATGATGTCTGTGAATGGCTGGTTGAACTCTGTTGCAAATGCCAATCGGCTCTTAATTCCTGTGATGCCGTTTGAAAATGGATTTCTCAACGCGTCTCCATTGTCTTGCGAGGTAAGGCTGCCTGTCAGATTCTTGGGGCAGGTCAGATATTTCATAGCTCATTGTCAAATTTTTCATGTGGAAACGTTTGATTCACGAGAATTTTGCACGGGAACAGCGTTGTGTGTTTTGTAGCCCGTCGATGTCTGATTGGCAAGGTTTCTTTTATCCGCGAACATGACAAAAACATGAAGCGCAGATGTTTCAGCAGGATCTCAAAATACCTCACATTGATGTTTTGAAAGCACGCAATAAATATCCACCCAGATTCGCTGGTCAGTAGAAACTTAGACTCAGTAACCTTGATGTTTTGCATCATGCTTTCTTTCTTGGTTTGTTTCTCATTATTTCTGTGCAATTTTAAATGCGCTCGCCTTCAGTTAAATTTCACTTTATTCTCGCATTCCAATTATCCATAAGAATTATTTCAGCTTTGGTTTCATATATCACACATGTACTTTCTTCCTTCATTTGTATTTCTTATCTGTTTTCTATTTATTTCTTTGCTGTTGTCGATTTATTTTATTTTATTTTCCGTTTGATTTTTATTTTGTTGTTTTTATTTCTTTTTTCTTGATTTTCCGTTTACAGTTTATCTTTAAATTTCCCCGTTATTTTTATTCATATTTTTTATTTCTTTTTCTTTATATTTTTTCTATCATGCTCTAAATTATTATCTTTATTTTTTTTCTTTTTGTGTCGGGCATATTTGATCATTACTTTTCTTTTGTAAATTACCTTGATAGAGTTTTATTCTTTTTTCCTTCTTTTCTTAAAGTTTCTCTGATTTTTATTTCGATACTGAAATTGCTTTCATTTCTGTCTTTCTTCCTTCCGCCTTCACTATTTATTTAGATTGTTTTCCGTTTTAATTGAATTTTTTTCTATCGTTTTTTTTTTAGATTTTTTCGACTAATTCTTTAATTTTTCCGAATGATTTTCAATTTCTTCCTTTTTATGAGTTTTTTTTTTCTTTTAGTTTTTATTCTAATTATCTTTTTTTCTCTTCTTTTTTTTCCATTTCGTTACATTTTCCCTTTAATCGTTTCCTTTTTCCCTTCATTTTTTTATTATTTATATTTTCTTAACTTTTTATGGAATTTATTCTTCTTGCAAGTCCATCAGATTACAGTTTTTACTGTTTCTATATTTTTAATACATTTCCGCCTTAACTTATCTACTTATTTACCTTTCTCTCTTATTTCCTTCCATCCTTCCTTCCTTTCTTTCTTCTTTACATCTTTCTTTTCTTTGAACATTCCACTTTTATGTGTTAATGTGTTTTTGTTGATTCTGTTTTCTTCTTTAATTTCTATGATTTCCTTAAGTTTTTTTATCTTCTTTTTAATTTTACTTTTTTTTTATTTCATATACATTGTCTTTATTTCCTTATTTCTCTATTCACTTCTAATCCATTTATACGCTGTTGTTTTCTAAAAATCCCTTCTTTTTATGTTGCCTTTCACCTTTACGCCCTTTGAATTCTTAATGTTGCTATCAAAATGTTCTCTTCACACCTTTGCACTTCAATTTAATTCAATTTTTCTATTACTGTTTCACTAGCTTACAGTGTCTAACTGAATTGTTACAATGACCGAAAACTGTACCAGCTGAGCCGTATTCCAATTCCGACAGAAGCTGCTTTTTTATTATTATTAATTTGGAACTAATTCACTTAGAGAAGACCTGAATTCACCTGACACTCTTCTATGATGTCTTCTCAGCTAAGGCTGATCGTTTTTGCAATGCGGTAGTCTGTGCGGTAGTCTGTTGTGCGTATATATATATATATATATATATATATATATATATATATATATATATATATATATTTGATGAGGGCGTGATATTGTAATGACGTTACTGTAAGGTTGGACTTAACTATTTCTGATCTAACTCTGACCATCCATCCAAACACCATGGTAACGTTGCGAAGGGCGGAAGCCTGAATGATTCCGCTCTGGTCAAATAACAAAGAAAAATACTTCTTTTTTTTTTTTAACTTAACACTATGTATAGAAAGTATAAAATTGCTTTCTGTATATTTTAGAATTGAAAATCACTAATTCAGATGATTAATATCAAGTCATTCTTTTTTTTTCTTTTTTTATCTTTTTTTTACTAATTTTGCGCCAAGCAAGGCAAGACAGCAAATAACACCCAGGGAGAGTTACTGATGGTGGAAGAATATAAGAAAAAGAAAACATTTTTAAGGATCGAAAACCATAAAGGGATAGAAATTAAGAAGACAGAAGATATCGATTGACATTGCATTTAACTTTTGAAGTTTAAAGTTGGCTAGAATGCATGGAGTTGTAATCGAGTTCCAGAAGCGAGAAAAACAACTGTTAGCTTTACGATTACATCATGTCATGTCAGCTGTAAAATGATGAGATTTTGCCATTAATCTAGTACTGAACTTGAATTCGTAGAGTCTAGAAAATATACATGGAAACTACACTGCAGCAGTGGAAAAGTGACTGAAGCCGAGAGCCGGGGCCAGGACCAATGATATTGCAGATTGTCTTTGTATTTCACCAAGGATCTCTACATATATAGCAGGGACACAAGATCATATATGGCAGCAATATTCTAAGCATGGTCGAATGGTAGATTTATAAGTATGTAAAATAGATTCAGGCCTGAAAAATTGTCTAGAACCACCGAAAGTAGCAAATTTCCTAGCAGCAGACTAAGAAGATGTTTCAATATAATATATCTATTTCATTTCAGCAAAAAATAATATGACGGCATACACCTGGAGGTTAGCATTAGCGGTGCTGATGGAAGGTAGAAAGAGATTTCTCAGACTATTAATAGAGGGCAGTTTCGTTAAAATCGACAAGCCATCCCTTGCCCCAGTTAACAACAGAATATTGATATTTTTTAGACTAGCTGCTAATTTTAATTTATCGAACACTTTAGACATACAATTAAGAGAGGACTAAGTAGTTTTGTCATCAGCATAGATACAGTGTTGTATACTGATGACACCAAGAAGGTTGTTTAAGAAAATTAGGAACAACATGCGCCCAAGTAGATAGCAATGAGAAAGACCTGCATCAATTAAAAAATATCTAGGAGAGTGACTTTTCAAGACAGCTTTGGATTCACGATTAGATAAGAAATATTGAACTAGTTAAAAGTAATTATTACAGAAATATCATGACTTTCCAACTTGCGAAGAAGACAAGTAATCCAATACCTGCCAAATGTCTTCAAGATTTCCAATGTAACAGCGAGAGCTTCAGTATATTTAATTAAACCTTGATGGACTCTTTCAGCAATTTTTCCCACAGAAGCAAAATCCATATAATTTATCTGAAAGAAGAACTTGCCAGATTAGATTCATATCCAATTCAGAGTTGTTCTAATCTATTTCTGGAAATATTTCTCCATTTTATTTTAATATAACATTGTGACATTTACATCTTTTTCCCCGCAGCAAGGGAGTATATTCACTAAGAAAAAAAAAGGGTTTCTGTGTGTGGTAGTATTAGAAAATAGAACCTTTACTAATGAACGAGAACAAAAGAAGATTGATAAGGAATATACTAGATAGCAATTACTATTGATTTTAAACTTTTGAAGATTAAAATTGAAAAACCAAAGAAAGGAGTTCCACAAGAATGTGCGAAAAAACCATTAGCATAAAACAACATCTAGCCACCGCAACTGTAAATTGATGAGACGTTGTCTCCAGCCTAGTACTGCGTTAAATTCATAAAGTAAAATAGCGATAAGTTCATCCAAATAATTACCATGAAAATCTTTGTAGACATGTTATTGAGGGGCAAAATTAGGGCGGGAAGAAAGAAACTAACGCCGAGACTCCAGGTCAGGGCGAATAATATCGCTTGTACTTATTTAGATTTATCAGAAAGGTCTATTTATATAAAAGGAGTAGGAGAACCAGGACATATATGAGACCAATATTCTAAGCATAGGCGAATAGTAGAGTTATAGATATGCAAGATAGATCTTGGAGAGAAAACTGCCTAGCATGACAAAGTGGACCAACTTTCTTAGCAGCTGACCTAGCAATAGAACGTTGCGGATCAAGTGTGCGGAGTCTACAAAGATGAATATGCAACCTTCATGTCACGTTTTAAAAGCGTTGTAGCTGTGTTCCCAGATATGTTTACAAAATATCTCGTCATTACCTAAATTTGTAAAAAAAAAATTGTCTTCTTCAGACTTGAAAGGATTCAGTTTAATATTTGAAACTTTTTTCTTTCTCTTGTGCAAAGTAAAGACATTTTATATCCGTTTTATCAAAATTGCCATTATATTAAGTTTTCTTTTTTAAATCGTCTATTTCCATTTATCCTTTCATTCACATCTGGATCATTCATTTAATTTTCCACAATTTTGGACATTCATTAATTCATTTATATATTATTTAATTCTATTATTTTTTTTTATTCATGTTTTCAATCGTCTCTTAGAATACATTCATTTTCTCTTGTATTCCATTTAAATCAAACCAAAATATTACATTACACAAATGTTATGATCACTTCCCAAATTTTTAATAAAATATATTTTTATTACTTTTGTATCATATTCCCTGCAAGTTATTTTTTTTTCTTTCTCTTTCTCACCTTTAGTCAAATGTGTCTCCTTTTTTTATCATTTGGTAATTTTTGTAGTTTTTAGTTTTGACGATTTTCTCACTTGTTTTGTAATAAGATAACTTTTTAATAATTATGGAAAGATTTTGAATTATTTCCAATAGATAATTTTGAAAGAATTCAAAGCTTTTCCATAAGCAACTTGCTTTGTTTCTTTATGTACCATGTGTGGTGTGATTCATGACTGACTTATCTGAGGAATCTCTCCATTAGTGTTTCGTTAGTTTCCGCGGTAGACAAGTTGCTAACCAAGACTATAAGACCCAGTATAACATAGATGGATTCATAATTTTCCCAAGGCTATTTGCGCGAAAGACAGTGTAATGAACTCAACTAGAATTAAACATCGGCTTTCCTATTTAAATTTTCGATAATTCATAGCATATCCAAGCTTACAACACCTGACATTCTCGAGCGGTCACAAATCTAGATACTTAATGCTGTTTAAAAGGGTTGATCGAACGAGAACCAATGTTGCAACGTTTTATGGCCTTAAGCGCCATAATAATCTATTATGCCTATTAATACTAACAGTTTTTATATTTATTAAAATAATCACAAGTAAAAATCTTGTGAAAAGAAACGCAAAATACCCTTTTGTTAATTCATTTAGCGAAAATCCCTACAATATAATTTTTGATACACAGGATTCAATTCACCCGCGACACACCTAGAAAACAGAAAATATACCTGTTTTAATAAATTGGCGATTTTGCAGACATAAATATCCACTATTTATGTTAGGAAGCAGTCATGTAATATGATATATTTTTCGAGGTCTATCTGAAACGTAAAGTGACTTATCCGTTCTTCGACGTGAGAAGCATCGTTCACAATGTCTTCTTCCCACAGGGACAGGCGATCAGTCAGCAAGTGTACAAAGAGTTACAGCGGCGTTTGCTTCGCCCAGTGCACTGAAAGAGACGAGTGGTGTGGCAGGACAAATCGTAAATGATTCACCACAACAATGTACATGATCAGAAATCTCAGATTCTCCAGTAAATCCTGGCCGAGTAGAACATCGCTCTACTGGAACAACCTCCTTAATTAGCTGATCTTACTCCGGGTGACATTTTTGTTTTTTTTCCAAACTCAAGGAGACACGATTTGAAGGCGTGTTGGCCCTCAAGAGAGCAGTAACAACGGAAATAATGGTCATCCTTGAATAATCCTTCCAGCAATGCATAGCAGAGTTGAAAACTGCATTAGACTCGATCGGGATTAATATGAAGGGGAGGCCATGTAGTCTTTTGTTTGGAATTGAAATATTTTTTGACACCAGTTCCGTTACTTTTCAGCCATACCATATATATATATATATATATATATATATATATATAGGAATCCCTCGATTATTGCGTCTAATGTGTACATGAAAATATACACATTATCGAAAAACCATTAATCGTGCATAAACAAAATTTTCAAACAAGTTAGTTACTTATTTTCCATTTTTAAATTTTAGAAAATTTTTAATTAATCAGTAACTATATAAATAAATTTCCAATTAATATAGTTGAATTGAAGAATGTATTACCGAACTCATCGAGTATTATGCATACACTAATCGAATCGAAAACGCATTAGCCGAATGTGCATTAATTGAGGGATTCCTATGCATACATATATATAAGTGTGGAATCGTACATCGTTGAGAAGTTTCCTGATATATTAGCCCTCTGCAAGACCAACCTTAATTCGTCAATTCCCCATCCTCTGACTTCTCCATTCCGGTTACCTTCCTCTCCTTAGATTGTCCTTGGTAAGACGTTAAACTACATCTGCGTCCTGGGTAAGACTTTAAACTACGTCCAGCAGCAAGGCCTCTGATTAGAAGGTTTTGGGGAGCGTGGAACTAACTCTTAATTGCTGGTGTCCCCAGGTCCCCTCTGACCCGCTGTGGTAGCACCTGTTAGGGTCCCAGCTATGGGCAAATAGTTAACTTTTACCAGAAATACTTTTTTGGAAAAAATATTTCCAGCAATAAGAAATATATTACCAGAAACAGATTTTTGAAAAAAAAAAAATATTACCAGCAATAAATTTTTTTGTCAACATTAAATAACCCATTGAGGTTGATATGCCGTTACACAAAATAAACCAAATCAATCCTCTCCTTAGAAAGGATTCTATAACCCTCATGAACGGCCTGGCAATTTAAGCACGTGATCATCCCCCACTGCCTAGGGAACTCTCTCTTGTATCTCCAGAACATTCATACATGTGTCCAGTTCATTTCTGATAATATAGATAATCTACCTCCGTTTGCACACATATCTGTGTTCGGTGACATTAATGCCCACTATACAAAATGGATTAAACACTCTATTTCTGAGATTCCTGGCATACGATCCCTTAAATTTTCAATCACTAAATCTCTCACACAAGTGGTCGAATTTCTTACGCGTTTCCCCAGTAACCATGATGGTAAAGTATTCCATTTAAAGATTTCTGTTTTACGTCCATCCCAGAGTCTTGTCGTGCTACACAGCTTTGTCCTCTTGGCAACTCTGATCATGCCGCCGTGTCTGTCAATATCTCCTTCTAATCCTCCCCCAGTAATGAGCCACCCAACAACAGAATGTCTTTCTGTTATCAACGAGCACACTGGAACTCGTTCCGTCATTTACTCTGTGATGTCCCCTGTTGTTTTAAATCTCTCCGTCCAAAAATGTGCGTCTGAGGTCTCATCCTGGGTAAAAGCTAGAATCGAGGTTTTCATCCCCGCAAGAAAATATAAAGTGAAATCCCGTTCCTTCCCTTAGTTCTTAAAGGCTTGTTCAGCTGCTATTGTCCACAGGAATCAATACTTCAAGTCATTTCTTGTTCACTCTCAAAAAAAAACCTGGCGTCTTAAAGGCATTATAGCCTGGCTTCCAGTGATTTTTTAATATCTATCTCCGACGCCAAATTCAAGAATGTGTTCTAAAAACCTGATAAAATGTTCAAGAAACTTGGCATCAGTTTTAGTGCAGTCAAATTGATTTAAAATCTTCATTCAGTTTAGTAATCTTAATACCGCTTCAACACAGACATAAAAAACGAAAACATATACAAAACCAGAAATCTAATGTCACACATACTCATTTCCAGAGTTCTAAAGTAGGGCTATTGTGCAAGTGTTTACAGTAGATCGTACTGTCGCGGCATGTACGTTACAGGAACTTGCCGATAGCATCTCTTAAATATATTACATATTAAAAACGAATCATTTGTCCAGCAGAATACCAGAGATGAGGTAATGACAAAAAGTGAGTTAACTTTTTAGCAAATATAATAATAGCAATAAATATATAAAAATGATTATATTACTTAATTAAAAGGACAATATATATGCGATGGACAATTTACAAATTTCCAGTATTGTTCAAAAGTTTAAAGGCGTTGAAATTATCTTAAGTAATAATTTGAAAGTTTGAAAATATGCTCATAGCCTGTTACCCAGAAGAGAATGCCGATAAAATCTCTACCTGAAGCGGAATTAAAAGAAAAACTATTTAAATATCCTGTCATATACATTGTCCAATTTTTATATGCGAATTCATAAAACTTGTAATTAGTATTTTAATTGATTTGTTAATCTCCCTTCATGATCAGCTATTTTTTCTGATATGTCGGAAAGATGAAAGATGTGTCATAAATTAAATGAAATAGCGAGAATGCCTTTTTGTAATTGAAATTTGGCTTTACGCTAAATGTTTTTTTTTTTTTATTATTTTGGCTGCAAACTTCGAATAGCAATTAGTATTTTTTTAAAGAATAACAATTGATTCGCAGCTGGTCAAAAGAAACAGCAAGAAACGCTAAAATATAAAGATCAACAATGATAAGGAAGTACTTGTCTTTTATGTATAATGTTCCTTCGATGGAGACAGTACAACAAAATAATTTTTGGGATATTTGTAGATAAGCTTAAAGTTTAACCATTGATTTAATGAAATTTACAAAAAAAAAGGTATATTTAGTTATTAAGTACAAAGGTCGATGCTATCAAATTAGTTCTGCATAACTTATAAGTAAATATGCACTCTAGGATTTGTGTTATTCATTGCAAGTTGATAGTCTACCATATGATTCTAAAATTCAAAGGAGCTACCATATCAAACTATGAAAATTCAGGCACAGAGTGTACGTAAAATTGAAGACAACACTCAGTCAACATACTGTCTGTTTCATGCTTAAACGAAATCGTCATAACTGACAACTGCATTTAGGCAGAACACTGACTGTCACCTGTGGGTGTTAACTTCAGTTTTATATATGCTCTATCACTGATATTGAGCGCTTTAACCCATAAATATAGCATACTTTAAAACGATATTTTATCATATATATATATATATATATATATATATATATATATATATATTGTGTGTGTGTATACATACATACATATGTGTTTGTCCTTGTTTGTGCTTACTTGTGCGTATATATATATATATATATATATATATATATATATATATATATATTTCCAAAAAGTTAAGCAAAGTATTAAGAAACAGAAAAATTGGTTAGCGACAAAGAAAAATAGAACTGAACTGTTATGTAATATCGGTATACAAAAGTGAATACTGGAAAATCTCCTCACAGATCAAGAGCAGACATAAAACAGCAGGAATATGATTCTATAGAAGGATGCTGAGAATGACATTGACCGAATATGTAAGCAACAATATAATTTTAGATAAAATGTAAACAAAATGTACACTTCTACTTCAAACCAGAACATAGTTAATATGGTACATAGTGAAGAAAGAGGGCTTGGAAGATTTGATACTCACAGTACAGACTGAAGGCCAGAATCTCAGAGGAAAAAAAACACATAACTTACCTACTGTGTTTAAGCAAATCAATGACGGAACAAGGTTTAAGAGAGATAAAGAAAAGACAATTTATTAAGAGCTATTAATTCCAGGGCAATGTGGAGAGCCATTATTATCAATGGCCGAAAAGAATACAGTATATAATAGAAGATTCTTTCAATAATATTTGCAGACATAACATAAAAATAAAAATATATTTCTTATTTTAGTTTCCACTGTATAGTGTGGTCCGAAAGTCCAAAAGTCTTGCCTCACCTACCAAAAAAGTAATAAGAAAAGTAACACATGTAATGCAGTAATACAAAACACATGTACTTGATTCAATTAATTCACTTTCGCTGATGCTGTCATACATCGAGAAGGTCTGTATGAACACCATCATTTTTGTGGCAGCCATTTCAAATAGAAAATTATATTGTGACAAGACATTCGGTCCACCCTGTATATTATAAGGAAATAATGCAGAAACTTGTTCAAATGTATATTAGATTATAAATGAACAAATAACTTATTTAAGCGCTATTTTTTTTATTGTGACTTACATTTATTGATGAATGGGTGAAGGGAAATTATCTTGTGAACCAATCTATGTGCAACATCATTTCATGGCGTAAGTGATCATGGCCCTGTACAACGTCATTCCACTTTTAATATTTTTCTAACTCCCCCCCCGTTCAGCCATCCATTTACACAAGCTCATCAAATAAGTGGTTCTCTGACTTCATCTATCTTTCTTGCCTTCTATATGTCTAACGGTTATTAAGTTACCAAACAGTCTTTCCTCGAGGATACATGGAAGTTTAGCTGATATTTCTTGATTGTGAGTATGCGTCGTATCTGTTGTCGTTTTACTGGTTGATTCTTCTTTCTTTTTATGTGCCGTGTTCTCTCAAGACGTAGGCGATCATGGCTCTCCACATCTCTTGTGGCTCTCAATAAGTTTCGTCTCTCTTTTCACCTCTCCCAGATCCCGTGGTCTGTCATCCACTTGCTCAAGACAGCCAGGTATGTCACAAGTTTTCTCTTTCTTTCTATTCGACCTGTGTGTATCAATTATCCAGGTCTTTCTTTCTCATTAATTTTCTCAGAAACTCCAGCTGCCTGTTCCTGATGTTAAGTAGAAGCCTCTTCCTTGTTTGCATCCTCTCCAGAACCCCATCGTTGCTCACACGCTCGATCCATAATATCCTCAGCATCCATCTGGCGAACCACATCTCCGTCGCCTCGAGTCTCCTCTTCATCTTTGAGGAGACCGTCCAACATTCGCTGCTTACTGTCATATAAGCGGATGGATATTCCATAAAAATCCGTCACTCTTTTCTTTGTTCTTAATGAAATTGTTCCGTTTCTCAGGATTTTGCATATCTTTTGGAATTCTTCAATTCGAAGACTATTATATTTTTTTCTGATAGCGGACACCAAATAACAACAGAGGTATCTACTACGAAAACATTTTCTCTTGATATATTGCTTATGTTTACTATTGGGAAAGTGAGATAAATATTAAATCATTAATGATTGTAATTAAGAGTAAAGGTGTTGCTCACAGTTTAGCGAAAACACTATTGCCAAAAGCATTTGGCGCCTGTTGATTATTTCATAACTTGTCGTTTTTTGAGCGTAAGCACGCACACACACATCATATACATACATACATACATACATATTACTTCAAATATTATTAGTGGATATTCATAGTGGAAATAGACGTGCTACTTGTATTTTTACTTCAAACACAGCGTATCGGCCTGCGTATTCAAGACATAAACCGATAGACGTAATACAGTGTTTGAATTAAAAATAAAAAAAAATATGACGCCTTTTTACAAATACAATGATCCACTGTAAAAACGTTTGAAACAATAAAAATGTCGGATTAAAATAAAATATTTAGTAATCATACTTATTATAAAACCTAGGTTGTGTGTGTCTGTCTGTTCGTTTATATATTGGATCGGATTTCCAACATTTTTCAACCGATTTCAACTAACCTTCAGAGGACTACGTAAACCTACTTTGCCGTGGTTCTGACGGAGCCAAAAATTGGAAAAACACAATTGCACGAAATCAATTTGAAAACACGATTAAGAGGCATCACTTGCCAGAATGAAAGGGGGACATCTCATATCGAGTTATACTTATTATAAAACCCAGGATGTTTGTGTGTGTGTGTGTATGTGTGTGTGTGTGTGTGTGTGCGTGCGTGCGTGTTCGTTCGTTCGTTTATATATGGGATCGGATTTCCTACATTTTTCAATCGATTTCAACAAAATTTCACTTTTTTTGGCAGGTAGTGTTTCTTATTGCCTTGCACACTTTTTTCTTTATTTTTACATTCAGAATGCTTTAAAAATTTCATTTACAAGACAATTGTTTATAATAACTTCTATTCAATCGGTAGACTCATAACGATTGAAAACAATGTTTTTGTTTGAGTTTGGGTTTGACCAATTCGTAAAAAAAAAAAAACTAATTAAGACATGCGTGTCCGTCAACCTTAAACAATAATCTTTGTCACTTTTATTTTTCAGTCTTTATGACGGTCGATACTTGATCTATCTCTTACTGTTACATCCCCGGGCAACACCGGGCTCTACTGCTAGTATGTAATATATATATATATATACATACATACATACATACATACAGTGGATAAATACTTGAATTTACCAGATGCCGTGCGCTTGAATGTGTGTATAGTGTAATGGATATTGTCTCCATATAAGATGGAAACCGAGTTCTAAGTCCAATCGTGCTTGTTACATTCACTTGCCAGCAAATGGATAAATAGTAGGATAGGCTGACTGGCAACCAGTCTAGAAGAGGAAAATACCTGAATCCAAAGTACCCTGAAGTGGGTTGACAAATTTAGCACACACACACACACACACACACATACACACACACAAACACACACACACACACACACACATATATATATATATATATATATGTCTGTCTGTATGTGACTCTGAAAGTTATTTTAGTTAATTCTCGTATTTGAGAAAGAGCAGCGTTTATTTATTAAACAGTAAATCTGTCGAATTAATAAAAAAAAAAATTCTTTGTTTACGTTCGGGTACGAAATTTTGCACATATGAAAAACTTAGAGAGATTCTATGAATAGAGAAATTTCGTTTGATGGTCTCGCCTCACCAACTGCTCATCCTGGCCAAGAAGGTTACGGCGTGCCGGGCTTAACGATAGTTTCGTCTGACCTGAGGACCCAAATTTTTCTTTGATAGGATTTCTCAAACATTCAGTCCCGTAAATGAAAATAAATAATTATATAAGGTAGATGCGAACAGTTATTAAGACGATATATCTCAACATCACTCTGGAGATCTTCCGACAACATCTGCAATTGATAGCGTGTTTAGGCGCTGCAGTTCACTGGAAATGAGAATGTCCTCCACTGTAATAGGAACCTATAACGTTCCGTTTGGCACCATAGTATAAACATGACTTTTAATCGACGAGTAAGGAAAGTATATTGTATTTCTTCTCAAGGCATTCTGAGGAGTCGCTTATTTTTATCATCATCATTATTATTATTATTATTATTATTATTGTTGTTGCTGTTGTTATTATTACTACTACTATTACTACTACTATTATTATTATTATTATCATTATATTTTCTTCTGTACGTTTTCCGAGAACAACCGGTGATCTTGCATCCATCATGGACGTTATTCATTAAGTTGCACGACCTCAGATAAAAATAAAAAAAAGACTTTCCCTATGTATATGTAGCGCCATGAAGCGTAATCTTCTGAAGTCATGGGATAATAGGCTTTATATTTTTTTCAATATGAAACTAAATCCAGTGGTAGTGATCCAAACACCCTAATGAGATAATAGCAGTAGGAAAACTCCTACATTTTGGCAACTTCAGTTTGGCAGTTGTTGTAATTTTTAACTTGACAATTTCTTTAACTTTGATATTATCATCACAAGTCATATTCACGTTGATTGTAAGTTTTTTTGTTTTGTTTTTTGGGGTTTTTTTTTAAATTTTTTATTTTTATTTTTTATTTTTATTTTTATTTTTTTTTTGTCAGACGGTAATATCAAAGTTAGTGGCTTCAGGGAAGTGGTCTGCTTGGATGTGCAAATCCTAGAATATTTTGACTTGGCCATTTCGATCTCCTTTTCAGGCTGTTGCTGTACTATTTCTCGTCAACTTCAAGTCTATATTTCCTTTATAGCGAACACTGTGGGTGAGCTACCACTTTATTATGTCAGGGTTTGTATTCTTTCTGCATAAGCATTACACAAAAGCTAATCATATGGTGGACATTATTAGTATTTGTTTTTGTATTCATCTGGCATGTGGAGAGTGCAAGATGACAGGCATGTTCGTATGTGTTCATGTAATAATATTCTTTAAATGAAGAAGATCTGAAATGCCCATTACAATCAGTTTGAAGGCACGCATGTCTAACTTAGAAAGAACAGCGCGTTGCCGTTCGCACGCTATCACAAAAAGATGTCGACATTTTGACAGTGCCTAATCATACACTTCTATCGAAAGAAAAAAAAAGTCCTTCTTCCGAACTTCACTGCACAAATAGACAGTATTTGAGTGCCATACAAGATGGAGCACACGCAAGCAATGCACATGCGCAAGAAAACTTGTTTTCCCATGATGTACAACAACACAAGTAAGCACAAATAAAGTCATTTATTTGTACTCGCTAATTTTCTTTTTAACTAATTAATTAAAACTCCGTTTAATAATAAACCTTAACTACGTACCAGTCACCGACGCCCACACACACATCTGTTTTGATATTGTAGCTGTTAACGTCTCGAAAAGAGCAATCGTCGGATCCAGTTCGAATTAGGCCGCGTAAGTTACGTTCACTTTTGCGCTTAAAGCCTAAGGAATGTTATTTTTGTCCTCCCACCAACTTTGGTTTAAATATCAGTGTGGATTATGCTCTCTTGCCTCGGTTAGAATGGTTGCTAAATAAAGAAAGAAAGCTATGAGTTAAACTGCATATCACCAATGAAGACAACATACAAACACAATAAAATTCCGAAAAATACTTATCGGTTTAGTCATTTTTATTTATTGTTTATTATATTTTGGTATTACTATTTGACATTAACATATATTTCTGATACCCCATTTTGATATGAATTGATTTTTTTTTTAAATTACTATGCTTACTTTTACCGCTGTTATGAAATTCTCAGCAATAATACGTAAGCGTATTACTAGGTCGTCAACTAAATATCACCTTTTTACTCCTGTACTGGCTACATACAACCACAACTTCTACTCTAACAGTTTTTTATCACTTCCAACCAGTGGAACTCTCTTCCGATTTCTTGCTTCCCTGATAAATACAATCTTCAAAGATTTAAATGCAATGTCATTCGCTATCATCTGTCTTCTTGAACCCTGTTCCTTTTTTGTCCTTTCGTCAATCACCCCTATTTTCAATCTTCTCATTCTCTTTCACTATCTGTAAACCCTTACGTCTTAGTGACGTTATCACCTTGCTGGCGCGAAAAAATTAAAAGAAATAAATTAATGAAAATCATTATTCTACCACAGAAACTATAACATCAATGCCCTCCATTAAATAGGAACCTATAACTTTACTTTTGGCGCTATATTATAAACATGCCTTTAATCGACGATTAAGGGAAGTATATTGTATGAAGATTTAATCATAAAATTAAACACACCGATACCAATAAATTTTTATTAAATCTCGAATTGAATAGGAAGGATATATTTCGGAATCAAGAAAAAAACATTGGCACTAAATATTGATGCATGAAGTCACGATACTTGACAAATGACGATTGGACAACCACCGCCTGGTGAAGAAGCAAGCAAGAATACACACTAACACAATACTTAGGCATAACAACGACCCCAATCAACACCCAGAGTTATTTTTGAAAATGGATTATGAAATCTAAAAGCTGCTCAGACGACAACGGACAATTTATTTTAAAATAAATATAAAGCGTAGAAAAAAAAAAAAAAAAAAAAAAATATATATATATATATATATATATATATATATATATATATTGATTCAGTTAGTTCTACTGCTTATCAATTCTTTGTAGGTTATTTAAAGCCAGAAAATATTATTAGATTGTACGGGGGAGAATAATAAAGAATAAATGACAAATGTCTTACTAATTAATCCGTGTCTAGGGTAGAAGAGATGGATTCATAACTTTCTCAAGGGTATTTGTCCGTCAGTGAATAAAACGAAACACGCTCGAATTTGAATTCGGCTCTTCGATTAACAGTTTCGTGTAATTATCCAGTACAACTGCACATCTAAGCTTACAGACACGTGATGATCCACCTAGGTACTGACAAAGATTGACGTTGCTCAACTTCAATGATCTAAAGGGAACTGGTGTTTCAACGAAAGTCTTGTGGCTGTAAGTTATCTATCTATCTATCTATCTTGTTTGAATAAAAACAGACCACTTTAAGGTTCCATGTAATAAGTTATTTCACCACAACCACTTTAACAGGGCTCTGGGTCATCAGACTTTACTTCCAAATGTTGAAATGAAAAAAAAACAAAAAAAACATGGAACCTTACATGGAACCTTACATGGAACCTTAAAGTGGTCTGTTTTTATTCCAACATATCTGCTCTGAATTTTACATTGAGTTCTCTGGATATCATCCTCCTTGTGTCTACCGATGCAGATTACCTAGTTTTGCATAAACTAACTAACTAACTATATATATATATATATATATATATATATATATATATATATATATATATATATATATATATATATATATATATATATATTTGTGTGTGGGGGAGAGAAAGAGAAGGGATTGAGAAAGAGACAGACATACAAACCCAAAAAGCAGGGTAGAAAAATGCAGGCGAATATGTGAAAAATAAGACATAAATAAAATACGTCTGTAAAGATAATATGAATAAAGTTCATGAAAATGAATTTATTCATAGATGTGCATGCAGAAATATTTAAAACACATGTCCAAAGTGTTTTTGAAAAACTTCATATCAAAATAAATGAGATGCATACACAGGTGTCTCTTATTTACTCCTATACTGCTTTCATTTTATCCTAACTGCATAGAAATGAAAATGCATGGGAACTACATTTAAGACGGAGTTTCAAGAAGATAATTGCCTGGATCATTATCTAGTCTCGCGCTTTCTATCCCCAATTTGTTAAACGTAATTTTAACTATGTGCTAGATTGAACTAAGTTAGAATATATATTCATTCGTAAGCACATAGATATGTACAAATGACGTGAGAGAAAACGAATGTTTTTCAAAGAATTGTCATGGCATATGTTCAGGCGAACCACATGCTCCAGATTCACCAGGTTACACTTCCTCACCTAGACTCGCCATGATTGTCATTCAAAAGATAATGCCTCTTCGCCAATTACGACGGACTAAATAGAAGAAAACACAGTCCGCTTGTGAACCAAATACAAACACTGCCACGATTAAATTATTTCAATATTCGCCCGGTTTATTTAGTACAGCACACTTATTATTTTTCAAATATTTTCCGTAGCACAATTATAACGTTCCACTTTGACTGAACTTTGATAAAATTTACCGATCGAAATTTATTTTAAAAGCCATACTTATTTTATAAATAGAAAACTTCGCATTAGTATGACTATTCCAGTCTCCACTTGTCATTTATATAAAAAAAGTGTCTACGGAAATAAAAAAAAATGAGTGTTTCAAATCTAATTGCAATAATCATTTATTTTCTATAGTTTTATGCAATTTTTAAATGAGGGATTGTATATTTACTTGGAAGAAACTTTCTGGTTCATTCGTAGTCATACTACCTCATTCACCATACTGCTTTAATCGCTCATAAAAGAAGATTCATTGGGGTTTGATTAAAGGAAGGGTCCGATGTCGTACCCGAGGGAAAGGGAAAAAACGCCCTGTTTGCCGCAGATTTTCCACAGACGCATTGACAGAGAGACCGGAGGCCGCCGGTTGCCGAAACAGACACTTCCTGGATTTTCACCAGAGCCCCTTTAGCCGGGTTGCGGCCCTAATACCGCTGGGTCTGATCTGGCCTACGCGGACGACATTGTCTTGGTCGGATCGAACTGTGACGATGTGCAAGCTGCGCTCAACCGTGTGCAAGCTGCAGCACAGGCTGTGGGTATGACCATCAATGCCTCGAAGACCAAAGTTATGTCGTCCGTGGTTGATCCAGTCAACTGTCAGCCACTGACGTCTATCTCGGTTCAACCATTATACCATCCGGGCAGGCTGCTGCTGAGGTTGAACGCCGTGTAAGAGGTGCAAGGTCTGCATTCGTGCGTCTCAAGCGGTTACTATAGGGGCGACGGAAGATTTCCACAGCTACGAAGGGGCGCAGCTATCAGGATATTGTTCGGACTATCCTTCTCTATGGCTGTGAAACGTGGCCAGTTAGAGCAGTTGACCTACAAAGGCTTGAAGTGTTCAACAACGATAGCCTTCGCTGCATTCTACGATGCCGCCGCTTCGATCGTGTACCCACAGCCACTTTACGTCGTCGTCCGAGTCTCCATTCTCTTCCACCCGTCCTACACCAGCGTCGTCTCCGATGTTTCGGGCACGCAGCTCGACACCTGGAGGGAGAGCTCATCCGCAATATCCTTCTCCCTCCTTCTCTTCCTGGCTGGCGAAAACGTGTCTGTGCGCAGCTTAGGACGTGGATTTGCACAATCAAGGATGGCCTAGCAGTACTATCGGGTTCACAATAGTTGGTCTTCGACGATGTAATCGCGATTTGCTCGTCATTTCGTGTGACCTGGCTCAGGATCGGCGAGCGTGGGCAGCGATGGTCCGTGATACTGTACTTGCTCGGGGGAAGCCGCTTCAACCCGACCAGGGTGAAAACCGATATAAGTCAAGTCAAAAAAAGATTCACCATACTGAAGAAGTCCTGTGCTGTGACTCTTAAGTCTTTAAATACAAACTCATTTCTGAAGGGTGGATGAAATAAGTATCAAGACAAAACTTGTGAATATTTATCTAAACGTAAAACTGTTGCAATGATTTCCCATTTCATTCTATAGATGTTTACAACTTTTTTCTTATTTCATTCTAGAGATGTTTACAACTTTTTTCTCATTTCATTCTACAGATGTTTACAACTTTTTCTTCAGTCAGCTGTAATGATATAATGAAGTAGTTTCATATCTTTATTCAATCTATCAATTGGACTTCCATTAAGTTCTTCTACCTCTATAAAATTGTCATTACTTGAAGTAAGCCATCTCTTTATCGAGCCAAAAAGCTGTGCAGTCTTCATATGCAGTCATAAGATGAACGTTTGCATCAATTTATCCTTCCAAAAACTGAAATTCTATGACAACTTTGTAATGATCTATGTGTGTCCAGAGAGGCAGACGTTTTAAAAGATATTTTTTAAGGAAAAATGAAGATAACTCTGTGATTATTCCATTATGCTTTTAATCCCTTTGTGGGTTATATATATATATAAAAAAATAAGAATTGTATTACTACTAGATTTGAATTATACCACACACACTACATTTAACCAACAATTTAATTATAACAGAGTATAAAGGACTCTTTCTTTCTGCTTTCTAATAGCTTTCGCAGATCATAAGTAAATATATATGAAGATAATTTCATGGTTTATTTGTGCACATTCAAAATTCTTGATGACCAACGCCATGTTAGCTGATATATCCTATGACCAAGATATCACATCTCGCTGATGAAATATGGTGTGTAACATTCAATGATTCCAAAACTAAGATAGTAAAATTTCAATCTCACCGTGGAGACACTGAGTTTCTTTCAATCATGTTGATCAGTTGTTATTCCAATGAGGCTCCATGCTTTGAAATTCTGTTGGTCTCATATATCTTACGAAAAAATAATGGTCTGTTCCAAGTACAGCTCCAGATTATAAGTTTTCTCTTATCCTACTCTGGATTTACAAACGTCATATCAGACCAAAAGTTGTTTATTGCTGCAGTATTTTGGCAGGGGTTGCACAATTCTCATTTTGCAGCCTTGAGAGAATTGAAAGCATTTACGCGGACCCGTGGGGTAATGAACTATCTTACGCATACTAACTTTTTCCTTAACCAGAGACAAGACCATGAGAGTAACTTTATAGTTATTCTCATGGCAAATATTCAAATGACCTATATACCTTAGTATCACCAGTTTAGATTTTCACAATGACCCGCCATGGCACGTACCCAGAATCGAATTTACCCTCATGTATTTCGTATTATGTTGTTAAGGAGAAAGTTATATTCATGCAGCTTCTTTCCCCAGAACTGTTAAAATATGAAACATTTTCCCGAGAGGAGTCATTCCTTATCACTATAATTCTGAAGCTATTGAATCTATTTTCAACCTTTATATATTCAACACACTATGCACTTGTTATACCTTTTACAACAACCTTCTCTTCTGGGTAAATTTTAGGCTTTGCATTGAGGGAACACAAAAACTTACTTGTCTATCGCTTAAGTAAGTTCAATTAACTTACTTGGGCTGATTGATAATATTGTTAAAACACTCTTAATTATATTCATTTCATTTATTTATTCAATATTCTATCGTGTCTTCAACGCTTTCCTTATTTTTATTAAAGGCCATTTACATGTTTTAACTTTATTTCTCGTCCATTTTACCCCTATTGGTTCAGAATCACTTCATAGATTCCACCTTTTCTGTTCAATTTTTAAGAATCAAAGATTCAATGGGTCACTGGAGTCTATGGATAAATAGTGATGCCACCCAAATTCTTGTACGACATGGAACTGAATTCTCGATGGACGCTACAAGCAACAATTTTCGATTTGCATTTTCACTATTTCTATAGAAATAACAAACTGCTCTGTGCGTGCACAGTGTTGATTTAGGTATATGCGACTGAACTAATGTACTGTCAAACGCAAAACACAAAGGGTTTTTTATAAAGTGATATACACAAAATCTGTTACTTAAGAAACAGTCCAATATCGAAATTACAACGTGGAGATACAGAAATAAAGCAAATAGAACAATTTAAATAACTCGGAAGTGTTTTAACAAAGGACGAAAATGCAACACGGTGATCCGAAGGCGTGTTGTGATAGCGAAATATGACTTCCAAGAGTTAAGCACAATATTAAGAAACAAATGTTTCGTTAGAAACAAAGAAAAAAGTCCTGAACAGCTATGTAATAACAATCCTTGTATATGGCAGTGAATTCTGGAAATCTCTTCACGTAAGTATTCGGTTGGTGCAAAAATAATGTCGTTTTCTCACATATGTTAATATTGTGAGAAAACGACATTATTTTTGCACCAACCTAATATAAGGCATTTAAAGCAAAAGAAAGGTAGTTCTACAGATAAACGTTGGGAATACCACGCACTGAAGGCGTGAGCAACGAATAAGTTTTAGTGAGATATTCACTAACCGAGCCCGTAAGCTCTCCCAAAAATTCCCCGTAGACACCGTAAAAGACGGAATCGGGTAGCTGTCTCTCGAGACGAGACTGCCCTTCGACATAGCCTAGTCTGGGGATCCTCTCTGAAAGGAAGCAGAGAGTTTGACCAGCACACTTCCGAAGTAATCCGATGGTTTAATGAAAATGGAAACAAAAAAGCACTAATACTTAACATCAGAAAGAGACAGTTGAATGTCTGGGGCAAAAAATGAAGAACGATGGCTTGGAAAATTTGACACTCACCGGATGTATTGAAGGCTAGATGAACAGGGGAAAACGATGTATAACTTACTTAATGAGTTTCTGTAAATAGATAGCAGAATAAGTTTTAGAAATGATAATAAAAAGATAAAATTTTCTAAGTGCTGCGTAACAGGAAATTGTGGAGAGACATGATCGGCAACGTCTTGAAAGAAAACGGTACATTGAAGAAAAAATGTGAACAAAATACATATAACCATTATTTGTATAGTCACATCTTTTCCAACTCGCATCCAATTGAACAAGAACAATAATAGCATACTGTATACTTATGTTAAATTATCCTTAAAGCAATCATGATTTATTCCACTTAAATAAAAATACACAAGAGTTTAAATGAATGATATTTATTCTTTATGATTTCCTATACACAGATAAATTCTTTTTTTCCCAATCCGCCAGATACAATTTTTCTTTCTACTTTCTGTTATTACTTAATTCATTTCCCTTTTCTTGTTTGGCCATCAGTTTGTTTCCAAGAATATGGTATTTTTATCATTTATATTTATTTCAAAAATTGTTCTAATTACACATTCAGATTTTGCTATGCATCATAAGAATTATTTTTGGTGTAATTAGCGAAGGTCTTCTTCATTGACTATTCAAATTCGCAGTAATTATTTTTGCATGTGTTAAAAAAATCTCCAATATTCAAAACTTTACCAGCATGGTCTGAGCCCAAGTTATTGACGTATTTAAAGTTCAGTAATAAATGAGTTCCTAGCAGAAATGAATTCATCGATTCACTAGCTAATTCATGTGCGAGCCGGACTTGCCGATTTGCGTGCTAGAGAGAGTTATTTTTCCGTTGTCCTTTCAGTTTGTTGTTGGAACTATCTAGATATGTTAAATAATCAATATATGTAAAATATTTTTATCAGAATTTTTAATTTATTTGTTCTACGGGGCTGTTTTCCGCCTTTTACATCGCTGTTACGGTCTTTTACGCCGCTTAAAGCGACGCGTGTCCTACTGGGTTAAAATGTTGTTTATTAGGTTGGTGCAAAAATAATGACGTAATAATGTCGTTTTTTAACGTCAAAAGACGACATTATTACGTCATTATTTTTGCACCAACCTAATAAAGCTAATATCTCTTTCTCGGGAATTTGTGTGATCAATGCCTGCGTTTGACACTACTGAAAAGTCATATAATCTATTTCTGTATAAGAAACAGTTAAGCAACACAAATGGAAGACGAAAACAGTAATAAATGATATGAAATATCCCCTAAGCATGAAAAATAGATTATAATTATAGAACACCGTGGATTATGCATGTTTCGATTCAGAATTGCGTGATTGTCAGTGTGTACGACGATAGTTCTCTGAAGAGGGCTGGAATATGGAAAGGCTGAACAGTTGTAAATATTAGACACCAGGATGAATATGCCGGTACGAATAACAAAATATACAATGATCATTATGTTTTCTGTTCAAAATATTCCGTTTTTAGTTCTTTTTACCATTGTTAATTTCTAAGAATATTTATAAACATCTATCTGCTTTAATCTATTCCACCATAACATTTAGTTGGTTTCTATGTCTATTTTCTGCCCGATACATAAAAATGGCTTTGAGCAAGTGAAGTCACTGGGTTATGACGAGCACCATACTTCTTCAAACCTTGTGGACTGGCACTACATAATCACAAAGAACTACACCAAATAACAGTATCTACATCATTTGTGAAGTTTCAACAGCAGCAACAATTAATATGCATAGCACATGTAACTCGAAGAAAAATGATGACATAGTCAAAATGTTTGCTTTCCCCACTACGTCAAAGAAAAGGTTAGGAAAGAAATTATCACCAATACTGGAAAGAGCGATAAAATGTCCTCGATTTCAGAAAGCTATTTACTTGAAAAAATGTTTTAAAAGAAAGATTATATAAGTTTCAACCGACAGTAGTATAAGCTGTTTGCTCAATGAATGTTGAATATTTTCTTAAATCGAAACGGATAATATTACTATTGCATTAACATAACATTTCTTTATCAATTCATTAAAGTTTTCTTCTTACGATTCTTATGTTTTTCAAGATTAGCAATTCAGCAATTGGTTTATTTTTTTTCTTCTTAAGTTCTTTATTACTGCATTCATGTTCGTTTCTATATCTGTTGACGCTTATTGTTCTTTCAGAGGTTACTTTTTTCGAGTAAATTGATTAAAATATGCTTCAATAAATTTGAACAAGATTTTAATCCCGTCTAGAAATCAATGGCAAGGAAGCAAGTGATACATTCTCTCTTTGTCTCTTTTATTTGCCTTTCTGTTTATTTAGAATTTATTATCTATGTTCGTCCTTCTACCTCTCTTTCTCTTTCCATTCTGATATTTTCTCCCTACATAATTTGATACGTTTAGCCTTCTATAATTTGTAATATTTTTTCTGAGATTCTTCTACCACTAATTTAAGTATTGATTTAATTATTCCTTTATCTATTTTTCTTTCAGGAAATAAATTACACGCCTTTGTCACCTTTCTGGAAATAGTCACTGGAATCTTGTAGATTATTTTGAGCGACGATGGCACTAATTTACTATCTGCGGAAAGATTCGAGGATATATTTCTTAAGTTTTCTTTTTGGGCTTTTTTTTTTTTTTTTTTTTTTCACATCTCACATTGAAAATTTCTCATTTTCATGCAGATTTTCTGTCCATTTTCGCTATTTGTTTCGGTCATTTTTTTAAATAGCTGCAATTATCAAATTCACTTTCTTCAATTCAAGATATATTATTATTTCTGAGGATAATTTCTTATCGTTTAAACATGTTCTTGTTCAGTGCCTTCAATAAATTCTTAATTTCCTCGTTTCTTTTTCAATCATATTCATTTTGCAACGTTTCGTTTTTAAAAAAAAAACATTTATTCTCGAAAGCCTTCAGAAATTCTAAATTTAAATATCCATTTTGATTTTGATTTTGCAATAAACTAAGTATATTTTCCTTTTCTGCATTTTTCCTCCGTTTTAGCATTTGTTCCTTTCTTTATTTTTCTATTTCTTTCAATTTTTGACAAAAAGTATCTAGTCTGGCACAAGACCATTAATCTTAAGTATAAAGTAATTTTGATTTCTTATAATCACAAAAAGAAGTGTATGTTAATTATATCCTCACAGGTTAGGGCAAAACTTATTTATTCAGCAAAACATACAATTTTTTACTTTTACATAGATTCAGGAAGTACAAGGCTTGAAGGCCACTAAGAATTTTACTGAGTAACATGACTGATATAAAAATAAAATTGGACGCGTTAGGAAGTGGAAATTATGAGGAATAGCAAGGTAGATAATAATTGAAACTTGGCTTTCAGAGTATGAGGGAAGCATCCACTGAGGAGCCATTTCCAGAAAGAAACGCAAATTGGTAAAAAATATATCTTTGAGTATTGTTCATCTTACAGAGGAAATGACAATTAATTGGCACTGGGGATGTTGCTTATTCTACCAAGATGAAAGGGACATTGCAGGACATTTATTATTGAGTAAGTTTAGTTTCCCTTTGCATAGTATTAATAATCTGTCAGATCAGCTTATAAACCAATCAATTCCAAATCATGATGGTATTTTTTTTTTTTTTTTGCACAAATAGGAACCTTTTCTTTATTGTTTATCTATAAACTATGTTACAGTATTTGAAAAAAAAGAGTTTAAGAAGTACGCATGTATTTGACACATGTATTTATTCTTTATATATATATATATCTACTTCGTTTTCGGGGAAGCACGATTTAGTAGTTGACAGCGACTCGGAGTGAGGAATCGGAGAGCCGATTCCAATGGAAAACATTACATTTACTTACGTACGAATACACTTGGGAATGGCATGAATACTCTTCTTCTCCTCCAGCTATGGGCAAATAGCAGGACAGACCGGGTTCTATAGCCTTGGATGGCAACTGGTCTACCGTAGAAATAAATGGCAACGTACTGCGGGTAAAAGAACCTGCCTTGTCAGTCATGTATCGAAAGACTACTAATATTATTTATATTATTTGGATTTTTATCCATATCTCCATTGCTATATGCCTCAAGAATTCAGGGCCCAGTGGATAAGGCGTAGGTTAGATCCCGTGACTAAACCGAATTTTTTGTGATTTCAATCCCAGCATACAGAAATGGTGAACCAAAGCCTGAGACTTGAGTAAATGAAAATAACATCTGGGAGAGGCATGGCACGCGGAAGTAGAACAATCTATCCTGATGCATCAAATAAAGGGTTCAGTTCGAAATTCAAATCATCTGAAGAAGGCTGGAGCGTACAACAGCCAAAAAGTTGTGAGTAGGGTAATGAAGATTTAGATAACAGTCCCAATAATGCAAATAATATAAGAAATCAAGTAACGCAACGAAATAATTGTGTGACTCACGTATATATATATATATATATATATATATATATATATATATATATATATATATATATATATATGCCTCCGTGCTGAGACTGAGGCCTTCACCAACAAATTAGGGAGTTAATTTATTAACAGAAAAATCCGAGTGAGTTTTCCGAGCTATCGTACCTTCATCCAACGCTTCCTCTGCACTGTCCTGAGACTCTCAAATATTCGTATTCGAGCTCCCAGTGCGAATGGCATGCAGTAAATCATGTAATTTTAAATTTCTAGCGTGTTGAATTTCGTCATAGTGATCTCTTTCTCACAGATGGTGCCCGAACTGAACCTACTATACTGTGCAGTTGACATAAGCAAAAAAAAAACAAAAACAAACAAACCAAAACAACGCGCATGTGGAAAAAATATACAATTGCGGCAATGTACTCATCGCACCATATACATATACACACATTCATATATTAGGTTGGTGCAAAAATAATGACGTAATAATGTCGTTTTTTGACTTTAAAAATACGTCAACCTAATATATATATATATATATATATAATTTTTGGTTATCTTGTTTTATTTATATATATATATATATATATATATATATATATATATATATATATATATATATATAAAATTATGTATGCATGTGTCCAAATAAGGAGAAAAAACAGCCAGGTTTAGAATCCTCAGTAACTTTATCAATTATTCGTTTAAAGTGCTCGATACAACTTAGAGCATAATATTATAATATTTTTATTCTAAACATATTATACATCGCGACACGGAAACATCTATGTTTCGGAACTTAAATCTGTTTCACTATTAGTATAAAAATAAAAAGAGATGAAGATTAACAAAAATTATGTAACTGCAGAAATCCTCATAACTCTCCTCACCCAAATAAATGGCGCACGGAATCATTAGGATACCAATGCAATATCTCATCTATTGAAGATCCCGACAACATAAAAGTCTATATAGGTTGCACAAGCGATGAGTTCAAGAAAAGATTCAATCAACATCAAAGTTCATTTAGAATAAATACATGCCGAAATCGGACGTTTCTATCGAAATATTTCTGGCATTTAAAAGAAACCAATAAAAACCTACAGTAAAATCGAAATTAATAAGAAAAACTAGAGTATGTAGATCATTAAATGACCCATATCCTTTGTGCATACATGAGAAACTCTATATTACTAAGATTATAAAAAATAAAAATTTACTCAATCATTGATATGAAATAACTATTCTTTGCCGATATTTTCAAAAATTTTCCTTAAATAATATTTTAGAAAAAGCGTACCTGGTAATATACATACTTATATAAGATATGTAAGAATAATTTTTAAATAATTTAAGTAATTCTATTACATTTATTTGTTTTAAAAAGAAATAGAATATATTTGTAATTAAAAGTAAAAATAATATTTCAAAATTGTAGTTCACTACAACGTATTCTAATCCAAACACCCATTTTAGAAAGAATCTGAATGTATACAAATACAGATTTAACAAATAATATACCGAAAAACTTAGCCGGAGATTTAAAAAAAAACAAAAAAAAACAGACGACATGCGTTGAACGGATGTCATAATTCGTTGAAAAAGTTACCCCTACCCTACCTAGACTTTAGCATGTAACTCATAATTGATACAATAATAGTAAATAAAAAAAGAACACGCTACTGACCCTGTCTAAATGATTTCTCTGTATCTTTGGAAACTAAAATTATGAATGTTTGTGCTTTTAAAACTCAGTAAATTTAAAAAAAAAAGTTCCATAATTCGCTTGAGGATGAAACAGAACTAATGCTTTTAATTTAATTGTATAATTTGAATTTGGTAATTCCTGTGTAGCGATGAAGCCATATTTTAAATCAGTTGATTTATAATATTTATGGTCTGTAAATTTATATTGGTCACTGTTTTGTAAAAATAAAAACATCAATATTTTCCGGATTATATATCTTACTGTTCTTTCTTTTCTTACTATAAATTAATATATATATATATATATATATATATATATATATATATATATAATATTTTTTGTTTTAAAATATGATTCCTTCGCTACATAAGTGTTCTCATGTTTCAAAAACGTGAGCCGAAAATATCCAAATAATTATTAAAATTAAGTTGAATTGAGGTGTTTAGTCCCGTTTCATCTTCAAGCGAAATTTTAGGAATAAGCTATCTCTTGGTTTACGTGCATTTTGGGGCATGGTCCGTTATAACATTCGTTATTGTGGGAGTGGCTAGGCTAGTTTTCTTCGTTAAGTGGTCACAGAGTTAATTCTTATCTATAGATTCATCATCTTCTCAGAGGTTTTGCTATGGTTGGGTAGGGTATCTATTTCAAGGCTAATATTTGCGGTCATCCTTTAGTTGGTTCCCAGTGAGGGATATTTTTATGGCGCGCCTACAAGTCGTTGTGTCGGGAGGATTGTGTTTTATTATTGTCCATCTGATTATCTATTTATTTATTTGTTTATTCAAGTCGGTGTTTTATATACAAACCGCATTGCACTGAATTTCAGTTTTTTTTGTTTTTTTTTGTTTTTGTTTTTTTGTTTTTTTGGACGACTACAGAAAGGGGTTTTCTATTTAATGATTTGGCTAAGCTTTTAAGACTTTTATTAAACTATGAGATTGTTTTTTTTTATGCTAATTATTTAATGCGAAAGTTTATTGATGTCGGCAAAAAACCGTTAACTCCTGCCTATGGTTTAATAATTTTTCTTTATTTAGAAATTTAATGATGTGTAGTTTTTCGTGTAGGCATAAAGGGCATGGGTCATCCCAGGTTTTACAAGTTCTTGTTTTATTTATATTTTCCATTTTACATTTGGTGTTTATTCGTTTCTTTTAGATGCCAGAAATATTGGGATAGAGATGTCTGATTTCTATTTTGAATATTGTTGAAGGAGCTCTTGTGTTGCCTCCATCTAATTTTGAAATTATTCTTCGTTGAGCCTATGTTTATCCTATCAGTGTGAGGACTCTCAATGGATGAGATAGTGCATTGGCATACCACGGATTTTGTGAGGCATTTATTTTCCAACTGGCAGTTTTTAGGGTTTCTCCAATCACATAATCTTTCGTTATTTTTATCTAATTTTAGTTTATGAATTTTATTACTGTTTTGTCATGCGTATTTTTCTAGGATTTTCTTATTATGTCTTTTTATGATTCTTTCTAGATTTTCAGTGTAGCTGTCACTCAATTTTAAGGTGTTTTTGTTAAAGATCTCGATAAGTTTGCTATTAGTGGGAAATTGTTTTTCAATTAAAGCTAGGAACTTATGGCCCAATTTGGTGCTGACCATTTGGTTGTACGGAGAGGTACATCAGATTATCTTTCTTTTCCTATTTTTATTATTATTGGTACTAATGTTTCAATAGCTCATGTCAGCGTTTTTGTATCCGCTATTTTTTAGGGCTGTGTTATAAAAACTACAGTGTTGTCGGAATATTTCCTTATTTGCTGAGTTCATACTGATTCTTTGCTCTATTGATGTGGGTATATGCTTAATTATAGATGGAGGGTGGTTTGACTTAGGGTGTACATACAGGGGATTAGTATTAGGTTTTCTGTAAGGTAAGTGAACGTTGTTCGTTAAGTCTAGGGTTACGTCTAGGAAGTTTACTCTTTTTTAATTTAGTTTTGACTATTGTTTTTAAATTTAGTTTTCCGAATTCATTATAAATTATCTTTTTAATTTTTTCTGTTTTTAAATTTGTGGATCTCCTCACTATCATGATCCCGTCATCTCTGTATAGCCCGATGTCCCCAGTGTCTAGCTCATGGTGTGCGAGTAGACTGTGCAGTATAAATAGAGAGATCTTATATATATATATATATATATATATATATATATATATATATATATATATATATACAATCAATTGTCCATCTTATGTTCTTTTCACATGCTTGAATTTGTTTATTTACCAATTCCGAAACAGTATTTTATCGGTGGTATTAATAAATTCATTATCTGATGGATTCCAAAATTAGCGAGCAATCATCATAGGCCCAAATAAGCGAAGCAGCTGAAAATGTTTTCTAGTTAATTCGTTTTAAAATATTTTTTAGTTAATTCATTTAATTTCCGCAACTGTAGTTCATATAAGCCTGACTTGTGTTTCTCTATATAATTCATTCAGTCAGTTTCCAGATCTTTTTAATCTTTGAGTTTTCTGCAATTTCTGTTTCTCTTATACCTCCTCAAAATCGTTGTGATTCAAGACTTGTCCAGATTTTTTGGTCTTTCCTTTGCAAACTTTGTGTGGCATTGAATTTTTCCTTTGCTAAATAACTTCTTAATTTTTTATTTTTTTACAGAAGTTTCACCAAACACACCAATTTGCTACAAAGCGAAATCATTAACAAAAAATCGAATCATGTTCTCAAATAACCTCTAGAACTTCATACTGATATCATGCCTGCCGTCGAATATGTTCATAAATATCTGAAATGTCAGAGGTATACCAAAAATAACTTTCCAACCCCTTTCAAAAATAACTCACAACTCTAAATATTTAACAGAATTTTCCTACTCTTTATACTGTCAATCACTTGATCTCTTAAGTCATAATCACCGGGAGACTTCTGCTGCGACCTTTCATAGTGACCAGATTCAAGTCCGTTATTACTAATCTTGAGATCATCTTTCGAAGTGATCACCCAGCGAAGCCTCTGCATCTGATTTCAATCGGTTCGAATGAAGCTCACCTACACCGACATTTGCATTCCTCTACACTTTTTTCATATTTCCAAAGCATCTTTTCGTGTGATTTGTATAGATTCTTTTCCAACGGGATAGTTAATTCTAACATGATTACTTGCATGTTTTTATCCGAATCAATAGTTATGTCAGGTCATAGCTGTTTGTATTATTTGCTCTGGGAATTTTAACCGCATACCTATATCTACATCCATTTGGCAAGCAGAACAAAAATGAAGCTTTCTGCTTCTGTGGTGTCTTTCTCTTTGCTCTCCTCTAATGAAATTAATCACCTTCTGACAAGGCTTACATGTGTTCGCTTGGAGACTCCTCGTGACTATTGCTGTAATTTCTCGTAATATTTTATCATCGCGCCAACGGTACCACCTTACACGCAATATTTTTGAAGATTGTTTAATACATATTAGAGGGATTCTCTCTTCAGACACAGCGGATATGTGTGCAGTTTTTCAGGGCTATGTAATATGCCGTATACTGTCTTCACAAGGAAACTAATATCTCTGTGATTAGCATCCCAGATATCTGGCAATGTTTTATGTCTTATTCTGTCCAAAGCCCCTTTTGAACTTAGGCTGGTTCTAACTTCCTCCTTTCCTATCCTTACTTCATATTGGAGACAGTTTTTCTGGCCTCTACTTCGGGGATTGGCACTAGAGCCTAGGCCTCATCGGCCACTGAAACATTGCTTTGCATATTCTTCTGTCTTAATCATTTATACTTAACTACCACGATGGTTTTCGCTTTCTCTCTGTTCAAATCTCAATTCCTACAACTGCAACTTTAGGATTATTTGAATTCCGATGCAGAATCTCTTCCTTTGTTCTTGACAATTTGAGATCCTCAAGTCATCATCTGAGTGAGAGTTGCAATAACTGCAATTATTCCTAAAAACTGCATTGGCCAAACTCCTCGGTGGGCCGATTCATCTTCGCATATATAAAAGTGTCTTCCTCAGTCACAACTGTTGCCAATTCTAATATATATAGCGCAGGGACATTGATCTATCCAGGAATTATATCTTGAGCTCTTTCCAAATCAAAAAATATGATTTGCAATTGGAATGAAAGCCGAGGTGGCACCTACCATGAATCAATCAAGAAAATTCAGAATGTAGAATTAGTGAATTCAAGATATTACTGAGACTTCAGCGTATGGATCAGTTATGACAAACTGGGAATAGTGGTTAAATAAATTGAACATAGAATATGTTTGCCATAGGTAGTTTCACCCAATAACGCAAATTACGACGAAACTAAAACATCAACCTGAAATGTCGAATTATTTTCTTAAATAGCCTTAAAGATCGACGACATAAATGGCACTAAACACGTTCAGAAATATTTAGCTGCTGTATACAGCCGCCTTCCTAAGAGCAATGGGGGAAAAAAAAGGCGTTGATCGAATAAAACCCGAGAGTTTGGGCAAAAAAATGTATTTCTTTGAACATTGTGGACTTGTAATGCAGAATCACAAAAAAATCTGCACCAGGGAACAAAGACCGCATCCCTTGAGTAATACTAACAACAATAAGAACTAAAATGGATAGCATATGTAACTCGAAGAGAAAAAATAACATAATCATGATGTTAACATTCAACACCATTTCAAATAAAATGTTAGGACGAAAACCACATTCAATTATGGACAGAGCGATAACGGTTATTAGTTTGAGAAATTTTTTTTTTTCGGAAAAAAAATTTAAAAAGAAAGATTTCATAAATTTAAAACGAAATCATTACTGGTTCCTCTGCCAATGAATACCAAATATTTCTTTATAGGGAAACGGATAATATCTCGATTCCCATTAAGAGTAAAATGTCTTGGCAACCCTGATTTGTCCACTTTATTCAACATTACTGCGATATCTATGAAAGCTTCTTGGATAGCGCTTATATCTTTTAAATTGTTTGATTGTTTAGAGGCATTACATTCTTTATATGTCTCTTAAAACCAAAATTTAATTTTCTTGGAAGTATTATTAAATTCTTTTATAAAAATTTATTGGTGGGAATATTGTTTATTTACAAAAATGTAATGCTATTAATTCTTTTTTCGAGAATGTATTCCGGGTGATATTTTTTAGTAGTTTTTTTTTTTTTTTTTTTTTTTTATAAAAATATATCGCTGGCAAATATTTTACCATGTTTTTACTATCTATTACTTGCATTTTTACGATGAAAATTTATATTTATACATTCATAGTATTTTGACCTCAGTTTGGGTGGTTAACTATTTGCCT
Source organism: Acanthosepion lycidas (assembly GCA_963932145.1). Classification (NCBI taxonomy): domain Eukaryota; kingdom Metazoa; phylum Mollusca; class Cephalopoda; order Sepiida; family Sepiidae; genus Acanthosepion; species Acanthosepion lycidas. The sequence continues at coordinate 107,834,273 of OZ010571.1, forward strand.
ATAACTGGAGCCCTAACAGGTGCTACCACCACGGGTCAGGGTGTATCTGGGAACAACAGCAATTAACTTTTGGTTCCACGCTCCTCCAAACCTCTTGATCAGAGTTCTTCGTCATACACAGTGACGACATTTAAATTCCAATTGAAATTTTTTCCGCACATTTAATTCTTTTCTTTTTAAAGAGTTATGTTTCCTGCGATCTTAAAATGAAAAGTTTCTATCAGAATCCCTCTTTTCAATACTAATGACCTCGATTTTGTCAGTTTAAACTACATCTTGTCCAAGCCGTAATCCTTTGTAAACACTTTGAAATCATCGAAATCAAGGACCGGAAGATGTAATAACCTTCAAGTCATCCATTGAAGCACGGATCGGAGATTTTCGTACTCCGTTTCTCATGAGTGAACATCGGCATTCAACTTTTACTAATTTGAATATCAAGTCTATGGTTAGGATGAATAATATCACTGAAATATTACATCCAGTGATAATCCACCTTTTCACCCGATGCCAATTGAAAGATATTAAACGGGCAAGACTATTCCTATCAAAAATTGAAACAAAAAATTCGAATAATCTTAGAGCTTCTCTAACAAATGACTATAGAACGGATCCATAAGTATTAGCAACGTTCTGCTAGAGTACATCTCCATCGCCCTTCCCTTTAACTTCAGTTAGCTGCATAATTATTTCTATATTCTCCAGGCAACCTCAGCTACTCGCAATCCAACCCTTCTGTTTAGTTATTGACAAAAATATGAATCCACATTTGTTGGAACAGGATGCTGAAGAAGATCTTATTCTCTGTGTCTAGCAAAGAATTTTTTCTGAACTGTTCAATGACATTATAATTTTCTTCTTTTGAAATCCATAATGCGTTGGCGAACCTCCAATGATATAGCATTTTACTTCAAAAGTATATCGTTTTTAATATCTTCCACAGATGTACCTAAATATTTAGGCATCGCTTATATATACACGAGGACATTCCGCTGGGACCTGGAGCCGAAACTGATCTAACTGCCAATATAAATGTAATTTAATTCTTTCAAGATTGGTGCCTGCATGTCAGAAGACACAGTCAGCAATTCAGGAAACATTATTGCACTATCTTCTCTGAAATTCTTTTATCTATCTTGATCATTGGGCGTATTTTATAGAAAATAATTGACTTTCTGCCATGGGCCCTTACCTATAACTGCAGAAAAAATTCTTGTTAACACTATGTATACTACGCCTCTCAAGAAAGAGGGTCGAATCAAGTCGAGCCGATAGTACTTCACTCCAAACCAGACTGACAGTCATACTAAGACCTTCCACATCTTGTATTATTATTTCGTGTAATATATCTCCGTTATTTCTACTCTTGTGTTCGTATTGTTCTTCCTTGGTCCTAACCTGGACCATAACACTTCCTCAGCCCTAAACACAAGATTCGCATTTCTTTTATCGCTAATTAATCTCTTCGCTAAACCAAAATAAAAACGGCTCTTTACCTAACCCTGTCTTTCGCAAGTACTCTGTGACCTTCTGCACTGAGAAGAGCTATAAGTTAAGTGACTCAGACTTCGGAATGGGGTGGTTTTTCTAACGTATTCCATCTTTCATATTGTTTCGTTAGGGATCTAAGCTTGAGTCTGATTAGTGGATTTTATTTTCCCGGTGGTTATTTTTCGAGGTTCTTTCTTGAAATATATTGAACATAGCCGACTCTTTTTGTCACGTAACTGGTGATGATAAACCTCATTAAATATAGCATGTGACCCTTTTCGATATAGTGCGTAAAATTTTGTTCATATCCTGATAGAACTGTTTCCATTCATTCTTCTTGTGTAAAGTGATCCATTTATTCCTCTTTTGAATTACGCTGTCTGGTTTTCGAGTGAGCGGCACATGGAGGGACTTGGCTCTGGTATGTCTCCGGGCCATGCTCATCCTCCTTATTACTAGGGTGAATTACCTTGTGTATATCCACTTCTCTCGCTCTAAATATTTCATTTTAGTATTTTGCTTTCCGTCTCGCATGTCATCTGGTCGTTATCCTTTGTCGAAAGACATTCATCTGTTTTACTGGGGATCTCACGTCCACGAATCTCAGGATCATTTGGGAGTATCTATTCGTGAAACGACTTTAAGACAACAAAGGTTTATTTGTCGCCGGAGATGCAAGTAGGGGTGTTAACCAAACTTGCTCAAACTTCCGTCATTCCGAGCTGCAATATGTCTATCCAGTTCTTACTAATCCTGATATTTTTTGTCGTCCAATCTGTTCCACGGATTGAAAATGGAATATTACTTGTATTTGTCAATTTCTTTTGAAAATAACATCATAATTTCCTTATATATATCATTTAAAATTTGTTTTTATACATCCAATGATCTATATAGAAGAAATATGTAAATGGCATTTGTCCTTCATTTTTTCTCCTACCCTACTCTTCCTTCCTCCCTTCCTCTCTCTCTCTCTCTCTCTCTATCTCTCTCTCTCTCTCTCTCTCTCTCTATATATATATATATATATATATATATATATATATATATATATATATATATATTAAATATTACATGGAATATATATATATATATATATTAGATATATTAAGAAGTCCATCTCTCTCACTCTCTCTCTCTCGCTGATACATATGTGTGTGTATGTGTGTGTGTGTGTGTAGTGTAGTGTGACATCAAAATAATCCAAATCGTTTAACAGAATTATTACCCATGATGTTTAATATCTAACAAACCATTAAACTAATTGAGTTTCATTTTTGCAGGTTTTCATATATGACGTGTAGTCAACAGTATTTCTCGTAAGAATCACTGACAGATCTTTTGAGTTATTCAGCTAAAAAGAGAACAGGTTAAAATGTCTTTATGCCAGACACACTGTCTTTCCAACTGAGCAATGGTGAAAGGAAAAAGATCAAGACCGTCAGTAATAGTATCAACATTCATACACTGGCGTCCATCTTCATAGTCCATTCAACAACCATCAAGAGAACGGTGAATAAGTTTTTAAAAAAGTAACATTCGAGAGGAAAAATAGATCAGGAGGTCACAACAGGAAGCGGGATCATCTTACCAACTTAAAGCTAAAAAGATCAATTAGGAATGATCCAACTTATTTCATACGACGTTTGGCACGTGAGAGAGGGATTTTCAGCCATGGGAGTCCAAAGAGCAGTGAAAATGAAATCTTACGTGAAATATGTGAGACAACTTGTTACTCGAGGACAGAAAGTTAGAAGGTTAGAGAGGGCGGAAATCATCTTTGATGAGTTGGAGAATGATCCAAGAATAATATAAATATATATTTGAATTTGATTTCAATATTTCCTGACCTTTCCATCCTTAGCTATGATTAATTAATAAAGAACATGTCATTTTCGTTGGTGATCGAATTCATCACGACACACTCTGTTAAGCATAGAGAGTAATTATACATTTCTATTTCGCAAAGTAGAGTCAAATAGTGTTATAAAAACATCGGAGAATTCCAGTAAGATATATTTAATCATTCCTAAGATGCAACGATTCAGGTCTTAATCTAACAATTGTACAATTTTGCTGTTACAAACGGTGTATATGTATTATGCATATATATATATATATATATATATATATATATATATATATATATATATATATATATGTGCGTGTGTATGTATGTTTATATATATTTGATAATAAAAAACGAAATTTCAAATCTAGTATTTTACTGTAAACGTATATTTTAACTGTAAGTGTATTTGTTTTTGCAAAATCTGATAATCCACAAAATGAGTTTTTGCAAAATCCGATAAATTCCAGTACGTATGGATGAACTATATCTCTACATAAAATAACAGAAAACATTGATAAAAAAAAAGATGTCAGTTGTGATAAGAATGTGTAGACATTTGCAGAGGCATCCCTAAAAGGGTGATGTGGGTTACAAATCACGCCCCATCTAAAGATTCTATTATATCTCTCAAATACAGACCAGAAAATGAAGGAAATATCAATTTTTCGGATGTTTTTTTTTTTTTTTTTAATTTGTATTGTTTCGGAATGTGATCTAATGTCTAATCCACCACATTAATTTTCTTTTGGGGAATCTGGCTGTCTTGTATGGGAAATTCTGATGATACCTCAGAATATTTTTACGAGAAAAGAAATAGTATAAAACGAAGTTATTTAAATTTAAAACTTGCCTTTGCCAACGCCTAAAATAATACATTTAATTGATTAGCCTGTGTTAATCTCTCATCAGTTCAGTATTACAATAGTAACAAAAAATAATTACAATTAATATATAAGCAAAAAGATCACTCACCTAAAACTGAACAAAAGGCGGCCTTGCAGACTCGGATCCTTGTTTGGTGATCCTTCACCTACAAACTATCATCATCTAACATCTCGAATCTTCTGGTCATCATCGTTTTTCAATTTAAGGAGGCGGCGGTGTTTCACTTATTTAACTGTTATAATGTCGAAAAATGTTTGGTCCTGTTCAATTTTAGATTTCGCGAATAGAATGTTTTTTAAGAATATCGTCAGTTGCCAGTTGATCAACTTGGCAAAAGTCGCAAGTATTTTTGGTGTGCAAACAAGAAATTGCCGACATTTTACTTCCACCAGAATGTCGCATTTTCCTCATATTTTTTCTCGTTTGTGATTCTCTTTTGTGATACTTCGTTTCCTCCCCACTGAAGAAAAAAAAACTAATTCCTCGTTGCCATCGTCATTATTAATTTTGATTCAAGGAAAAATGTGCGTTGATTAAAAGATGATATTTTCAAACTGCTATATAACATAACCTATGAACACTAATGAGTATATCACAATCCTCGTAAATACGTTGGACACAATTGTAAGTGGTGTTAATATGCTGTATAAGTAGTCCACCACTAGCAGTGGTGTGCCTACTTCACGACGCTGGCGAGTATTGTATTTGTTGATCTTATAAAGATTACCATTTCATTTCCAACCTCCGTGTTGGTTTTTCCTCCTTCAGTAACCTTTTCTAAACGAAACACGTGAAATGAAAAAAGGCATTTTAAAGAGTAGTGCATAAAAATCTGCTCTGTGAAACGTTGTTCTTTGTTATCTAAGTTTACTGGGTGAACAGACCGAATTACATTGTGGTCACATAAAGTGGCCGCAATGAACACCGCGCGGACGTAGGATGAAGCGAAATCTGTGACTCCAAATGACAAAAGGCTGCTAAAAATGTGTTTTATTTTCATCGATTTCCCCTCACTTATGACTTTTGTTTTAAATTAGCGGGTTAATATTAAGACATTTTTTTCAACACAACATCTAAGCACAGTGGAAATTTACATGTTATAAAAATCCCAATATCAGACGGTTTGCTCTAAAGTCAACCATTATTTTTTTTTTAAGTTATAGCTATAACATAATATTTAAATGTATCAGGTTGGTGCAAATATAATGTCGTTTTCTCACATAGTAACATATGTGAGTAAACGACATTATTTTTGCACCAACCTAATATATCTATAATTTCTATATGCAGTCAAAATTAAATTATTGATATCAAAAACAAAGGAATAATGCCGAAATACTGAATTTTGCAAATCATTTCTTAACTTTTGAATTCAATGTAAACAAAATTGTTGCGTGATTTTCATAAATAGGTATTATTATTTTTATTTCCTTTTATTTCTGGTGTATACTCATTTCTTTCCTCCTCCCGACCAAAGACTTAATGTTACAAATGGCATCATGACATTTTCCACAGAGCTATTATGAAACAGACGCGCACACACACACACACACACACACACACACACACACACACACACACACACACACACACATATATATTTTGTAGAGATAAAGCCGTTCGTAAGGTATTGGCTGTAGATGTTAGAACAATTTATTATTATTATTATTATTATTATTATTATCATTATTATTATTATTATTATTCCTTTTATTTCTGCTGCATACTCATTTCTTTCCAACTCCTGACGAGAAACCTAAAGTTAGAAATAACATAATGACATTTTTTACTGAGCATTTTTGAAAACAAAATCGCACATATTTTACATAGATAAAGTCCTTCATAATGTGTGGGCTGTACTTTTGAGCACATTTGTTTATGTGTATCTTAAATGCCTGAGCTACAAGTTATCCCATCAATGTGTGTATTGAAATCTTTACAATCAATCAGAGGGCTCCAACTACAAATGGAATTGTTAATGTCGCGATGCGCCATAATTTTGAGATTTCGATTTCAATGTCTTGTATTTTGATAGTTTATATATATATATATATATATATATATATATATATATATATATATACACTGTTATATACCAACATGGAAAATTATCACCTCGGTAGTAATTCCTCACACATTATATATATATATATATATATATATATATATATATATATATATATATATATATATATATATATATATAAAACGTGTATATATATATATATATATATATATATATATCTATTCATTTTTTACTGTTGTGACTTTACTTGCCTATCTTTGTTACATATTGATTTCACCGGTATGTTAACAAATGTGTATTTTTTAGCAATACTTGTGTATGAGGCTGATTCCCACATTGTGAATTTTCACTTAATTGAATTCTGCTGTGGTAGTTTTATAACGACTAATATAATTGTCATAAACAGGAAACCTTTCGATAGCAGTCACTTGAATATAATTTTACTTCCTAAAATGTACACAGACTCACCCACGCCTCACATATACAGCCACCCTCGCAAACACACACACATACACACACACACACATATATATATATATATATATATATATATATATATATATATATATATATTGACGTGTTTAATTCATTCTCTGGGGGTTTACTCTTACATCGTCTATAAAAGAAAGTCAGATATTTACCATTGGTTTATTCACTTGAATGAATATTCATAACAAACAAAGTATCATGAATATTTATATTTTATCATGAAGTACAACTTTATTTGAGAATCAATATCAACTGTTTGTGAAACCATTGAACCTGAAGACATTCGTAATTTAACTTCTGTGTTCAGTAGGATTCTTGAAGTTATCAAAAAAAATTCTATTAGAAAAATCCTACGAAAGTCTGATGAAACGTGTCTGATCTGCCAATCATCCCCAAACCAGTTCAATTGGCCAAACATCAATATTTTTGCAGATTTTATAAACGAATATTGATTTTATTCATTGTCACATTATCAAACAGATGTAATTTCTTTTGCATGTCTGTTCTTTGAACAAATCATTGCTGAGTTTGTTAATTCTCTTTCAAATTAACACAAACTGATGTTTTGATGTATGCTTGCGTACGTATTGCAACATTTGAAATAATTATATATGTATATACCAGTATAAATATTATTCGGTTTTATAATAATTTTCGTTAGAAACCAAAATAAATGTAGTGTACTGTTATGTCATAGCAATGGACTAAACATCTGAGTAACAACTAATTATTTATATTTAGGCAGCATATCTTTATTCAAGCTGGTTTCGTTAAATAATTTAGATTAGATAGTATTATGTCTATTTATTTTAGTTTTAATCATTTCGCGGCCACTAATTAATTTCTTGGTGGCTGTAGAAAAAATTGATTAAGGAAAGTAAATTTTATTTTCCTAGGTATTTTCCACCTCATATGAGAATAACTTCAGAGTGTTAAATTATCTGTGGAGGTGTATACATTAGTTCCTTAAATTCAAAATATTTTTCACTGTTCGTTTTCAGCGTTTCAAATTTGAATTCTTTTTTTATTCCAGTTATGCAAGTTAGGTAATTATGTTACGAACTTTTATTCAATTTTCTACAGCCAACAAGAAATGAATTCGCGGGCGTGACTGGATTAAAACCATCTATCTATCTATCTATCTATCTATCTATCTATCTATCTATATATATATATATATATATATATATATATATATATATATATATATATATAATTGTGTATTTAAGCAGCAAATTCTCTTTTATGTATGTCTGAATAGATTACATGCTAATTTCTAACAAAATTCGTTCATACTCACGAATAACCTTCCGTGTATTGATGTTGAATAATGAGAGAAAAGGGCTATATCTGTTTAAATTTCTTTTATTTTCTTTCCCCAAGTAATTTCGATCTTCTTCCAAGATCATCTTCAGGGGTGCAAGTAGTACAAAACTAATCAATCCTTTCAATAATTTTAACTATCTTCCTAATTTTCCTAAACAAAGAGTTTTTTGAAAATATCCGTTTTAAATAATGGATAGTATAATACATTGGGAAAACAGAAGTATACAGACAACAATATGATTTGATCATGAGAAAATAAAGAAATTATCTTGTGGGAATATTTGTCATAAACCCTAATATTAATAAAAAGTTACTTATTTAAATTTAAGTCCATCACATGTACTTAAATTTGAACAGGCTGCCAGACAGATATTATGTTGCCCGTATGCTTATGGATCTTGCGGAAGACCAAACAAATTCGAACCATTTAGGTCTTGAGAAAACTACTTTCCTAAAAAGTTGCTTTAAGAGAAATAGTTTATGTATTTCAGCCGACAGAGGCTCTTGCCGTTCTGTCAGTAAGTGCTGTTTATTTCGTTACAAGGAATTATTAGTATCACTTTTACCATTGCCATTATTGAATAAACATATTTCTTTACGTTTAGCGAGACAAGATGAATGAAATATAGTTTATCATTATTCACCTTTCGAACACATTTTTGCTCGAAATATAGTCTGTGTAACATGGATAGACATAATCCAAAATATACATTCATAACTCCATGTAAAACAGGAAATTCTCATAGACCGTTACCAAGGCATGATACAAAGATCATCAAGTGACATATAGCAACTCTCAGGTTTGACAAACAAAATCTACTTACACGTTCCTTTTATGAATTGAGTGATATAAAGCAAAGGATTTCGTTGAAGTTTTTTAGTTCTGACGCCATAGATGGTTGCTATGTAAATAAGCATAAAAATGCAAACATCGACTTGCTCAGAACACTGGTGGCTCAATAATTCGCCCATGTTTAGTCTGATACTTCCGTGTGTAAGTGCCAGAATTTTTATGTCTTAGAAAGAAAAGACAAATGAATAATATCGGTTTTGTAATATCAATAATAATCGATGATTAATCATAGATGTCCTCCTTGATAGCTAAAAGAAAAGTCGACTGAAACTGAAAGAGGGAGTAGACGCTTCGCCTCACCTTCTGTCTTTTTTCCATCTTTTCTTTTAATAAAGCCAGGCGTCGCCAAATGTTCTTCAGGGACTACCAATCTGGTACTCTATTATTCCAAATTCATAGACTGACATTACTGAATGCGGATATTCTTTTATTTTTCTTTCTATGTATGTGAGTGATTGTCCATTTTAAATGTGGCTAACGATGGCGTCTGTTTGTTTGTTTCTGTGTGCAGTGAGTGAGTCTCTTGGGAATTCGGTTTATAAATGAACAAAATAAAAGACGCCTTGGGGGAACTGACCGTTGGTTGTAAGGAGGTTATTTAAAATTGATAAAATGGAAATACGTATTTGGAAAATACAAAAAGAGGAATGTGAGCAAAGAAAGGTCAGTAAAACAATAATAGTTTGTGCAAATTGTAACTAGAGAATTTTACTAGAAAAAATGTTAGTCAAAATCTTGTTTATTAAAAAGTTAATGCTATATATATATATATATATATATATATATATATATATATATAAT
>OZ010571.1:107846495-107903995 GCA_963932145.1 Acanthosepion lycidas
TTTTGAATGTGTTTTCTCTATCATTGTTATTTACTTTAGGAAAAAATAGTCTAGTTCTGTGGTATGAATTCAAATGTCCATTAAGGAATTATGTACCTGCTGAAACTGAATTCATAAAGAATTGCATCGGTCACACTACTACATGCTTATCCAGACGTCTTACGTTACACCTACCCAACTACATCTCTATTAGAACTCATTTAAGCACACACACAGAGAAACTTACCAGGCTCCATTCGAAACATAGTAGTAGAATATGCAAACATAATAAATTCATACGGATGTAAAAAGAAGATTAATAATGGAACCCTTAATAATAAAATAATAAGCCAACACTCAATAATATTAACTACGAACACGGCAACAATGTACTAACTGGAAAATAAAACATCCGTCTAACCTACACACAACACATACAGCCAATTAAAAAGCAAAAATAAAATCATCCTTGATAATGGTTAAGAGTATAGCCGAAAGCGCTTGGAATTACAGAACATTTGAACAGTTTCTACACACTCTATCCAGAAAAGAAAACACTTCTTAAAACACAAGAAAACTTATATAAAATTCGTAATCGCTGTACCTTGTCTGTCGTCTTTAATGTGCCGCAAACGTTTTTGGTTGTTATGTGGATCTATTTAGAAAAAAATATTATGCTTTGTTTTCCATAATTTTACTACACGTGTTTCTGGTCTGGTGACCATCTTCAGGTAAAAGCGGAGATTTCCACATATTATTAAAAATAATTAATTTTTTCCTTGTGTTTGTCAATGTTAAATATTCTCGATATGAGACATTTTTTTTGTGTTAGCAATCCGAATTTCTATACATATATATATATATATATATATACATATATATATATATATATATATATATAGATATAGATATATATATATATAATAGTATGACAAAATGGAAAAAAATTTGAAACGGATGAAACGTGTCACAAAAACTTTTTTCCAATTTGTCATACTATTTTTCGAAATATTATTTGTTGATATATATAAAATTATACAAAATTATATATCGTTATATTAAATATATACATACATATATATATACATTTAATATTTGATTAGATATCTTGATTTTTAACAATGTGACGCATATATATATATTTATATGGTATATAATTCAAAATTGTACGATTAATGAAAAAGCAGTCCTCTGTACAAGGTACAATTATTACTGCGTTAAATCAATGGATTAATTATTTTGATAAAAAATCCACAATTATTTAGATGAAATGCAAGTAATTTATTTCATAAACATTATATATTATAAATTAATATATAATACAAGAAATATTCGTGAGAATTTCACGGTTTTCCTATTGCAATTTGCTGATGAATCATAATTAAGTTGATAATTAAATAAGCTCCTTAAGAAATCCACGATTATACGATAGTCGTTGAAATTCCCGAACTGCATAGTTAAATACTTGAGCGTAACAATCATAGATATGAATGCAGGTCGTCATTTAAATTTGTAAGTGGGTAAAAATAAAAATATTAAAAATTGACAGTTTTTTTTTTAATATTTCATTGAAGGAGTAGTTAAATACATTAGATTTTTATTGGCTCCTCTTTCTTTCCTTTCTTTCTTCCAATTTGCTTTTCTATTGAAAACAGCGATCCTTATGTTTTTTCTCTTCTTTCCTCGCGATCAAAACGGAATAGTCCATTATTTACGAGGTATTGGCAGGTATTGGGCTAACTAAAGTATTAACGGAAAAACAGAATTAAACTATCATATTACATTGAGTCACAATCTGTTTCCGTTTTGTGGAACAAAATTTAACATTTTTATAAATAAAATTTATAAACGGATTAGGAAATTGTTTGTAACACAAACTTTTAATACAAATGGTGTTCACAAGGTCATCAGACTAAGAGAAAAATTATTAAAATTACAACGGAGACACTTGAAATATCTGCATAATATGATGAAAATACTGAATTTTATATACAAATATTTAATAAACTTTTGTATGGACCCCACACGGCGAAGAATGACATCTAAGTGAAATTCAATTTCTGTCCGTCTTATTCTTTAAATGCTCTCGGAAAAATAAAAACTACATTAACTGCCGCCTGAAGCAAAAGAATAACATTAATAAAACTATGAATATCATTAAAAGAAATTTATAACAATCTATTTTTTTAAATTTTCTAAAGACTTTGTGGAAACCATCTGTGTGTGTGTGTGTGTGTGCGTAAAGAAAGGGATGGAATTCGGCCCTGTCGGTTGGGGCTTTAGAATACGCCGACTGCACCTCTGTAGAGGGGTAAGACCCCCCCCCCCCACCAATGAGGCGTCCTGGGTACGACGTTAAATTGCATCCAACAGCAAGGCCTCTGATCTGGAGGTTTTGAGGAGCGTGGAACCACCTCTTAATTGCTGGTGTTCCCAGGTCCACCTTGACCCGGGATGGTAGCACCTGTTAGGGTCCCAGCTATCGGCAAATAGTGAACTCCTAGTTTTCAAAGTTTTACTCACGTCCTGGGTATGACGGTAAACTACATCCGCGTCCTGTGTATGATGATAAAATACATCCACGTCCTGGGTACGGCGATAAACTGCATCCAACAGCAAGGTCTCAGATAATGTTTTCAGAAAAATAATGTTGCCAGCTCTAAGTTTTTTGTAAAAGAGTAATGTTGCTAGCTAAACGTTTTTTTGTAAAAAAGTAGTGTTGCCAGCTATAGGTTTTTTGTAAAAAAGTAATGTTGCCAGCTATACGTCTTTTCGTAAAGGAATAATGTTGCCAGCTATACGTTGTCTTTTCGTAAAGGAATGATGTCGCCAGCTATACGTTGTCTTTTCGTAAAAGAATAATGCTGCCAGCTATACGTTGTCTTTTCGTAAAAGAATAATGTTGCCAGCTATACGTTGTCTTTTCGTAAAGGAATAATGTTGCCAGCTATACGTTGTCTTTTCGTAAAAGAATAATGTTGTCAGCTATACGTTGTCTTTTCATAAAAGAATAATGTTGCCAGCTATACGTTGTCTTTTCATAAAAGAATAATGTTGCCAGCTATACATTGTCTTTTCGTAAAAGAATAATGTTGCCAGCTATACGTTGTCTTTTCATAAAAGAATAATGTTGCCAGCTATACGTTGTCTTTTCATAAAAGAATAATGTTGCCAGCTATACGTTGTCTTTTCATAAAAGAATAATGTTGCCAGCTATACGTTGTCTTTTCATAAAAGAATAATGTTGCCAGCTATACGTTGTCTTTTCATAAAAGAATAATGTTGCCAGCTATACGTTGTCTTTTCGTAAAAGAATAATGCTGCCAGCTATACGTTGTCTTTTCGTAAAAGAATAATGTTGCCAGCTATACGTTGTCTTTTCGTAAAAGAATAATGTTGCCAGCTATACGTTGTCTTTTCATAAAAGAATAATGTTGCCAGCTATACGTTGTCTTTTCGTAAAAGAATAATGTTGCCAGCTATACGTTGTCTTTTCATAAAAGAATAATGTTGCCAGCTATACGTTGTCTTTTCATAAAAGAATAATGTTGCCAGCTATACGTTGTCTTTTCATAAAAGAATAATGCTGCCAGCTATACGTTGTCTTTTCGTAAAGGAATAATGTTGCCAGCTATACGTTGTTTTTGTTTTTTAAAGGAATAATGTTGCCAGCTATATTTTTTTAAAGGAATAATGTTGCCAGCTATACGTTGTTTTTTTTAAACAATAATGTTGCCAGCTATACATTTTTTATTCCATACAAAATAGGCATTTAAAATTCATATAAACTGGATTTGGCATTAAATAACCCACAGTGGTTGATATGCCATAAAACCTAAACAAACAAACAAACAATGGGCAAATATTGAACTCCTAGTTTTTCCAAGTCTTACTCACGTCCAGGGTATGACGATAAACTACATCCGCGTCCTGGGTACGGCGATAAACTACATCTAACAGCAAGGTCTCAGATAATGTTTTCGGAAAAATAATGTTGCCAGCTATAAGTTTTGAAACAATAATGTTGCCAGCTATAAGTTTTTGAAACAGTGTTGCCAGCTATACGTTTTTTGTAAAGGATAATGTTGCCAGCTATACGTTTTTTGCAAGAAATAATGTTGCCAGCTATACGTTTTTAAAACAATGATGTTGCCAGCTATACATTTTTATTCCATACAAAATAGACATTTCAAATTCATATAAACTGGATTTGGCATTAAATAACCCACAGTGGTTGATATGCCATGAAACACAAACAAACAAACAAACAAGGGATGGAATTTTGTTAATAATTCGACAGATTGTTATCACTTAAAAGTTATTTTTAGTGGATATTCCTATTTGTTCTTTTTATTTATTAAAGAGTATATTTATTTATTTTCGTCTACCGGCTTGAATATTCGAGAAAAACTTATTAAAGAAAATGTGAGCTCTAGGCAGGATTCGAATCTGCCGTTCCCTTGCGAGAAACGGTCATTATATCTGACGTCTTTTGACCATTCGCCTACGACCTAGCAAAGGTGAATATTGACTTTATACACTGATAATCCTTGACTGCTGAAATAGGCACATCTGCTCAGTTTCGTCTCCGAATTTAAACAAAGCAATCTGTAACGAAACAGATGGATATTTTATTCATTAAGCCGACAGATTTTTATTTAACATTATTTTTAGTAGATACTCGTGTTTCAGTAGATGTTTCGTTTATTTATTTTCATTTACCGGCCTGAATATTTGAATCTGTGTTCCCATAGGCAAAACCAAAATTAGATCTGTCGGATACTAAGTACGTCGATGACTAAGCAAAATTGGATATTGCCTTTAACACAGGTTCGAATCCTGCCGGAGAGCGCATATTTTATTAAAAGTTGTTCGAGAACTTTGTTTCCAAATTAATATTTATCTTAATAGTGAATTTGTTCTAGAGAAATCTACGTTGCGGCTACAGATATTGTCATCCTGTTTTGGAAAATAACAACATTTTTGTTCCTTCATTAATTTGCTCAAATCTGCGTTATTTCTAGCTATTCTCTGTTTCTCTTGATATCAATATACCAGGAGAGTGTTATTTTTTCCGAGCCTACAAGCTTCTTAATGGATCAAAATCTTTTCAGCTGATTTTTGTCTGATGGTTCACAGCATTTCCAGTTTGTTGATCCACTCAATAGCTTTCTTCCTTACGTAAAAAATATCTTATATACATAGAAGTTATATTTATCTAACATTAGCTTCAGGCTTGGATTATTTTAATTACAGATATATGTTTTCTGTCTGCAGAAAGCAATTACGTTGTAATTGAAGCTAACTGATTAATATTGACAATAAGTTTTGGATGAGACCTGTTGACTAGAAATTTTGTATGACAGCCATTAACAATAAAATACATGACAAATGATAAGGTCAATATTAGCAGTTTCTTTATAAGAAAACAACTGGCATTTACTGATCGATCAGCCAGTGGTTTTGTCGGTTGGAATTTATAAAATATTATTCTTAAAACATTTTTTCAGGAAAATAAGATACTCAAATCCAGTAGCTGTTATCGATCTTTCCAGTATTATTTGTAACTTCCTTCCTATTATTTTGCATCTAGAAGTATTTAATGCAAACATCTTCATTATATTCTTAATATATTTTCGAGTTAATTGTGCTACCCATTTCAATGGCTGTTGCTCGTGTTGCATATTGATTGAGGGAAGACCTTTAGCCTTATTTGCGCTGCATCATTGTGTGAGCGGAAAACGGTACTGGTGATAACATAACCAAGAAATGCATCCGATGGTTAAAATAAACAGAGTGCACAGGTGTCCTGAGCCTAGAATAAATAGGGCGCACATATGTCCTGAATGAAATGAAATGAAATGCATTTTTGCGTATAATATTGCCGGAAGAGGATTGGCCCCACGAAGTCGCGTAGGCGACATGCCAGAATAAGACGTAGCCAAGTGAAGTTTCGTTGGTGACCAAATATTATTTAACCGGTCCGATTCTTGATCTGTACAGAGAGGGTGGCTATAGGTTCATCAAAGAACAATTAATATATATATATATATATGTGTGTGTGTGTGTGTGTCGCCAGATTTGAGCCCAGTAGCAATACACTATACTGACGTAGGTCCGCAAGTGATATCGTTTCGGTTATATGTCTTTGTGATTCTATAGCGCCAGTCAAAGAAGATGGTCCTCTCTGAAACCTACAGTTGTCACTTTCCCCAAGCTATTTTTAACCATTGATCTGAGAAAGTAGTTGTATACAGCTGGAAGTTTACTTATTTCTAAAATAGTTTGGTGCTATGCAACGCACCCCGTTGAAATTCTCGATCTGACGAGACTATCTAAGAATATGACTCGAATTTTTGGGTTAATTTTTTCGTTTGGAAGTAATTTGAGTTGTCAGGTGAAACATGATTTAACACAGCCAATTCTGTATTCAGTTTCCTATACTAAATTACTTATATTCGTTGAGTATTTGTTGTTTCTAATAGTTATTAATTCCACATCGTGATTTGTTTTTATGATGGATTCAGGATATGTGCCGTCACTACTTTCGTTCCAATCCGAGATCATAACTTCTGTTTTAGAAAGTTTCATCTTGAGTCCTCTTTTTATAACACTTGGTAGAGGATGTTGATTTTTGGGTTCAGGATCATTCTTATCTCATCTCTCAATATCTCTGTTATTAACATAGCCACTCTCAGTCTATGTATATTGTCCTTGTGAGCGGTAGCAGAAATTTTTATTTTGTCTTTTTTTTTTTTTGTAAGGTAATAGTTAAAGTTAATGAAAGGATGGATTCCATATTTTAGATTTTTTAAAAAGCATATTTCGGTAATAGTAATGAAAATGGTTTTGAAAACACTCCACGCTGCACTTGCTAAGGTATAATAATTAATTGAAATATTTAATTGTACAATGACGTATTGTATGAGAATAACTTTTTTTTACATCACTTCTCTTATATAAGAGTAACATAAGTGGAAGAATTATATTGTTTGAATAAACTCAGTAGACACGGACGGAAAACAAAAAAAATTCAAATATCTTATTTTAGTATGCCAAATGCTTTTTTTTATTATTTGAATTTATGCTTTTGTTCTAATTCAATTAAAACTATAAAACAAACAATGTAATAATTTACATACTTGTAAATTAAGATGTACATGTATTTAAATTCCGGTTTTAGGGGATACATATATTTAATACACTCTATATTGAATATATTAATAAAATAATAATATTAATAAAAATCTGTGTGGTCCTTGCTATAAGCAAGTAACAATTTTAGTACCTCCTTTTATTTAAAATATCAAACAGAAATCTTACCATTATACGCAGAAATAGTTTGGGATTACTTATGCAATATATGGGATATATAGCGAATCTACACTCTGACAGAGCCTAAAACATTTTAGGTTATTAAGCAATGGTCTCTTACTTTTATAGCGAGAGATTAAACAAATGTTAATAGCATTTCCTTGTATTAACAATTGCACCGATATATTATTTGTGTTAATTAATATATTAATAAGAATGTGTTTGGCCGTTGCTATGAAGTGAAACATTTTTAGTACCTACTTTTATTTAAGATGACCAACAGAAAGCTTACCACTATATGCGTAAATATTTGAGGGGGTTACATATGCCATACATGGAATATATAGCTGATATACAATCTTATATGTCTTTCGATATTTTCTTTGTTATTACGCAATCAAAAAAAAGATTTATAGGGATTCATTAAATTAATGTTAATATTTTTCTTGGCATAGAAATTGCACCAATATATTTGGGTTTCCTCGCTGTGAAATTCTTTACAATGTTCAGCAGATATTTTCATCAAAGCAGTTTAAGCATGGTATTAAAATAAATGGAAACTTTAAAATAATTGCTTCTAAAATTTCGGATATTAACTCGAAGTTCGAGTGTTTGACATTTCCTAGTGTACAATATCCTGAAATAATCCTCTATATAGGTAACTTAGTGTAACTGCCGCGATGTGACGCCATAATATTTTCAATTTATTTTATCAAGGTTGTATTACAACTAATTACAAACTGCATGCACTTGGACATGTGTCTAATATACATCATTTAAATCTGGGAATATGAAACTTACACAGATTATTAATCTTTCTATCTGGTTCACTGTTTTTTGTTTGTTTTTTATTTATTTTCTGCACTTGATTTGCAGTAAAGTGATAAATATCTATTGGTTAGGTCATTCTTGTTATTTCAAACACGTGACACGGAAATAACTTTATGCATTTGTCGTGTTAAAAAATAGACGACAATTGAGAAGAAAGAAAGAAAGAAATTATGTGCGTCAAACATGCGATGAACAATACGGCATATTTATTTATGAGGTGATAAAAACGGCCATCTTAGAAATTTTAGAAAATATGATTGGGTCTGAATATTCACACAATAGAAGCTGAAACGAAATATTAGCAAAAAAAGACGAAATACAATGAAGACTATGAAGAAAATTGATGAGTAAATCGCCTCAAGAGAAGCACAAGTCCTTACAAAGCCGTAAATTTCAATCATTATTTTTATCTCATTTTTATGACATTTTTTCTCTCAATCAGATTTTACCAGGCAATATAATCGTGAAATGAATAAAGAGATATCTGTAAATTGGTTGCTGCTTTGAAAACAGGGTCTGCGCATGGCTGAGTAAGATGAATTGAAACTATTAATCATATCATTCAGGCATAATTTAAAAACTGTTCTTCATACAATAAAACGGCCGAATAAATGTCTTCCAATTTAGCTTTCTGAAATAAATATGTAAACCCCAATCAGATAGTTGGTAGTATGGCGATCTATACATCAATTCATTTATCTACCTACATTCAAAATATACGCACAGTTATAAATATTATTGAGAAAAATGATTATCGAAAGAAAAATCTTTAACTACTGATGGCGTAGACATAACTATTCGTTTGCATAATATATGGCTTCCGGCCATCAGTCGGTTATGTACCATGTGTGATACACGCTTAGGCGATCATGTATCTTTCGGTACATGACTGACGAGGCAGATTTTGTCCCGCAGTAGGTAACCATCCAAGGCTACAGAACCCGGTCTGTTCTGCTATTTACACATAGCTTGGGAGAAGAGGATTCATACCTTTCCCGAAGGTATTAGCACGTAAGTGAATGCAATAGTTCGACTGGAATTCGAATTCGGCTCTCCAATTCCTCAATCTGTGCCGCAATCCATTACTCCACCATGCCTCCAGCATATCACCTTGAATATTCGTTCTCGTGTGATCACCAAAATTAAGCAGTGTCTTTCGTCTTTAGTCATTAGGTGACTGACAGCTTGAGAATACCAGGTGCTGTAAGATAGGTTGTTTGATAATGGATAACAGCTCGGAATCGGAGTTCTAATCTCAGTCAGGTTGATTATATTTACTTATTGCATTAACAGCCTTTTGAGCTAACAATGATTTTCCCAGATACAACTACTATTTAACCCATATCTGGTGAGAAAAGGGATAGATTCATACATTTTCCAAAGCTATGAGCGTAAGTCAATATAATGAACTTGACTGAAATTCGAACACTTCTCTCCGATTTATCGTTCCTAGCTGCTACCTTTACACCACCTGCACATCCGCCACTTAAAAGCCCAAAACCACTTTAATAATTCCAGCAGCAACAACAATTAAAATGGATGTCACGTGTAACTGGAAGGGAAAATCATGATATAATTTAGATTCGTAATGTCCACGCACATAAACACAAATGTTTTGAAAGTAAACTTCTATCAATAACAGAAAACTTGATAATAAAATTTACACCTCTATTTTCCTAAAAAAAAATCTTTTAATAATAAGATTTTATAAATTTCAATCGTCACTAACGCTGCCTTTTCGATTGCTGAATGCCAAATATTAACTGTATGGAATTCAGATTTCTAACATTACTCTTCACATGTTAATTATACTAAGTAAATGACAGTGCGGGAAAATAGCGTCTGACTTGAACCTGCGTACGTTAAAGGGATATATCTTTAAATTCTTATCAATTGCACCAAATGACTTGCCTGAGCACATGTTGCATGATTATGTCCTCAGAGCTTAGGACAGTTCAAAGCAAACGTCACTTACTACTGATTTCTAATTGACAAATTCTTCTGTCAAACGGTGTTATCTTGATCTCTGTATTGGTAATAGTTTTATAAATATGTCCACGTATCTAGTATAAATATCGATCAGTATTTTCTGAAATTGACAGACAAACCGAAATAACCCACTAAGTAAAATGCTTAATAAAAAGGAACTTCGTACTTATGCGCAAATAACATCTATAATAATATTAATTGACATAATAATAAAATATTAAACATATTTCATAACAATAACCAACCAGATAGCAAACTCACTTGTAATTGTAGAACCAAAAACAACTGTCCATTTAGAGGTAGATGATAATCCGAAAATGTCATATACAAAGCAACCATGCTAATAATAATAAAAAGTATACATCGGAATTTCCGCTTGGATCTGTAAGCAGAGGGTCTACAATCACAATAATTCTTCCTCTGACCATTACCTAAGACATAGAAATCTCTTTCTAAATAATTCTGGGAATTAAAGGATATAGACTTCACCCCATAGATAAAATGGAAGAATAAATGAAAATCCCAAACCTTAAACATCTTCAGAAATAAATTTAATTTGGTCATAGAAGAAAAAATTAAAATAATTAAATATAAAAATACAAGCTAGCTATTGAACAAAAGGATTGAGATCATATTTAGATATCGCCATAAAAAAATATTTAAATATTTCTTATAAATAGAATTTTATTTTATTTTTTCTTTTGCAATCATAAAATTATTTTGCAGTATATATAAAGTTATATGCTTCGATTTATGTACATGTATATGTTTTTTGTATTTATGTTAGTGTGTATGGGTATAAATGTGTGTGCATGATTATATATGTATAAGTGTGTGTGCATATGTCTATGTATGTATAAGTATGTGCGGGCGTATTATGAGTGTATATATATTTAGTGTATATGTATAGATATGCTTAAATGGGGTTGGGTATGTGTATATTTGTGCGTGCGTATATATATATATATCTATATATCTATATATATATATATATATATATATATATAATGCGTGCCAAATTATTATCGAGATAACTTTTTTTCTAATATTTTAAAAACCGTCCAATCAATTCACACAAAATTTTCACCCAATGTTGGCAACACTGATTTGCACAAGCACTGAAATTTTTGTATTGATCTGCGCCATGTAAATAAACTGGCGCTATATTTATTATCAGCACGGTGATTTGAGCGTGCCAAATTATTATAAAAGTCTAAGAATATAGTGAAATAATGGGCCGTAAAAGCAGTTAAAGTGATGCTGAAAAGAAAATTATCACCTCAGAACTCTCAAAAGGTGAATCTACCTTAGAAATTTCTAAAATGATAGGGAGGTGTCATCAAACAGTGAAAAAGTTCACCGCCGACCCTACACAAGTACGCAAGGGCAGATACAGGCAAGCCGAGGGTTATTTCACGGCGTCTCGTGTCACGACAAATGAGAGGCCACGAATAACCCTGGACTTACCAATCAAGAGCTTTTTAGTCGCATTGGGGATCCTACTGTGTCTAAAAATACTCGGTGTCGGTATATGAGGGAAATAGCAACAACAGTCAAACCTGAATCAAAGCCTCCGGTGACATGAAATCACATTCAAAATCGATTGAAATGGGCCGAGGACAATATGAAGATCGACTTCTCTAAAGTTTTGTTCACAGACGAAACTCGAGCAACACTTGATGGGCCAGATAGATGGTGCAAAGGCTGGGTAATGAACGGACAGAATCGCCATCAGAGTTTGAGACGCCAACAAGGCGGTGGAGGCATAATGATCTGGGGTGGTATTATTGGAAAAAACATTAGTAGGCCCATGGAGAGTACCAGATGCCGTCAAAATGACTGCTGATGCATACATAGCGTTTATGAAGGATCATCTTGAGCCGTGGATGAAAAGGCAAAGAGTTGCCTTCAGAAAGGCCATTGATTTTATGCAAGATAATGCTCCTCACATGCTGCTCACAAGACTACTGAATATTTGAAACAGGCTTCGATGGACCTCAAAAAATGAAGTGGCCTGCAAATTGTTCGGATTTGAACCCAATCAAAAACCTTTGGAGGCTCATGAAGTGAAGACTGAACGCCAACGGACGACAATTCAGGCGCAACACTGGTTTTGTGGGAAGCAATTCTTGACATATCTCGCGGCATTACAGCAGATGACATCCTACAATTAACAAATTCTATGGATCGTCGACTTCTTCAAGTAATTTCAAAACAGGTAAAGCACATTCCCTATTAATTTGTTTAAAACTGTGCCTTTGTTTGCATATGTTATTATTTGTTTGATTATCTTATTTATTAGCTTATTTTGATCATAAACATTCACGTGCAACATTAATAAACGTTTTGTTTGCTCAATTCTGGGAATTTTACTAAAACTTTCTAATAATTTGGCACGATCAAATCACCGTGCTGATAGCAAATATGGCGCCAGTTTGTTTACACTGCGCAGATCAGCACGACAATTTCAGAGATCGCGCAGGTCAGTGTTGTTAATATTGTGTGAAAACTCTGTGTGAATTGATTGGAGGGTTTTTGAAATATTAGAAAAAAAGTTATCTCGATAATAATATGGCACGCAGTATATATATATATATATATATATATATATATATATATATATATATATATATATATATATTGTATGGTGTTTATGTGTGGATATATATATTGTATGGTGTTTATGTGTGGATAAGTTTAGTTATATGTATGTAGATTTATATTTATGTATATGTGTACATGTATATATAGGTGTATATGTGTATATAAGTTTGCATGTATGTATATGTGTGTGCATGTATTATATATATATATGTTTACTAATATGATTGTTTGAATGTGCATATTTGCACACATATATTTATAATTATATATATATATATATATATATATATATATATATACAGAGAGAGAGAGAGAGAGTTATATTATTATACTTTAATTTTTCACTTTTTTATTATACATCACGATGATATTATTTGACGTAAATTAGATGATGACGATATGAATTTTGATTAATTTCCAATGTATTTCAGTAACTGTCATTTGTATATCCCCTTCCCAACCATGTACATTATGTTAACACTTTGCTTCCCTACCCCTCTCTTCAATAATACAGATTATCAGACATTTTTTTTTCTAATTCAATCAGTTTAGACTGTGGTCGTTCCAGTTGTATGATATTACTCTATCTCAATTTCACTATAAGCAACAGTGTATCAACAAGTAATTTCGCAAGTGGGTTGGACTTCACCCCTCCTTCTCCACTATGGCCCTCTATACCTATGCCGATTGAAAAATCAGAAGCATTATGTGAATGTCATTGAAACACTTTACATCACGTGATCTCTGTATTCTCACGATTACTGCAGACGTTTCCATTGCGACAAGTTCTTGAAGTGGTCATAGATTTAGTACACAGTGTGAAGCAGACAACAAACAGTATGTAACGGCCAGGAAACCTAAGATCTGTTTTCACACGGAAGGGGAGTGCACTGTGCAGAAGACCAAAATAAATCCCAACATATAGCTGCTGAATGGAACCCATGATTAAAGGCGGTTAGTTGATCTTAGAACACCTCTGAAGTTCCCAGTAAATATTATTCAGCCGGACGCGTGCCCTGACATAGCACCATGATTGGTACAAAGAAGTGTTTCCTAGTAAAATTAACGGTTCCATGGGAGGAGAACACTCAAGAGTCGCACGAGCGAAAAAAACGCTACGATTCCCTCCGAAAACGGGTAGACATAACATGTGCTATGTATTGAGGTCGGGGGTCTTGGATTTCTTGGGTGATCAGTCGTTTTTTGAAGTGAGGCATCATGACCGAAGCCTGAATCGTGCTACACATCGTCTCCAGACCACAGCTCAAGAGGCAGCGTGTTGGATCTTGTCAAGATTCAAAATAAACAAAGTTATTTAAGACCATGCTCGCAGCACAATACTCCTTCCAACGTGAAATACATCTGTTTACATTCCATTCTACGTCGTTGATAACGGTCGATAGTAGCTTGCTGTGTATTGGTTAACGATCAAAAGAAAACGGTTTAACACAACGTTTAAATTCTAACTTTCAGATGAATAAAAATTTCAGTGTGACACGTCTACACAAATTTACCATGTCCGGTGAAAATAGCTGGTGGTGGCACCAGAGGTGGCACTACCGCCTTAGCCACAGAAATTGTGTTACCTCCCTTGATTTTCGGTTGACGAGGGGACGGTATTTTCACGTGCTTTCAAACGTTGGATGTGGAAAATATATATATATATATATATATATAGAGAGAGAGAGAGAGACAGACAGACAGACAGACAGACAGACAGACAGACAGAATCATATACAGATGCATGCATAAAAACAGGCTGATATATTCATATAAATATATTTGTATATGTACAAATAGAGAGATACCATCACGCATGTATTTATATATATATATATATATATATATATATATATATATATATATATATATATATATATATATATGTATAAACTAGACACTGATAGATATATAGATAAACAGGTATATAAACGAATCGTCTGAAAGGCAGATAATCCAATGAACTTGATTCAAAGTGAAATCTCCGGGGTGTGTAACACCCCAGTGAACTGAATATTACGTTTACATCGATCTGTCAAAGCAATTATTCGTGTGCTTTTAATTTTTTTCAACTCCATCTATTTCCACTGGTGGTTCTTATGCAGGATGTTTTTTTTTTAAATTTATCATATCAATAACTTTTACCATTAGCCAACGATCAGCACTTAACTGTCAACACATCGAACAGTCCCTTTAAGCAGTTCATGTGAAGGTTTGAAAGCTATGAAGTAAATATTGAACTGAAAGCGTGTTGACGTTCGTATAGCACCAAGCTATTTCCGTTTTGAAAATATCAAAAACCAGGAATAAATATAATTTTAGGATTATCAGATGACGATAGAACGGAAATGAAACTTTATGACGACGACGGGAAACTGATTCGGTACAAGTGAAAAAAAGTTTAAAGAACTGATCTTTCAACCGCACTCTATATGAAGTTACGTAGACAAACAAATTAGAAAGAAATTGTGTTTATATTCTTTGAGTTTCTGCAAACGTGACACAGAAGCAGCGAGAAGATTCCCAAGTGAGATTTTTAAAGTGCCTGTTTTGAACTAAAAGCACAAATCTGGCTACGATATGATTATTCTGTTTTGGGTTTGAATGGAGTAAGACTGATATATAATCGGTATAATATCACTGTTGCTGAAATCGAACAATTTGAACCAGAAATTATCCTTATTCTATTTTCATTTTCTTTTCATGTTACTATAAAATTAAGAACACCAGATCTGGAATTTCAGAAGAACAATAGATTTAATAAAATAAGCAGATTGACTTATGTGAATTCAATGTAAAACGATCTATTAACGGAAGCTAAGATAAAATATCAGAGGATTTCTTAAAATGTAAATCTGTTGCTATTTTTAATGTAGATATTTCCCTATAATCCTAAAGATTAACCAGGAAGTTTAATATATTTTTATATTTACATTTTCCGAAATTACTTGGCATGGGTCTCACTTAACGTAGCTTATTCGTGGTACAAAGGCGAAAGTGTGGGGCCCGCAGTGAGGATCAAACTCGCTATTGATTTATAACTGATCTAGCTAGAAAAACTTGATAATTATTACACCACGTCGAAGAGCCCACAAAATTATTTGATATTACCACATTTTTTGGTTTATGTAAGGATTCAATTTACAATGTAATTAAAGAGTAAAATGTACCGCCTTCATAAAATGTAATTATTTTTTTTTTATATTCGTGTTTGTTTGTTTGTTTGTTTGTTTGTGTTTTATGGCATATCAACCACTGTGGGTTATTTAATGCCAAATCCAGTTTATATGAATTTTAAATGCCTATTTTGTATAGAATAAAAAACGTATAGCTGGCAACATTATTGTTTAAAAAAAAACGTATAGCTGGCAACGTTATTGTTTAAAAAAAACGTATAGCTGGCAACATTATTGTTTAAAAAAAACGTATAGCTTGCAACATTATTGTTTCAAAAAAAACTTAGAGCTGGCAACATTATTGTTTCAAAAACTTAGAGCTGGCAACATTATTGTTTCAAAAACTTAGAGCTGGCAAAATTATTTTTCTGAAAACATTATCTGAGACCTTGCTGTTGGATGCAGTTTATCGCCATACCCAGGACGCGGATGTAGTTTACCGTCATACCCAGGACGCGGATGTAGTTTACCGTCATACCCAGGACGCTTTATATTCGTGATAATCTAAAGTAATATTTAAAGCAAAAACTCTGAAAACAGTGAATATTTTTGATATATTAGTATTTACCTGTGAGAGTGAATAACAATTGTGAAGAATCTTCTATTAAATCTTATCGTTGATACTACGAGTTAATATATTTATTTCTGTTCAAATTCTTTTGAGTTTATTTTATAAAAGGAGAATGAACGAGTTTTATTTCCATAAATGCATACAAAAATACCGAATTAAATTCTTAAATTATTTTACTCTTACAATCGTTTTCCAATGGGAAGAAGTGTGCGAAGAAATCAGGAAAACCTGTTTAAAATGGATTTAGATCGTTTCCGTTCTTATCGAAAGTATAATATATTAAGTTTGCTTCATGTGTAGAAATTATAACTCGACAAACACAAGCGCTTATTGTTTTAGATCTGGTATCTGAATTTTAATTCATGTGTCAACCATAGTATGCTTTACTTAAGGACAAGTCGAAGTTACACCTCTCGCTCAGAATGAATCGTTCCACAAGGAGCAAAGACTAGTAGTTTCGGTTTGGGCTTGTTACTTTAGCGAATTTTAAAAATTCAAAGAAAATCGTAGAGATCAAACACACAATTCATTCTTCTATAACATTAATTTTCTTTATCTTGATATATTTCTTTCTTTACAAATGTTTTCTACACGCATACACAAACTTATATTATATTTTTTTCATATAGACAAAAACAGTTTACTCACTACAAAGATGCAACTTCGTTTCAGTACATTTCAATTGCACTTCGACTGGTAAGAACCAAAATGGTAATGAACATTTCTGTTTGTAAGCAAGCCGTATGTGAAACGTCACTTCTTTTTTTCTATTTGTTTGAGAAAAAATATGCATAAAACAAAAAGGTGATGGATGGAAACAATAGAGCTTGTTGATAGCAGTTTGGTGAAGGATGGGTGAGGTGATAGCCAGATTGGAAAAATTCCTTTACGACAACAATTATTGCTCTACTATCTGTATCGAGCCCTCACTTGAATTAATGCTGTGAACGTTATAATTTTATATTATTTTCGTTCTCATTGCATCATATATATATATATATATATATATATATATATATATATATATATATATATATATATATATAGTTTTTAGGTATGCTATATTCATTGGATTGAGTGTTCAATATCAAAGATATGTAAATATAAAACTGAACATTGAAGTCAACACCAAGAGGCGACAGACTGTTGCAGGCTAAACGCATTCGTCAGGCCTGCGTTTAGCATGAAACAGTCTGTCGCCTCTGACTGTTGACTTCAATGTTCACTTTTAGTTGAACTCTTTTTTTTGTACAACCTCACAGCATATAAAGAGATAGATTTTAATAGTATAGGGCTTTATAGAGACGATGGTCTCATGATTATAGACGAATATACTAGAAGTGATGCTTATAAACATAGAAAATTAATACATAGTTCTCTTAAATTTTTTGGTCTTAGCATAGTTATCAATGCTAATATTAAACAAGTTGATTTCTTAGCTGACACTTTAAATTGGCTTTTAAATAATTTTCAACCTTACATAAAAAATATGCCAATCCATTTTATATCCATCTTAGTTCCAATCACTCACCTCCTGTAATCCCAAATATTCCATCATCAGTTGAACGATGCATTGATCAACACTCTTCTAACAAAGAAATATTTGAACAAAATAAGCCCGTTTATGATAAGGTACTTAGGGATATTGGGTTTAAATCTTCTGAAATTGGATATGTGGAAAATTATCATTGTTCCATGAAGAAAAACAGAAACAGGAAGATCATATAATATATTCCACGTATAATCAATTAGTTCTTACTAAACAAGGACATAAATTTTAAAAATTAATTGATAAATATTTTCCTAAAAATGTTCTATGAGTAAAATCAGAATACTCTAAAACTTAGTTATAGTTGTACTAATAATTTAAAGAAAATAATTAAATTGCATAAAATATATACTAATAATTGGTAGGTGCAAAAATAATGTCGTCTTCTCACATAGTAACATATGTGAGAAAACGACATTATTTTTGCACCAACCTAATACTAATTCTGATCTTAATTTGTTTCCTATATATAGCCTTGTAATTGTAGAAATCCCAACCAATACCCGTTATCTAACAAATGTTTAACAAAGCCCCTTGTGCATATGTGTTCTATTATAACAGTTGAAAATACCATTGATTCTGAACAAATTTACTTTGAAAGTACAATGAATGAATTTAAAAATAAGTTTCTATAACCACCTCTTATCCTTTAATAATTCTGATAAACGAATTATGACTTCACTTTCTAAAGATGTTTGGAAATTGAAAAACGAAAATAAAACTCTTAAAGTTAAATAGAAATTTCTAAAACTAGCTAGAATTTCTAGGTCTTTGGATGAACTACATTTCCTCTGTCTAAAGGAGAAATTGGAAATAATTAAATTCTCAAATAGTGACATTTTGTTGAATCAAAGATACGAAACAGCGATAATTTGTCGGCACAGAAAGCAATTAACTTTAAAATCTTGCTAAATTTCTTAACCCTAAAATCAATCAGTTTGTTTATTATCTTTATATATTTTTCATTGTTACGATCGTTAATTTATCCCAGTTTTAGTCATTAAATTGGTTACTATCTGTAATTTACTAGTAGTACGATTATACGTGAATTATATTTGTTTATTTTTCTATTTTAATTTTATTTATTTTAATTTTATTTTAATTAATCTTCTCTGGCTTTTTAATAATAATTTATAATTAATATAATAATATAGGAGTGTTCTTTTTATATTCTGTGAATAATTTTGTTTGAATATATGACTTCATATACAAATACCATAGAATTGTAAATGTGACATGTCGATACAGTGTATCCTTTCACGCAGCGTTTCCGTTCAAATTTGAATTCTCTGATTCAACAGAATTTCATTGGTTTAATTCGTATCAACATCTTTCTATTTCCTATTTTCTTAACTTCTTATGAATCTGGATAATTTTAAATAAACTTCTCTATTTCACTTGTCTTTCTTTTTTGTCTTTCCTCTTGATAGTAGGATTAATTTCCTTTGCTTTCTTTTGACTTTCTTTTCTATTTCTGCCATCTTTTCTTTTTATTGATTTCTGATTTTCTTTCCTTTTTTTTATATAAATCCTTTTTATCTTTTAAGGTAAATTATCCAAAAACGGAAAGTGATTTCGTGTTTCACTAATCGCAGTTTTGAGTAAAATACTTTAGTAACATCATTGTTTACCACCTGAAGAAACTTTTGATTTTAACGTTGAAACAAAATGTACAATTTTCTGGTGGATATTTACATGTTCTAATGTATAATAAATATTTATTGCTCGAATTTTGTATTGAGCCCTACATTATTAGCGATGGATCGTTTGTACTTGAGGCCAATAAAGACAAAATACCTGCGACTGTTATTCCGCGACCTCTATCGTCGCATAGCAAACTTCTATGTAAACATAACCAGATGTCATATTTGATGGTGACCATCTCTGTTGTAATATCCATATAACCACTCTGAGTATGACTGATATGTATCGAAAAGTTTAGATCTAGTAACAGGCATAATAAAAAAAACTATTCAAATGTTGGACAGAAACTAAAGCCACTATACGGAGCTTAGCGTAGCTCATGATCAAACATAATAGACATTCGCTCTCTGTTATATTTAGCAATGGGTGTTTGAACAATATATATATATATATATATATATATATATATATATATATATATATATATATATATATATATAGATCTAACGAGAAAGAAAAGAATATAAATTAATTCAAAAGTTCCCTTCCTAGTATTAATTTAAAAAAGCGGTCAATACCAACAGAAGAGCAATAATTATTTATTACAAAATGTTACATTCGGACAAAAAAGTAGTCACGATAAATAAAAAAATTTAAACCATGTCATTTATAACTATCTTTGTCGTTTAACTGTCGAGATGCATTCGCATCGAAACAAAAATGCATCTTTTTCGTGAGTACTTGTTTGTCAGTATGCAATATTTTTTACAATATATATATATATATATATATATATATATATATATATATATAAAAGAACGAAAACATTAATTTCAAACAGGGCTTGGCAAAATTCGAGCAATAAGAATTTATTATACACTGTTACATTAGAACATCAACCAAAAAATTGTCCAAGAGTAAGATCAGGCATAGAGTACTGTTGTCATATTTAGGCGGCAGCTACACAGTTTTCTGTTTTCAGTCTCGATAGTGTCCAAAAGCGTCTTTGTCCTTGTAGACGAGGAAATATTTTTGTCTCCCCCCCCGCCTCTGACTAAACACTCTTTGTGTGAGATAATGAAGACACAGCAGATATAAGCGCTCTGATATTCGATCAAAGATTACTGTCTCTTCGTCCCGATTCCGATAGAAAGCAAAAACGAATTTGGTATTTTTTTTTAAGCGTTTCACCTCAAGCAAGGCAAGAAGCCACTAGGATGAAAGGGGTTCCAGAAGATTTGGAGCAAGATCAGATAGGTGTGATAGAGGAGAGGATGAGGAGAATGATAGTGGATTATGGAAAATAACAACTACATCTTTTTCCAGACGACTTACGTTACACCTATCTGATCTTAGCTCCATTAGAACCAATTTAAACACACACATACAACCTTACCAGACTACATTAGAAACATACTAGTAGAAAACACAAATATAATAACTTCATCCACTTGTAAAAAAAAGATTAAAAATAATGGAAACTTTAATAAGAAAAAAGCCAACTCTTAACAATATTAACTACGAACAAGGCCACAATGTGCTAAATGTATTCAGAAACTAAAAACAGCTCTACAACGCACTAAAACATACACATAATGCACACACTCAATTAATCTAAAAAATTGAATCATCCTTAATAAGGGCTAAATGTATAGCCGAAATTGTAAAACATTTGGATAGTTTTTACACACTTTTTGTCCAGAAAAGAAAGCTCTTGTTCGAACACAAGAAAAATTAAATAAAAAAACTTAAACGTAGTACCCTGCCTGTCGTTTTTAATGAAACATGCATAAACGAAGGATTGCTGCTAAAATATACAACTATATATATATATATATATATATA
Source organism: Acanthosepion lycidas (assembly GCA_963932145.1). Lineage (NCBI taxonomy): Eukaryota > Metazoa > Mollusca > Cephalopoda > Sepiida > Sepiidae > Acanthosepion > Acanthosepion lycidas. The sequence goes on from OZ010571.1 coordinate 107,867,998, forward strand.
TATATATATATATATATAAATTTTGACAGATCCCTTGATCCATCATTGTCTACCCCGGTAAAAACGGTGTACTAAATGTTATATGAATTTTAATATTTGAATTATCCGCGTTAAAATGATCTTAATATAAAGAGCATATGAGAATTTTGGCATATATAATATCAAGAAAATTAAATATGAAAGAAGCATCTTTTTATTGATGTTATTGTGTAGGAATAAGTTAACTATTATTTATCGGAATTATTTTCTTCTAAATATACGTTCTTATGATAGTAAAAGTACCTAGAAAAAAAACTGGTTTAGTTGCATGTTTAACCTTAATGTTTGGTATACGCCGTTTACTGTATCTAAAAATATCGAAATAAATTTAATGAATTTAATTTTGATATTAACTTTACATAACGTTCTTAATAATTTATTTTCTGCCAGTTTTGTAGTAGAAAATATGACGTTTCTTCATATCTTATGATGTTTTGAAAATACATATTATAACGAAAAGGACAAGTGTTTCATTAGAATAAAAGGTCATCATCAATATACGTGTTGTTATGAATAACAATCACATAGGGAAGCTGTTAAATTAAATTCATGTGACAAATATTAGAATGTTTTGCTTTTTAAAATTTCCCTGTGTACAAACAGAATCGAAGAAAAAAATGTCTGTAAAAAATTAAATATGACAAAACATTATTAAAATTAACATTCATGAGAAGCACTGTGTAATGATTGACTAGAAAAAAATTGTATTAATAAATTATTCCTTTAAAACAAATAAAATTAAAATGCTGCGTTTCGGTGTAAAAAGCGTGTTAAAAATTCAAAATATTTTTCAAATTTTGTTCAAAAGAGTAATACAGATTACCCAAAAATAAATAAAGTTTATCATTAGTGATCAACTAAAATTAAAAATTTCATGGAGAATACAGGAACCCCTCGATTTGTGCAGCTAATGTGTACATCGGTAACTATTTTAAAAATCAATTTTCAATTAGTATGGTTGAACTGAAAATGTTTTACCGCACTGTGTATGTAACAATCTTGTTTTGTTATATAAAATTCTAGCGAACGAATAAAAAAAACCCATTAATTGAATCCGCATTAATCGAGGGATCCCTGCAATATTAAATTAACTTTGAGTAAAAAAAAAAGTTACGTAAATTCCATGTAAGAGGACCAATGTTTGTAAATACATTGTTTTAGTAAATTCCGCAAAAAAGATTTTGTTTTTGCAATGAAAACATAAAATATTATACCAAGTCCGAACGATATGGTAGTAATAAATATTAAACTACAATTAAATAAGATAACATTATTCAAAATGTAAAAGCAAAATAATTTTGAGTAACATACAGCTGTTAACTACTGCAAACCCAAACCAAAACTATATATTTTCGCACCAATTTATATATTAACAAAGAACTCTTCGACTTACGCATCCATATAATTACTGGTGTAGCAATTTCGAACTCTCTTTGGTTCCCTCAACTACAGTTTTGTAGCCGAGAAAGTCATTAATTTCGATACTGTGTTTGTGCCTTAGCATGAAAGCAAAGTTTAGCAAACTAGATTATCAGCTCATAACTACGGTAAAGATTTTGGTCATCAATAAGTTATTTTTAGTCATGGCTTTTTCCAAAGTTTGATGTTTTTAACATCCCGATGTTCAATTTTTAAAAACTATTTTTCCTATATTCAGTATAAACTCGACTAAGAATGACCTCGTTCTTTTTTAATCTCTGAGGCACATGTATCAAATTCTCGCATCATATGTGTATTTTTTAAATTAATTTTTCAACCATTCCAGCACCAGAATTTTGACATCATATTGAATAACGGGTCCCAAAACTGCAGTCAATATTGATTGCTTCGTGAGAATAATTTCGCTCATGAAATTTGGGAAGCCTCCAGCAAAATATTGTTCATCTTTTATTCAAGATGAATGTATCGCCTTATTTAATTGAAGATGTCGATATAAATTATAAAGAGCCCCGCGTTTATTTGTTTATCATTTTCTTTTTCAGACACAATAGAAATATTTTGGAAATGGGCACACCTGTGTCAATGTCATTGCGTATGATACGGACGTTGGGAATAAGCAGGTGTTAAATCTGGGAGGCAATCATTCCAGGGCTGCAATTCTAGACATGTTTCTCTGAGATAGAGATAAAGAGAAATTTCAATAATGGCGGACACGGAAATGTTGGCCTTGGAGCTTACTAAATTTCGACTAATAAATCTCAGCGGAAAATAAGGTATATTTAGAAAGATCAAATTTATTGCGCTACTTACTTAGGTCTGCCTCCCCTGCACTCGTAAAAAAACAGTAAAATATATAAATATAAATCATCAAACAAATATACACTTAAATTTATGTTCATAATACAACCAAGGAAAAGTTAAAGCGGGATAAGAATTTGAAGAATGAAATATGTAATGTAGAATAAAGTTTAAATTGTTCGTGGATAATTCTATTTTTAAATTAAATATAAGGTTTGGGAAAACGCAATATTTTGAAGGAAGTGCATCAGATTGCACGTAACTTTTTGTTTGTCTTTGGTATAAGGAGACAGAAATTGAAGCCGTTAAGTTGTTTAAATTTTTGCAGAAGTGGCACAAAAAATTTCTGAACCAGTCATTATTAGAAAATTGAGTTGAGCAGAAATTATTTGATTTACACAAATAAGAAGTTGTGAAAATTTTATTGTATCTATTTTTCATAAATACCAGAATAGTGATTTTTTTAGGAATATTCAAATTGTAGAAACGTTTATGTTGAACATTATTCTTACAGATATGTATGTATGTATGCATGTATGTATGTATGTATATATGTCTATCTATCTATCTATAGTTTATGAAAAACTAGTTAATCCATATGGGTCGACCCACGGAGGATAAAATCCAGAGAGTTCATTGTAAATCCAGAGCAAATAATTTAAATAGCGTGAGTTTAAAATTCTTTATATGGGGGTAAATTTTTAAATTGATAATTTAATTTTAATTTCAAATAGATCACCCTTTAATAATCATTATTGATGATAAAATATTTAAATTGGAATTTTTTTTTGATATGTATGTAGGTGTTAATACATGAAATTATCTGTGTGTATCGATACATGGGCACCTGTATGAGTGATTGCACATGTAAAGGAACGTATGTATATGTGAGATTTGCATGGGTGTGTATACAGTATATGACAGAGCAAGATCTTTAATATTACCTTCAAATATTTATCCATATTAACTTAATTAAATTTTAAGTAAAAGAGATTACCCATCTAGAAACAGTCACGAGTTAAATTTAAACTGATAGAGGTGTCAACTTAATAATAAATAATAATTTTTTTTTTTTAAATCAAAAAGATTACTTATATTTTAAACTAATATAAACTTATATTTTAAACTAATATAAACTTATATTTTAAAATAAAATTTTATTATTTTAATGTACTTTCTATGAATATTTTTCTAATCAACTATTTCATAGAAAATCCTCATATTTTTTTAAAATTAAATCACTGATAAACATCAAATTAAATTGGTTGTAGACAGTTTAGACATTCAAATTTATATCAAACATTATAATCTTTATGAAGCACCAAAACAAAACTTTCAAATTAAACCAAATGACAGCGTCTTCTTCGAGCCTGTTCTTTCCAAAGAAAATAAGTGAGACCTTCTCTCATGACTTCCTTCTCTCTTTTTCTTATGTCTTTTTCTCCTCTACCCCTTCTATATCAATATATAACTTCTGTTAAGTTAACCGTTTAAATATGTCAGTGTCTGGAACTCCTCAAGTAATTTTAAGTATGAAAGAATAGAAACTTTAAATTACATCTAACTCACTCATGTCTTCTCTCTTCCCCCTCTCTTCCCCCTCACTTCCTCACTTTGTTAATTTACATATGCTTAATACGGCCCGTCAGAAATGTGTAAATTTATTTTCATTTTTCGTTTCAACCTTTGGAAGTAAAGTCTGATGATCCGCAGTCCTTTAAAAGGGCTGTAGTGAAATAATTTATTACATGGAACCTTAAAGTGATCTGTTTTTATTTACATATATATATATATATATATATATATATATATATATAAGTGATCTGTTTTTATTTAATATATATATATATTAAATAAAAACAGATCACTTTAAGGTTCCATGTAATAAATTATTTCACCACATATATATATATTCTTCACCGGTGACACGACACGGAGTTTTCGTGGTCAAATTCAGGTGCTCTTACACACACACACACACACACACGCACACACACACACACACACATATATATATATATATATATATATATATATATATATATATATATATATATGTGTGTGTGTGTGTGTGTGTGTGTGTGTGTGTGTGTGTGTGTGTTCGAATAACCTAGACATATTATGCCTATTTATTTTTATTTTAATTCTCTCAATTTTTCATACCGTTCATATAATACTGAGTAAGAAAGATGGCATACTTTTGGATATTTCTTTCAATCTTATCCGAGATCGTGTTCAGGAGTGAATTACTAATTTTAAAATTAATTTAATTGATAGCTGTGAATTTTTTTTTTGTGAATGCGCATGAAACGCGTTCCGATATATTCAATTTACGTTAATAAATTTAATTTTTTTAAATTTTTAATTTTGTAACAGCATTAAGTAATCGATCCATGACTTTGAGGGTATTAAGATAAAAATAAATAGACAATATATCGTAATTATTCAACTAAACATGATTACATGAAGGTATGCTGCCAATATATATATATATATATATATATATATATATATATATGAATGAACAGCAAGATCACAGCGTTCAAAACATTCATTTTAAAACAGTGCTCAATGCAAAATGTAGAGCCGTAACTATTTATTTATTTCTTATGCCGTGTTACATTAGAACATGCACATATACTCTTTTCAGGTGGGCAATATGGATGTAACTTCCTGATTCCCCACCTGATAATACGTTTAATTTTTTTTCCTTTTGACATTGAAACAAAAACGTACAATTTTTTCGTGGATATGTGCATGTTCTGATGTAACACTGCATATGAAATGTCCATCAAGATCACCGAGAAAGACTCTATTACTGAAGCGGCGACATGTAAAAGACCGTTTGAATTTTGTAAAGAAATATGACATTGAATCTAATGATTTCTGGGAGAAAGTAATTTGGTCAGACAAAACGAAAATTAAGCTTTACGGACGAAACATGCGCACTCATGTATGGAGGAAAAAAGGAGTGGAATACGAGCCAGCAAATAGCATCCCTACAGTCTAACATGGGGGGGTGGAAATATTATGATGTGGGGTTGTTTTTCCTCAAATAGAATAAGAAAAATGAAAATCACCAAAGGAACAATGAATGCTGCAAAATACACTCAAATTTTGTCAACTCAACTCTTGAACAGTGCCACATCTTTGAGACATGGTCGTGATTTTGTATTTGAGCAAGACAATGACCCGAAGCATACTGCTAAAAAACTAAGAATTGGTTTAATAATAATGACATTAATGTACTTTAATGGCCAAGCCAATCACCGGATTTAAATCCAATCGAAAATTTGTGAAAACTATAGTAGTTATGAGTTCATAAAAGAAATGCATCGAATTTAAACAAACTGAAGAAAATTTGTGAAGAAGAATTGGTCAAAATACCAACAAGTACCTACAAGAAACTAGTTGAAGACTATGGGAAAGGACTAGAGGCTACTGTACTAAATATTAGTAAAGTATGTTAAATAATTTTGCATATGGGTTATTTAATTTATTGTTAATAAATGTTTCTCAAAACAGTGGTTTTAAATTTTCCTTCTATGTTTTGATCGATAATGTTCGTTTAAATATTTCCTATAAGTTTCGTTGAAATTGATCTGTTATTTTTTGAGATATGTAAGAAAAACCAATGTATTAAATACTTTTGCTACCCACTGTGTGTATATATATATATATATATATATATATATATATATATATATATATATATATATATATATATATATATATATAGTTTATGCAAAACTAGGTAATCCGTATAGGTAGACCAATAGAGGCTGATATCCAGAGAGCTCAATGTAAATTCAGAGCAAATATGTTTGAATAAAAACAGATAACTTTAAGGTTCTATGTAATAAGTTATTTCACCACAACCCTTTTAAAGGGCTCTGGATCATCAGAATTTACTTCCAAAAGTTGAAATGAAAAATGAAAAGAAACTTACACGTTTTTGACGGTTCGCACCAAGCGTATGTGAGATTAACGAAGTGAGGAAGTGAGGTGGGAGAGAAGATATGAGTGAGTTAGATGCACCATTTCGATTCCTTATCCTTAACCCCACTCTGTTTAGGCTAGACGCCTCTTAACATATCTAGATAGCATACGTTAAGTTAACTTATTACATGGAACCTTAAAGTGACCTGTTTTTATTCAAACAATATATATATATATATATATATATATATATATATATATATATATATATATATATATATATATAATTATTACTATTTTTATTTTTCATTATACGTGTGTTATTGTGAGAGAAAGAAGCAAAGATTTATTAATTAATCTGTATATTTTATATGGATATATGCATATCTTCATTTATAATGTTTAATTAAATTTGGCATAAAGATACAAGCATTGGAATGCTCGGTGAGGATCAATCTTAGTAGTAATACTTAAACAGATTAACGAGTTAAACAGTGATCCTATGCCGAAACAAAAACATGTCTATTCGTGTCAATAAAACAATCGCCATCCATTCACAATAATATGACTTTTGATACTTTTTTATCATAGTTATTACTAGATGAGCGTTTTGCATATGTCAACTCTCTTTAGGTGCAAATCAAAGACATACTGGTTTATCTAGTTGTTCTTTAAATACCAATAACTGATGAAGGAGGCTGACAATATCGAAGTGACGTATGCGAAATGTAATGATTATATATTTATGCCTATCCTTTGTACATAGAGTAAAGATGAAATTAGTTTATTCACCTCTCGAAAGGAGATACTAAAATTAAGGTAACATTTTACTGTCTAGCGCAAGGGTGATAATCATCCTCTCTTAAACTCTGGTCTGCAATCTGGGTTATTTACAGCTGGCCACTAACTGACTAACCATCTAAATCCTTGGGGTCAATTTTGAGCTCTTTTTATGTGGACGTACGCAGTTAGTTAATAGATAGTGTAGTCTCTTTGTTGGATGATTTTTGCTAAAAAGATTTGTTTTTTTTTTTTAAATTCGCCAAGAAAAAATCATGCTAGCACGTCAAGAGAAAAGGGAGTCATGTATAACGTAGCATCGGGGTAATTATTGTTGTTATTATTGTCTGTTTGATATTTCTTTCCTTTTAATATCTCTCTCATACTCATTACCCGCTGAGTTCAAAACAGAAACTTTAAGTCAGAAATTGCTTCATGACATATTTGAGTAAAAATGAAATAAACGTACGCATATTTTACATAGTTAAATTATTGTTTAGGCTGTGATGTCATGTGGATTTTTGACATTTCTTTTTAGCCTGGGATCCCTTCAATACGTTTATCAGAACGATTTCCAATCAAACCTAGTGATCCAACCACTACTGGAATCACTGATGTCTTCATGTGCCACATTTCCGAGAATTCTACTTCATTTTTATACTGTTAATTACATATGAAATTTGACGAGATATATTCCATGTCCCACTATCCCTCACCTACCATGCCATGTCAAAAAATAGTGAATCATCCAAATTCCTTTCGTATTCTTGAAGTAAGAGTTAAGTTACATTCTGTTTGACAAATTATTACCAAATAAGAACAAAACCCAGTATACACCTATTGTACCCAAGAGATCATTTAAAACAGGAAGAGAAAATTTACCGAACCTCTGGTTATCGACCATAAGAGAAAAAATACTAACTCCCCCAAAAAGGGATCTAAGGAGAGGGGTATTAAGGGGTCCACCCCTTTTTATACAAGTGGACTCGCTCAGTGCGTACTTGTACTGCTGCCGGTGAATACCTGGGAGTGACAGTGATACAGTGAGAGAGTGAGAGTGTGAGGTAACCGCTTTGTAGCGGTCACAGTTGCAAGCACGTAGACTCAGAAGGAAGTCATACTTCGATACTGAATTTCCCAGACTGTATATATATTATTATTGCTACTAACCGCATTTCTGGATCTACTAACCGTATCACCAATTGTATTATTACGTCAATACATTTATTTGTTATATTTCATTCCTGCGTTTGTCATTCATTTGAGACAGGATTTCATCCCGGAATCCATAACACATTCGGACAGAGTCTTGCCCCAAACCACTGCTTTGTAGTACAGACTACCCGCAAGATATTTTTTCTGTTCACTAAAATCTTGATCTCTGTAAGTCTAGGTTTAACCGTTATCCTTCCTTCATAACCCCGCGTATTTTACTTATTACCCTTTCTTACGCTTCTAAAGCACGATCCAGTAACCTGTAGCCTTGGGTAGCGCTTGAGATTTGTATTTAGTGAATGTTAGAATAACAAAATTAACAAAGTCTGAGTGCAAATTGATTCAACTCACCGGTAATCACCGTGATTGAAATATCGCATTGTTCTGGACAATCTCAGTTCTTCGTCAAGTTTTTAATACATCAAATCGAGATTCGATTTCATTCAGAATTCAGAATACGCTCGCAATTAAGGAAAAGATCCTAACCTTCATTTTATGTATACGTCTCAGTTTTTGCAAGAGAAGCAGGGATATATAAATTTTTTTGATTTCTTCTTCCCCGTCCTAACGTCCACTGGCACAGACATTTACCTGATCTCAACTCGATAACATTCTCTTTGTTTACAAGTTTCGTCTTCTCTGTTGGGTGGCCTGGTCGATCCGGTTCTGTGTTTTGTTTATTTTTATTAATAGGAAAGGATACAATTATTATATTTTATTGCTTGCTGTGTAGTATACGTTTCATCTTATTTTGAAGTAGCTTGTAACTTTTCATTCATGATTGAAATATTTTTTCTCTGTCTGCACTTTTGATGTTTCTTTTTTTTTCATATTTGACATATTACTCTCGGTGCATCTACGAATATTGTCGGCTACAGTAACAAGATATGATTTTTTCAGGGACTTTCTGTATATCCATGTCCGAGAATTTTCTTCTGTGATATTTTCTGTCTGCTTCTGAATTTTACGTAGAGAAATATTTATTTTTCAAATATGACTTTTCTTGTTTTTCTCTCTATTATTTTTTCGTTGTATTTTTTCTCTTCTTTCACTGATCACGATATTCATAACATTTTTCTGTAATGTTTTGAATATTATTGAAATCGCTTTTTGATAACTTGAACTAAGTTCTCAATGCGAATGATTACTTCATCCTTCTTTTCTTTTTTATGCTTATTCCAACACTGTATATCTTGATAGACAAAGAATTGCCTCATATTATGTAACCTTCTGATCCAGTTATCTGATGACTTGAGGAGATGTTCTTTCTGCGCCTAGAAAGGATTACGCGTCATTCACTTTTGTTTCTTTCCACAATATCTAAAATTATAGTATTTCTATAATTTTCAATTTTTTTCTTATCCTCATGAAATATAATTTTCTTATGGCTATGCTTCATTTCCTCACTTTTACTAATTTACCTTCTAATATTCCATATTTGACGAGGCACGGTGGAGTAGTGGATAGCGACTCGGATTGAGGAATCGGAGAGCCGAGTTCAAATTCTAGTTTAATTATATTCACTTACGTGCTAATAACCTTGGGAAATGTATTAAGCCTCCTGTTTTCCCTCCAGCTATGGGTAAATAGCAGGCAACTGCTCTAGGAGAAGGTCAACTCTGAATACAAAACCTGTGGAGTGTTTTTGGGGACCTTGTGTCCGTAGTGCACCAAGTCTCTGTATTCGGTCCTCCTGGTTCTGCACAAAGCCTTCACCACTATAATTAAATATGTGCTGGTGTCTGAGCTGTCGGTTTCTAGGAACTGAACGGCTTGACCCTCATACGTCGAATATGACAGGAGAGTTCACCATTCTTTATTTATATCAGTATTGTGTGATTCAAATGTCATTATTGTTTTGTTTCCTCCACCTCGATTAAATATGTTTCCAATAATCATCAAGGATTCATTGCGCTTTATTCATATTTTATAAACTTGGATACCATTTCGATGTTACCACATAAATTATTATGTCTTTTAACCAAAGCCCACGCGTTTATTATTTTGCTTTGTGTCGAGGAGTCCACCCCTTTTTATACAAATGAACTCACCCAGTATATACATATACTACTGCAAGAGCGAGACGAGAGTAAGAGAGAGCAAGAGTCGAGTCGAGTCCAGAGTGACAGAGTAAAAGGTTGTAGGTAACTGGAAGAGTGAGGGTGAGGTAACAGCGTTGTAGGAGTCACAGTAAGCGAGCACGTAGACTCAGTAAGAAGTCATACAGCGATACTTCAATACCAAAGACTATATAGATATTTTGCTACTAACCCGTCTTCCTGGATGTATTATTACGTTAATACATTATTTACCTATATTCATTCCTCGCGTTTGTTATTTTATTGGTACCAGATTTCCACCCGGAATCCACAACACTTTGAAAATTTGAATAATTAATCATCTTAGAATTATAATTAAATGCTCGTTTTCTTGGTTATGGCTAATTTCTTTTCTTTGGCTGCTGATTATTTCAATCTCATCCTGAATATGACAGAAGTGAATACATAGTTGTTTGAAATATTTCTCTTCCGAGATCTTGCACTGTTCAGGATTCGTCTTCGGTTACTAGAACCTATTTGAAGTTTTTCATAGAGTTACAAATTATTTTTACCATTGTTTCATTAATCCTCATCATTATTTGATCGATACATAACAGGTGTTCTCGACAATATAATTCCTCTCATCCTGTCTTTCTATTCTTCTATTAAAAGACCAGTTTTCCATTGAGAGGCATATTTATTCTAGTGTTTTACCATTAGGATGTTCCCTTCCACGTATATGCATGATAGTAGCGTATTTCTTCGCCTGTTTATATTTTCCATTTTTCTTTACCATGATGACATTTTCTGTCTCTGATTATTCAGTTCTGCAGATTTTTCTAATTATTTTCTTAATTATTTCACCCCAAGCAAGGTAATAAAAAATGCGGGGGAAAAGGGCTTAATGTTAGAATTTTGGGGTACCTTGGTACTAGTGCGCCAGCCAAAATGATCTGACTCATTTTATAGTTCAGCAATAGAAGTGTTAATCAATCAGAAAGCTCAAAACATTCAATGCGACGTGTATAAAGGCGGCCATGTTTTTTTACGAATATTCACTGCCAACCTCTGATATCGAAGACTGAAGAATTACGGAACATATTACGGCGATATCGTCAGATTCAGTAGAGTGTCTGACTGATGAGTGTTAATCTTTAACGTTGTTTCATTGAACCGATTACGTCCTGCGCTGGATTCTATATTTATAGACTATGGCGAACATGGTCAACACTTAAAAAGAAGGGAAAAACAGTAAAAGAATAGGATTGAAATCGACAGATGATAATTAACTTCATATTTGAATTTCTTAAGATCGAAGTTGACAGGAAAGCAGAAACCCGAAGGAGAGGCCCATACGCGAGTTATGTGAAAGAATAACCTGTTAGCATAGAAATTAGGGTTATATCTTGCAATTTCAATTGCAAAATAATAAAAGGCAGCTGCCAATCTACTACTGCGACAGATTCCGTAAGCCGATGTACCAAAGAGGCAAGTTCATCAGAACAAAATATTTAAAGATGTGCCAAAGGAAAGTTACGTTTAAGGGTCAGGGAAATCACTGAAACCGAGATGTCAGATCAGGACCGTTAACGTTAACAATTCTTTACTTTTTTTCAAGAATCTCTAGCTATAAAACAGAAAGCCATTTTCGATACGCAGACGAATGCAAGAATGCTCGAGTACAACATCGTGAACCGATTTTACTAAATAGATTGATTATGAATATTCTACGTCATATCTTTGGAAAACGTGAAACAAAGAACACACATTGATTTGCTCTCCTGGAGGTTAACATCAGTTCAGCCATACCAAGGGAAGATAAAACAGGTTCCTTACGATGGTTACTAGAGAACAGTTTGATTTTCGAGGCGATAGATTTAATAAGACAGTCCTTGGCCTCATTAAAACAATATATGATTTGAATTTTATTTCCTTTTCTTTTTATCTCTGATTCTTATGTTCATTAGTTTTTATCACTATTAATATTGCTACAAAAGAAACAAAGAACATAGAGGCTTTGTCAATATTAAAAACTGTGTTGACTCAGCTATCAATGTATTCGCAGGTTACACAAAGCAAAGCAATAACTGATTAATTAGGGAAAATAGAATATCCAACAGAAGCGACATGAAGAACATGATGTAAATCCATAACTCAGGTTTGGGGAAATAACAGTTCCATGATTTCAGGATATAAAAGACAGGAATGTCAACAGAAATAATGTAGACGTAGTTGGGTAGAGCTTGCTACAAGAGAAAATAGATCACTTTTAGAAAAGTATTAGAACGATTTTATCCATGGAATTTCAGATATAATATAGCAGAATATTAAATGTATTATCTCATGCTACAAAAATGGCAGCTATTAATATACTGTGACATAAAATGTTTCCATGGCTGTTTACTCTGAATATTATGCAAATTGCACTGGCAGTTTATTTTCGCAGACATTGCACTATGCTTACTGGAAATGAGGGTAAGTTAATGCGAACATACGCAAAACATATTTCAGTAACTACAATATCATCTAAGAAGCTGTTACATCTTTTTCCACCCTTGACAAAAGTTGTATTTTTTTCATTAAGGATTTGTTGTACTAAATATTTGTACAGTATAAAGTCCAATAGACACCCAACATATAGGTTTACTGAATAATTCCAATTGAATCCATTACATCCACTAACGTGCTAATACTCTTGGGAAAGGTAGGAATCCTCTTCTTCACCCCCCAGCTATGGGTAAACAGCAAGGCAGACTGGGTTCTATAGCCATGGATGGAAACTGGTCTAACGCAGAAATAAATGGCAATCTATTACTGGAAAATCTGCCTCGTCAGTTATGTATCGAAATATACGTGATCGCCTACGAGTGTATCACGCATAGCACATAACTGACTGAATACATGTACGTAAGAAAATGAATTAAGTGCAGATTATGAGGTTAAGTATGATACATAATAATTGACCTTACACAACATGAAGTTCACATAATAGTGATATTTGAAGTATCCAATGTGTAGTCTATTCCATTATTTAGTTATTTTCGGAAATATACAGTCTGATTGAAACCTCCATCTTACAAAGACAATGAGGACGATTTAAAATGTGTAGATGGTATAGCGAGCCCTAGCTTTAAATATCCGAATTAACCGAACTACTTAATATAGCTCGTCCGAACATTTACCATGGAAATAGCGATATATTAACGTTAGTCTTACAACATTTATTTTACGGGAAAAGGGTTGTATGGTCGAAACTAATTGCCTAAATGCTGGAGTGAACGCTGTTGAAGTCTGTCAAAACAAGAAAGTGAGGATTGGGTACCTCCATCCTAGAAACGTTCTTTGTTTTGATTTAACTCTTGTAAAGGGGGAACCACGTACTTTCTGGAGAGGTAAAAGGAAACGATCATTTTTCCATCATCATTGGTGAGGTTTCGTATATATTTGAGTTCTACTTGGGATCTACTGTGAACTTTAGTCCTAAGAGACGTTCAAAGCAAGAATCCTCATTAACAGTATAACTGCATATCTTGATGAGCGACCAAAAGGAAACGAGGTAGGAAAAGACTGACAGGTAAAAATGGATAAGTTAACATTTCTAAAAGTAACAAAAAGACATATTAGAAGAATGTGTAGATTAAATCTGCTTTACCCAAGGAAACTAACCATCAATTAAAGTTACACCACTACTAACCATGGGTATATCATACCCGATTTAGAAAATACCAAAAAATAAAATAAAATAAAAATTAAATATAAAGGTTTATTTGAAATATTTTACATGCAGGCACTTCAAACTTTGTACTTTGAGTTAACATTAATAGGAACTGAAAAAGATATTATTTAGGTAAGAATATCAGGTACAGAAAATTTTAATTAAAATAGGAAAATTTGAGCTGGGTACTATATACCCATGGTTAGTGTTCTAGGGTTAAACAGAAGAGGACTTGATATTTCATTAAATAAGGCAAGAAGTGAAGAGTATTCCCTCGAGAACAGAACTCAATCAAGATGTAATGGACTATGAAATTATTTTAATATAATTCATAGTCCTGATGACTAAATAACGCCATCATTTGACGAAACGTCTTACCTTTTTAGATATTCAAATGAAGTCTTCACCATCAGCCGGGAGTCTAAAATATCACGAATGTACTCTCTATAGGGGTGGAAAAAATATAAAAACCAAAAACAGGGGCAACGTACGAAGTTAACTCGTACAGACTCAAATATTAACCACCAGTATTCATCTATTTCTGAACTGAGTAAATCATAAAAGACTGAATATATGACATATTTAACTATACCCTAACTAAATAAATGCTTTCAGATCCAAATTTAAATTACCAATATGAGATATTTCACTATACCTGAAACAAATAAATGTTTACATTTACATATGTAAACAACTACTATTTATCTGTCAACCAAATGTGAGCAGTTTCAAATATATACAAACAATATTTACCTATTTTTGATCCAATAAATGCTTTTGTATACAATGTAAATCGGTATAGATTCCAATAAATACGACCAATATTTACAAAGTAATTGCATGTTGACGGAAATACAAATGGCCGTTGTTTACCCCTCCACGAACCTGGTAAGTGGAGTAGTGGTATTAAAAAAGTGACAACGGTGCTAACTAACATCAGCCATGCCAACACATCCTCAAACATTGTTTTGTTTTTAAATAAATATGGCTACAAATGTATCCAGAAATTGGAACATTTCGATTCATCCTCCTATATGGGAAAAAATGCGTGACAATTTCTTCACAGACAAGAAGACTTGAAGCAGTAGCGGATTGGTTATAGAGAAGGATGCTAATAATATAATGGATGGAACATGCGACTAATGTGGAAGCTTTAAGGGAAATAGAAGCAAAAGGACTGATTCGGATGCTAAAGGGACAAATATTACTAAGAGCTGCACGGGAGTTGATGTGGAAAGCCATAGATTACGTCTTGAAGCGACATGGCGCAAAAAATATTTTTTTAACCCAGAAGACCACACTTGCTTGGCAACATGTGAAGTTCGAGCGCATTATACAGCTGGTAAAATTAAGATACTGACGCCTATTTTAGGTGGGTATTATTTGCTAAAATAGTCTAGGTTTAGTTTATTAGAGTACTGAAATAATAAGGCACTCGGTGTGAATCGAATTTCATTCATTCAGGGCACTACTCTTCGAAAACTGTCTCAATGGCCTTTGTCTCTCTAAAACCTGATGCTTCTCATTGGTGCTGTGTTGTTAAAAATGGTAGTGATATATGTTTAAATCTCGCAAGACAGATTGATACTAGCAGGGCTGATTGAATGCAAAACATGGAAAGTGGAAGGCAACTCATAAACTAGTTTCAGTGAATGGATGGCGGAACAAGTTTTAGGAGAGATGACAAAAAGACAAAATTTATTAAGAGCTACAGAAATCCTGAAATTGTATACAGCTATTATCGCTTAGGTCCTGAAGAATCCATTGAAGAAGAACCTTGAATATGCAGATAGAAAGTGTCAGATTTTAGAAGTATATTGCATTTCTACAAGAAAAGGAAAAATAACTCTAGTATAGAGCATGATTTTACCATTTCCTACGCATCCAACAATTGCTCATGATTCAAGTCCAGTGATAAAGCA
The DNA here is from genome assembly GCA_963932145.1 of Acanthosepion lycidas. Classification (NCBI taxonomy): domain Eukaryota; kingdom Metazoa; phylum Mollusca; class Cephalopoda; order Sepiida; family Sepiidae; genus Acanthosepion; species Acanthosepion lycidas. Next base: position 107,883,885 of record OZ010571.1, read on the forward strand.
GCCAATCAACTTTCCACGTTCTTCATTGGGAATAATGCCAAAATATTCTTAAGAACGTTTCCTTTGCCGTGCTCTTCCTGCACCAATCTCTTTTTAACCAGATTTTGGAGAGTGAGAACCGTTCGGAAGTTTTCAGCACCTATTGATTATAGAAACGAACGAGAAACGATGCCAATTTCATTAACCTTTCCCACAACTCACAATGGTCGCTTATCAAGGAATAGGTACACGTGGATTGGCAACGTCTCAGGCCCGTAGCCCGAAAAAGGTTGGGTTTTTTTTTCAACTGCATATATATAGATACCTGTATGCATTGGTACATTTTGATGTTATTCTCAAAGGATTTTATAAATGAAAATAACGACTCGAAATGAACAAATCTACTAGATATAAATTAAGTCTAGATTAAACTTGAACATCGAGGAAATGGCGGAAAAGAAAATGCTATACTAGTCGTCATGTAGGAAGGAAATCTCTGCCTTGTAAATCAGTGTTAGAAACGCTGATTTCTAAGCAGATCAAAAACCGCTATTTCGTTGGGTATTTTAGAAATAGGCAATTCATTTATTTTTACATATTTTTCTGAAAGAAAACTTTAGAAAATATTTTTTACATGTTTTTTTCTGCTATTATACTCTTCATATTGGGTTCAAAATATAAAGCATTTCTTTGCACCATTCATTTTTATGAATAAATGTAAAAATTGGTTTATATAAAGAAATATAGAGAACGACAATTAAGTATAAGATTATAGTCGCCATTTTCGATACCTTAATTTATTTACAGTCGATCTTCGTATTTTTAGTCAACTGTCAAAATATTTTACTTTTGCTCTTAAATAAGGTATCAGAAATAAAAAAGCTCACTAGAAAAGATGTAGCCTAGGGTCTTCTCCGTCGTTGGAGGAATACCTCCCTGACTAATTATGTATTCGGTGGTGTAGCCGTACACCCGACATTTAATAAATTTCGGGATGACAATGATATTTAACCCATAGCTGAAGGTTTGAATTCAGAGTTATCATTCTCTTAGACCGATTACCATCCAATGCTACAGGAATCTGTCCTGATCTTTACCGCAAGCTCGTTGGGAGAGATGGACTCACACATATCAAAAGGGTAATTGCACGTAAGTAAATGTAACGATCTCCACTGGAATTCGAACTCGGATCTCCGATTTCTCAAACCAAGCTTCTATTCATCAATCCACTGTAATTAAAAATAGCACTGCTTAAATAATTCATTCAAAAGTTGTCTGCATTTCTAACCCACAAATTCTATTTTCGGATTTATTTTGTTATCATTTCACATCTTTTCAGACAGCATATCCTTCGATATTAAGAAATGCCACAACATATTGGTTAGGTCAATGGAAGCATTTGAGAGACTTGGAAAACATATTGGCTGAAATCCTATGATAAAAACAATAATGAATTATGACCAGTCAGTTATGTGCCAGGCGTGATACACGCTTAAGCAATCATGTATCTTTCGATACATGAGTGACGAGACAGATTTTTTCTCCGCAGTAGTTTGCCATTACTTTCTGCGGTAGACCAGTTACCATCTGTCCTGCTATTTACCCATAACTGAGGTGTGTGTGTGTTGGGGGCGGGTAAAAGACGAGATTCCATACCTTTCCCAATGATATTACTACGTAAGTGAATGTAATGGATTTGAATGGAAATCGGACTCGGCTCTCCGATCCCTCAATCCGAACCGCTATACATTACTCCACCGTGCCTCCAATTATGATGTAATTCCAAAAAATATATATGGGTTAGTTTATTTTAACCAGATTATCTGAAGTCCTCCTGCTATGCTATGTCGAGAGAAGAGTGATTACACAAAAAGAAACACATATTGCTGCCATATCTAGTCTAGAGCTCCATAATGTTAACTTGCCAGTTTTGACTGAGTTCAAATGCATTTACGTCGATTGCTAGTGATTAAATATTTTCAACCGTACACATCCTTTTTCATAGACAATCTTACCACAGCTTTATCGTTATTTCCATGCTAAATGTTCAGACGATCTACATTCTTTAGTACCAAAACTTGATACCCCTTATAATTAAGATCCACTATACAAGTGACACCCAATCCCTGGTAATAAGGTAGTTTCTTTCCGAGAATTGCTACTTTGTGAATGACTCCTGACAAGATAAATTCCCGACCAATACAAAATCTTTAACATAACGCGTTCATTTTCAAACTATTTATTATTATTGATGACTTGTTGTTGCTAAATACCTGTATACAAATCTATCAATTTGCTACTGGCCACCGCACACTTACAGTGGCTATAGGTGATTTATTGGCTTTAACGCTCCCCTATACACGTACATGGAAAATCGAGATATAATAGGTATTAGATATTTTGTCTAAGATAACCGCAGATTAGAAATAATTCAGGGAAAAATAAGTTCATGACTTATTCATAAGTCTACTGAATCAGAAACTGCTTGATAAACAATTGGCAAACAGTTCAGTCCCTTCATCCGCTGATTTGACTCATTTTAACGCTATATCCTTGCAGTAAGTACGTGATCATGGCTCTGCACAGCTTCCTTTTCATTTTAATATTTATGAATTTTCAGTATATTTTTGGTAAAGACTGGATTATTTTCCGGTCGATATCACAGTTTTCAATACAAGGTATTCTTCACACCAGACTGGTTGCCGCTTAAGCACTGTACCATGCTATTTACTCCATAACGGTGGGTAGAAGATAAAGATTTATGCCTTCTCCAAGGGTATTAAAGCGAATGTGAATGCAACAGAAACTGATGAAATATGAACTAGATACAGCGATTCTGCTTCTAGCGCTGATAACCGTTATGCTAACTTTCCGCTTACATTATTGATAATATAATATTGACTTATTTGATGCAAAAATTTATCAACCTTGTCTTCACCTAAGCAATATCTATGCTTTCGTGCATGAAGTGTCCTCCCAGTGGACAGAAGGTGTGTAATTTTTTTAATATGTTTATTATACTGTGTATTTATTGCTTCTGTATTCGTCAGTGACTTAGTCCATTTGTGATATTTTAAAAAAGGTTTTCGCTAGTGTTGGTTCTCTGTGCAGTAGGCGAAACTATTTGTTAATCAAAAACTATGCAGTGACTCATAATTTTTTTTTCTAGTACATAGAAAATCATATATTTATTTCAATCACTAAAATTATACGGCATATGTGTTCTACTGATTCTATGTAGCTCTGATAAAAATGTACCCATTTCCCTGGATGCGAGAGTTAAATCTGTGGTCAGTAGAGAGGCAGAGGGTATCACATGGAATCACCGAGTGTTCTGATTTCTGGTATTTTAAAGGAAGATCAATGGACGTGGTGAGCTTAGCGTAGCAAAAGATGAAGATAAAATGTTCCGTTCGTTATACTCGAGTTATTTCCAAATGCAATTGATAACGGGATAAAGAGAAAACTTTGATGGAAAGAAGACGAAAAAAGAAAAACGTACCCAAATATTTTTATTTTTTATTCGAAACACCAGGAAAAGAGAATATAACACCAGGAACAGAGCTTTTTTTCACTACATTAATTTTATTTACAATATTTACATTATTCGCACTATTGTCCTCATCTTTGTTGCCATATTTATTACAACGTTTCGGCCCTTGTACGCCCCGGCATTCTCCAGGTTGTTGTAATGTCGAACTAACCCCTTATTTCGCTCGCTGGGGTAGACTGTTCTAGTTCCGCGAGCCATGTCTAATGGATATCAGTTATTAATTATTTCCTAATATCTCAATTATAGGCGTTGGTTAGATCCAATGACAGGACCCAAAGTGTTGTGAGTTCAATACCTGTTTAAGACAGTGGAGAACTTGCAGAGGTGAATTAACAGGAGATAACTGATATCAGACATCCGTTAGACATGGCACGTGGAACTAGAAAAGTCTACCCCAATAAACGAAATAAAGGGTTCACTTCAACATTCCAACCACCTGAAGAAGTCCAGAGCGTACCACCGCCGAAACGTTGTGACAAATATGACAACACTGATAAGGACAATAATCCGAATCATGTAAATAGTGTACATAATACATCATCTCAGAAATATAGGCATATACTAATTTTATACACCCTGTTTAATTGATATTGTTTGAATTAGCTATTTTTAGAAATTTAAGAAAGCCATAAATAATTTAATTCATGCATTTGTTTCTCGAATTGGCGACAAAATATTTTAAAAATAACTATTTATTTATTCAATTGTTTATTTACATCGTTATTGATTTATAAACATGCATCAATATGATGAGAGACTACATCTGACAGTAAGACATCTGATCCGTTAATTCAACGTTTTGAGAAGCATCGAATCAACACTTAACTGCTATTATTCTCAAGTCAAACCTGACACGTGGTGGTAGCACCTCTTAGGGTCCCAGCTATGAACACATAGTGAATTCCTAAACAGAAATCAACAATATATTTTGTTAGGAACAAAAGGGATATATGTCATTTGGACAAAGGGGAGCAATTGTCTGCCCGGAAGAGGGTATGGAATATAAAATGATGAGTAAATAAATCTGTTATTGTTACTACACGTGTCTCCGTTTGATCTCTATCAATCCTTGTCTTCCTTGCTCTACGTTACACAGAAAGCAAAAGCCATTAGAACAGGTGATACATCACATTTTTTTATAAAAAGACTACCAACAATACATTTTTGTAATAAACCTAACAGCATGGCCCGGCGTTGCCTGTGCTTGATTCAAAAATCGTACGACTCATACAGAAATCGCTATCACTTGACTTAAAATATTTTTGCCCTTCCTTGCCTTTAAAGGAGTGCTCTTTGCCGTGCTGATGTTCCTACATGCCTTACTTCTTGCCTATCTTACACTGCGAATTTTATTAAAGCTCTATACTAAACATTAAATCTCTTACGAAAAAAGAACTAAACAAAATGAACACAAAACGATCAGCTTTAAAAAAGGACTCGTAACTGGAAACACCGAATGAAAAAAAGAATGTTAACCACAAATACTTTTTCACACCGAACCCAGTTCTGCGGAATCAGAATCAACGTGGAATTTAAGCAAGCGAATGAGCCAATTGGAGTAAAGTGCCATGCAGATTTAAATTTTTCCCACTTGTGACGAATGCAGCTATCGATTTTTTGAATGCTAGTTAACATTCGTGTCAGTCAGCTGTTGGCTATCACGCTGGTCAACAGAATCTTCCTGCCTATTCATGGCAGCCAGCTATCGGCTCTCATTCTGGCCATTAGAAAATGGCCGCAAATTACATGTAAACTGCCGTAGAAGCATGAAAAAATCGATTATTTCCACTATCGATGGGAGTTGGGAAATGCAAAGTCCGTATTGGCCTTCACACTAACTTGGAGCATGGGCATGTAAATTTTGGTGCAAATCCGTCGAAAATTACGGCCGTGCATTCGTTACACACACACACACACACACACACACACACACACACTCATCCTGGCTTTTATAGATAGGGTTGACTAAATTTTTATAGCAAAACGGCAATGCAAATCTGAAATTAACAACAATACACTTTATGATATACAAACTATATATGCCTAAAAAAATATCCTTTTTTGAGAAATTATACAATTTCGTGCAAAACACCTGTAATTGAAAGCTTCAAATTATGTATAATATATTTAGATTTCGGTATCAAATAACCTATAGAGTTTAAAGTTTTATACGCCGCTAAAAAAAATGTACCGGCCCAAATCAAGAACAATGACTTTATGTAACCTAAATTTTCGGTTTGATTTTGACAAATGTTTCTTTTTGTTTTGGAGCTTTTAGGGGGAAAATGCTTGCTTATCAATACGTTACGCTGTTTTAAAAATTCGCTAAATTTTACTACTTTACAAAGCTATTATTTATCTTCTTAAACCAATAAAAAAGGCCGAGAAATTATACGTTGAGATAAACGTTTAATACAGATTTGTTTTGCTTGGTACTAAAAAAATAATGTCAGATTAAATTAAGTATGATAAGGTTACCATTTAACCCAATACACCTGTATTTTGCGTTTCGAACATCGGCGAATAAACTGGTTCACGTAACAGGCTTTTCAATTGAAGAGAGTAACTAAACATCCAGTAGGATTAAAAATGAAACTTATCAATGGGTGAATGAATATATATATATATATATATATATATATATATATATATATATATATATATATATATATATATACTAGCAGCATTACCCGGCATTGTCTGGGTTTATTCAAATAAGATCACGAACGTCATGCAATCTGTAAACTGTTGATTTTCAGTAAATTCCAAGTGTCTACATCTGTTGCTCGATATAATCTCAATATGTACAGAAATTTTCGTTGAAACTGGCGAATTCTGCTACAAAATACACTTGAAAAGCAATTGAGGCATCAAGGGGTTTATGGGGTCATCCTGGAGTCCCATCTCATGCATTTTTAAAAATCTGACAACCGATTTCTATCTCATTGTAAGAGCGTAACCAACATGCAAAATGTCATCAAAATCGAAGCAATTTGAATTCTTTGGTGTCCCTTTGGGGCACCCTGGGGGTCCCAGTGTCGAGAGAAACGAAAATCAGTATAGTGTATTATAAGCGTGACGGTAAGTTGCATATCGATCATCGGTTATTGATTTTTGAAAAATGTCATTTTTTTGGCCCAGACACACCCAGTATCGAGTACAATCTATGTTCCAAATTTGATGGAAATATACCTGATGGTTCTTGTATAGTTCGCGAGCACACACATAAACACACGCGCACACATAGTCAGTTTTATATCTATCTATCTATCTATATATATATATATATATATATATATATATATATATAGAGAGAGAGAGAGAGAGAGATTTATACTTGATTAAAAAATGCATATACCTCATGTGAAAAGAAATATACGTCCTATAGGCGTATTATGTTTTCACATTAGTCTTAGGTAGTCACAAATAACATAGGATTTTGTTTCTCAACCTTATTTTTCAAAAATATAATTAAATTTTATTCAACTATATATAGATTATTATTTGCAATGACTAATTATCACATATTAGTCAGTACTCTGATACCATTTTAATAATATTCCTTAAGTTAGATGGTAAAATGTGAAATCTGGTTTTCTCTAGATTAACTTTTCTGCCATCAAAGTGGGTTGCAGTAATAATTGGTTGCTTCAAGATTCAAATTAATTTGGCGGGTGGGATGAAACCGCCAACTGGCTTTGACTTGTTTCCTTGGGTTGTATGCGGTTTAGCATGGTTATGGATGAGAAAAATATGTTTCATTCTGACGTTTTTCGGGCAAAAGATTTATGAACAATTTGCAGCTTTTGAATGCATAAATGTGCATTTATTGTTTCGTTGTGTTTTAAGAACACGAAGTGGAATAATATTTCAACGATCCCACCACGCGCAAAACATTAGCTTTCCTCACCGCTACTTTGCTTGAACTGACTCACAAGCAGATGTTTTCCGACTATTGCAATATTTACTTCTTCGTTATAGGAATAAGACCTTTCCTAAATAACTTCATAAACCCTTCTTCACACCTCTTATTTTTAACATTAATACAACCTCCCTCAGTAACGATTTTCATTAAGTAACACCCGGACTTTGTATAGGTTGAACATTTGTAAAAAAAAAAAAAAGTTCTGTTATGGAGATTTATTCTTGCCAATTGAATGCATGTTGCGTTGAATATTGTCGTAAGAAACTAATTTTCCCTTTTCTTATGATACATTTAAGAACCGGTCAGTTAGGATGATGCATTTTCATTACAATTGGTTTCCAAAAGCGGAAATTACTTATGACTCAAACTCATATTATTGCACGTGTGACAGTATAAACAATAGTAAAGTAAATACCATGAACAAAGAAAAGAGTAAAGGTGAGAAAAACATCGAATATATCAAAGATCACGTCACCCTTCGGGTTATGGCGCATAAATAGTTGTAATCTTTTCTGTATTATCTCACGAAAATTGTTGGCTAAGAAAGATGGTCATTCAACAAACTAGTTTGGTGCGGTAGACGATGGCATTTCCTTCAGTCAATATATATATATATATATATATATATATATATATATATATATATATGTGTGTGTGTGTCTGTGTCTGTGTGTGTGTGAGAGAGAGAGAGAGAGAGAGATGTCAAATCTTAGAAATTTGCCTCCTTGCTTGAGGGTAAGTCGGATTCTGGACAGAAACGGATGTATCCTGACATTTATGTCAAATGTCAGTGAAGAAAGCTGAAAGGGAAGTAAGGTAAACTTACGTAATACAATTCTGCCTAAATATTTAGTAGGACAGATGGGGAATGGTCGTAGGCTCACAACAATAACTACTCCTGTAAATGCGCTTAACAGAAATAAATCTTGAAAAAGGAAAAATAATTGGAATCTAGTAAAATCTGTTGATAAAAGAAGTTACAAAAAACGAACGAATGTGCTTATAGCCAGCAAATTTCGGTGGGATATACGATGTTGGAAAATAAAGTGTATGGAAATAAAAAGGAAAAAAATCAAGCAAAATGACCGGGAAATGAAAAGAAAGATAAGGCAGTTGAGAAAGAATAATTAAATTAGATAAAATGAATGAACACTGAAGATGGAAAGAAATCTAATAAAAATAGATATCTTGAAAAATTACAATATCAAGTTACCTATACTTAAAGTAAGTGAACTAATTAGTCCCTCACCATTTCATGGTGTCTGGCTTAATGTGATGAGTTATGAAGAAACTTGGTGAAACAAGTATAATCATTCGATTACACCATGCTTCGATAAAAAAAGTCTAAGTAGCAATATGTCAAAACGTTGAGATTATCCATGGTCGGATTATCTATCTAGTCATGTTATTAAACTTCACGAGGCATTTCTAATTATATACATATATATATATATATATATATATATATATATATATATATATATATATATATATATATGGGGAGAAAAATATATATATATTTTTTTTGTATATCGGAACAGTTCTAAGAAAATATATGACAAAGTGGAATTTTTTCCTCTAACCCGTTTTCTTTTATCGGGCATCACTGCGCTGATGTGATTATACATGTGCGAAAAGGAGAAGGGACGCTGATTTTTTTTTTTTTAATTCCAAAATATGTCTTTGGGTATATGGTCTCGTTTTTTTTTTTCATTTAGTTTCATTCATATTCGTGTGTGTGCATGCATGTGTGTCCTTGTTATTTCTATATTTATTAGTATTTACATGTTTCTATAAAAATATATCTACACAAAGGCTCCATCACACACCACAGATGCACACAGACACGCACATATATATATATATATATATATATATATATATATATATATATATCGTGGTGCATTGTGGAAAGTCTATTATGGCGGTTATCCGGTGAAATAACCGCCATAATAAACTACCCAAAATGCACCACTGACCCGTATATATATATAAATAGCCGAGAACAATAACAGCACACGTGGCCTGACGATTGCATATAGCATGAAACAGACGGTCGCCTCTAAGTGTTGACTTCTATGTTCACCTCTCCATAGCGATAACATCAGGAAGTATCTTTCTGACAAATTCGAACCTGGGTATTGTTGTCAGAAAGCGAATGATCGAACCACTATATATATATATATATATATATATATATATATATATATATATATATATAAGGGTTCAGGTTAGGACCAAGGAAGAACAACACAAGAATAAAAATAACGAAGGTATATTACACGAAATAATAATACAAGATGTGGAAGGTGTTAGTATGCTTATCAGTCTGGTTTGGAGTGAACTACTATCGGCTCGACTCGATTCGGTATCTAGCCACCGCCCCCCACGAGGGTTGCATGTGGCACAAGGCCGAGTTTAACGTGGGTTTCCCGTAGGCTCAGTCAAAAAATGCCCGTAGAACCCGTATAAACGGGATCGGGTTGGTCAAACTCCCCGAACAAGATTCTCCCCTTCGGCGGAGCGTCGTCCGGGTTCTTCTCTGCTCAAAGGCAGAGAGTTCGACCGTCAAGCCGAGCTTCTCGGCTTGATTCGGTATCTAGCCACCCCCCCACGAGGGTTGCATGTGGCACAAGGCCGAGTTTAACTTGGGTTTCCCGAGCCCGTAGGCACGGCCAAAAAATGCTCGAACGAGACTCTGCCCTTCGGCGGAGCCTCGTCCGAGTTCCTCTCTGCTCAGAGCCAGAGAGTTCGACCGTCAAGCTGAGAAGCTCGGCTTCATTCGTCCCTCTGTCTTGAGAGGCGTAGTATACATAGTTTTAGGAAGAATTCATTTTGTAGTTATAGGTAAGGACCCATGACAATATATATATATATATATATATATATATATATATATATATATATATATATATATATATGCACATGTACTGGAATTGCTGAGGGGAAAATTGTAGTCTTCGGGGAAGCATCCACACGAAAGCCTCCAGTCAAATATGGTCTAGCCGGAGCATTGTCATTACAAATGAAATAGGAACGGAATTAGGCTGTTATTTCTACGAGTACATAAATTCAAATTTTAAAAATATGTGTAAATAACATGAACTGTTGGAATAGCAATAATAGATTTTTGTTCCCTTTTTGCGAAGACTAATTTAAATAAAATTGTCATGAATATTTAACCCATTATTTTTAATGGAAATAGTAATTGTGGTCACTTCCTTATAAGGAAACATTCGGCTTTCATGGACCTAGCCGCTTATATTACACTCGCTTGAAATTTATAAAAGGTTTCTCTTAAAAAAATTTTTCAGCAAAATAGATTTATCATGAATAGTAGCTTCTTTCTTTCTTTCCAGTGTTGATGGGAGTTTCCTTGCTAACATTTTATTTGAAATAGTGTGAAATGTCAACATCTTCATTATGGCAGTGATGTTATAAATGATATTTTGTTATGCAGTACAATCTTTTTTATTTGATATTTTTGTTATGTGGTACAATACCTCGATTATGGTTCTGTATCACCAGAACACAAGAATAGAAGGATGGTTTTCGCCAAGACAAACATTCCTAATTTGCTCATAGCTATTTTAATCATTGATTATAGAAAGTGGTTTTATACAGCAGACGTTTTAGGCGCGAAGTATGACATCTATATGAAAGCTTCATTGTGGCGAATACCCGACCTAAATCCGTGAATAATTTAAAAAAATGTTTGAATATTATTTATGTTTTACTATGACAATCCTAATTTTAAGCTTTAAAAAAAATTGTGATATCAACGAATACTCGTTGTCACTTTTGTAATGTTCGTTAGAGACTTTGTAATCGCAGATACAACTTATAGTACGCCGTTGAACAACGCTGGTGTCAGGCACCTTCAAACATCACTCGCACTGATGATACTTGCTCGAATAGTAACCCGTATAGTGATTAGTATAGAGAAATAGTATAATAAAGTAGAAAATAACGTCCGTATTGTAATAGAGAATAGAGTAGAAATACAGATCAATTGGACGCCACGCCACTTCTTACTTATGCGTATCCTCTATGGTCACGTGGTCTACTTAATTCATTAATGAGATCGCCTGTGTTTGTTCACTGGCGATCTATGTTCAAACTCAAGTGCCGGCAGCGACACTTTATTCTTATATAACAAAAATACATGCATTAATTTTTTGATTATCAAAATTCTAATATGATTATATATATATATATATAAATATATATATATATATATATATATATATATATATATATATATATATATAAACAACCTCTCTCTGTTTGAATTTTTGTAGTCACGACCCCAATAGTTTTATGATTATATTTTTAATCTATCAAAGAATGAAGTTTACATATGTCATAAATTTGATGTTTTGCCCGAATCAACAGCCCATAAAGTTACTCGTTTAAAATAAGAAATGGGATTAATTGCGAATTAAATTATAATTAGCAAACGTACTTGCAAAATTATATATTTTATTGATCCAATGATGTGATTATAGAAGACGTTATGGACACAGATTCTCGATTATCCTTACTTGATAGGTGGATTTATATCGATAAAAGAGTGAACGTGTCTCATTAGCTTTATGTAAAAACAAGTCCTATGATACGCCTTTTAATTTCACATCCGCATTATTGCCTTTGGGTTTTTTGTTCGTTTCCCCCACAGAACCAGATTATACGATCTTTGGTGTTATGGCAAATGGAGGTTAAAATGCTTGTGAAAATGTAGCTTTTTTTTCTTGCTCAGGTCAGGTAGTGTTAAATATTCACACACCTTTTATCCGTCGAAAACACCAATAACTGACTGGTATATACTGCTTAGGCGATATTTCATATCACTTAATAGTGAGAAAGGATAACGCAATGAAGCAATCAAGTCAAGTGGAGTAAATAAAAGTTCCGTTTCAAAATTCAGACCATTTTAGCTCGTACAAACTTCTGAAGAAGTCTGGGGGTTACACCAATCGAAACTTTAAGCGTCTGATAATTCAAGTTGAAAGTCATATAACAATGATAATTTCTTATCTCAAAGCTTCCGACATAAAAAAAAAACTTGATTTTCTTTAATTTGCACATACTGTTTTATAGTATTTATATTTTCTTATTTTATTTTGTCGCTATTATAGTGTTTCACTAGCTTCACTTATATTTTTATATTACTTTAACTTCATTCATTCTTGATGATACCCAAATTAAAACGGAAGAAAATGTCCCCTAAGGATATCCATCCCTCTTGCCAATCCGTCTGATGATTTAAACGCTTAGCTTCGACCCAAAACTCGAAGAGTAGAAAAGGAAGATAGAAATGAAATATAACCAAATGCCAAGAATTGTAGAATCAAATTTTTAAAAAATGAAACAAAAATTGGAGACATGTGATGCAGAACGAAAGTAGCCTGTCGATGATGAAATAGCGTCAACAAAAAGACAGATTAAATGCATAGCAAGAAAACGGAGGATTGAATTTAAAATAAGAAAATTCAAAATGTCGTATTTCAAAGAAGTTAAGAGTTTGTTTTGTTTTTTTTTCTTAATTATAGTTTCGAAGAATCGCCTGCAGCATTCTTTCAGAACAGCCTATTTTCCTGAAAAATGGTGTACTTAAGAAAAGAATATTTCTTCTTTTGTATTTGTTAGGATGCTACAGTCGAAAATGCTCTGCAGTCCGTTAAATATAATCTGAGATCGTTCTTTATAACGGTATTTCTTTCCTGTGAATTGGTATATCACTAACATTGTGTATGTTTTAAATAAACTTTTACCTACACTTGTAACTGCATTATGGCTTATTTATTAATGTTCGTACAATATCCTAATTGTATCAATATTATTAATATTATTAAGGTTATTCTTTATTTTTTATTATTATGTAAATGATTATTACTGCGAACATTGACTGCTCAATGTCTGTTCATACCCGCCAATCTTGCGTAATAACATAATTACAGCGAAAAATCAAAGTATTAGAAATTCTTATTTAGCAAAATACAATGATTTTGGCACAAGTCTAAAGAGAATGGGTGGGAATTTTGTCACCAGTAACTATCCTATCCTTAGCTAGTTCGATTCATGACCCATGTATTCTAACTATTGACAGAAGTAAACTTAAGAACGCAGCCTTCATCATTCGCTTCGAACACGTACCAAATAGCGTGCTTTCACTGGAGACATAATAATGCACCCATGATATGTACAATTATTTTTTTTCTTTTATACAAAAAAATAAAAAAAAGAGTTAGGGAGGGTAAACCTATTAAATCAAATACAAAATCAACAAAACAATTTAAAATAAAAGGTACCGTGTTCACAAAAATGAGAAGAGTCACTGTATTCTGCCATGATACAGAATCAAGAAACCTACCGACTAGTGGCAAGAGAAGGGCAAAAATGTGAGGTTGGGAAAATGTAAAATTCTGGTTCAGTCAAGATTAAAAAAGCAAGGATAAAAAAATAAACATGAAAATGTAGTGAATCTTGAAAAGGAGATTAACAAAGAAAATCACTCAGATTAAATTGGTAAACAAGAAAACTAGCTTAACCTGAAAAGACTAAGAGAAGAAATGTAGTTTTTCCGAATATCGCGAGCGAGGTTCGCATCAGCTTTTAATGAAATCTGTCGAAACCAGTCGCTTTCTATCAGTCGCTGATTTTCATCTTGAGAACAGTGGTCATAGTCTACGTTCACGCCACCCACATTGCCATTCTTATCACGTGAGAAACATCAATCCTTTCAACACAAGTCCATGGGGGCGACATATGGTCGCACAGATACTTGAGTATCAAACAACACAAGTCGTTCGGAATCGATACGAGCAGTCAACACCTTGACCTGGTTTTAAAATAGGCGCAGCAGTGAACAGTGGCAGAAGACGTTCTCGGGTAACTCTCCCGAACTCACGATCAAACCGGTGCATATAATGCATATCAGCCAAGTGACACGTAAGGTCCGACAATACTCGTTGAGGAAATACTTCTCACGCCGAGGCCAGCTACAGCACTCAGCCTCGACCTGGAATGGAATGATAGTAAGACTAGGGAAGGCAACCTTAACACTGCAGGTACCAGGCAGTGTTGATTTCCCTGAGATCATATTTACAATTTTTCTCTCCCTCATCTCTTTATGAAAAGATGCATATTTGTGTGAAAAAATACTATCAAGACAAATCAAGTGAAATATTATAAACTCTTTTTTTTTCATTTTAAGCGAGTTACTTCTCTTGCTTGTTCATCAGTTTCCTAGAAAATTGTGCCACCCATTTTGATTAGACGACGCCTGGAGGGATTCAGCCAATCAAAGGCCTCGGTCGAATTGGCGCCAAAAGACGAATCTTCTATATCTTTTTTTTTTTTTTTTTTTTTTTTTTTTTGCTTCAAACTTCGACCAAGATAGGTGGGGCGTCAAAGTCTGACATTAAATGGATTCTTCTACATACCAGAGAATTGCTTAACCTTCTTATGCTGTGGTCTTCGATCGACTAATTTGATCAGTCATGAGGCCGACCTGAAAGGACTTTATCGAAGATTCCTGAGAATATAGATCTTCAAGTTACAGAGATAGCACTTCAGTTGTGTTAAGCCGCAAACACCACTCTTTGTTTGCAACTCTTCCTTGTATTAGGTTGGTGCAAAAATAATATCGTTTTTTGACGATATACGTCAAAAAACGATATTATTTTTGCACCAAACTAATATAATTGTATATTGCGTAATACAATGTTCCTTAATGTTAATATCGCGCCGTGATTCGTTTTTGTACTGTCCCGTTAATTTTTGAACGGAGCAAATTTAACACCAGTTGCATCGAAATCCCCATACTATGGACTAAAATTCCTTAACACTATTTCAGTTATTCAATAGAGTTGTTGCAAATTTCTGAAGAAATTGACTTGCTAGCTAACAATGTATACTCACGTAAAAAAAAATAAATGCCATTCTTCATGAAGCTAGTTGCTTAACCACGCATGCTGATTGTCTTCTATTTTCACTGTCATTGACACAGTTTTCTGATAGGATACCCATCCTGCTCATGGGATTCCTGTAGAGTGAACAGTAAAGACGAAATGTTTTGGCAGCATAAAATAATTTTGTTCTGTGTGTACCGTTGGAAGTATATTAACTTGATATCAATAAATTCTGGTTGTTTTATGTGATTAAATCCCTCCTGATAGGCAAAGCAATGTTCAAAATTACAAATATTAGGTTGGTGCAAAAATAATGTCGTTTTCTCACATATGTGTGGAAGTCATAAATACTTAATATAGTAACCTTGATTAAATTATCGCAGGGGAGAGAAGATATACGGGGTTTTTCTTTTCGGAAACTTAGAATATTTTATTGACTTTGCAATATGAACTTTCTCGAAACAATATTATTTCTGTTTAACAATTCAAAGCACAGGATTTGACCACAGAAACATTAGTTCCAGAAATTAAATACAACACTTTATTCAAGTAAAAAAGATATATATTTGCTGTAACACAATAAATGTAATTAATTTCAATTTTAAATTTAATCATAATTAGGGTTTTAATTAATACGATATGAAACATGTTTATAATGAATGCCACTTGATAAAACCCGACGTTTTCCCAAGCTAAACGTGTGTAAATGTGTACACCTCTTATTTTATAAAATTGAATTGTTTTCTCATTCAAAGAGGATATCCTTATTTGTAGTGGAGTATTAAGTAATAAAAAAGTTCATCAGATATTATTTATGACTTCATTCAACGGCAATAAAAGTCCATTCTGAAAAATATATTAGGTTGGTGCAAAAATAATGTCGTTTTCTCAAATAGTAACATATGTGATTATTATTATATACATTATTTTTGCACCAACCTCATATTTGTAATTTTGAACATTGCTTTGCCTATCAGGAGGGATTGCCTCACGTAAAACAACCAGAATTTATTGATATCAAGCTAATATACTTCCAATGATAATTGAGCTACTTAAAAATAAGTACTCACTTTGCTTTTAAAAAAATTTAGTTTGTAAACGACTATATTTAAATGTTGATAAATCTTCAGCAACGCTAATTCTAACATCAGTGAGCCATAAGAATCCGAATAGAAATCGACATTAAACAAAAATAGATGTAAATGCATGATTCTATTTGGCATTCGAATTGATTAACATTTCTAATATTTTAGTTACAAGAAAATGTTTTTCATCTATATTAAATAGACCTGAGTATAAAAAAACAACCATACGAATTGTTGCGTAAATTGAACGTTAGTTCCATTCCTATGTGATACGTTATTAGGATGAAATATTCTCAGACAGTCGAAATCCCTGTAGCTGGAAATAATATTATTACATTTTGTACATTGCCAGGATCTTACAATTTATTGATAATTGGGAATGTGTTTTAGACATTTAGCTGAACCATATCAACGTATAATGGAAACCTTTCATTTGCTTACTTGAGATGGAATTGCAAATTAAATTTATCACTGCATGACGCAAATTTCGAGAGAAAAGTGCATATCATATGCGAGCAGGTGTCGACGACGATGACAACCCAACAGTGACAAATTGTATATACCAACTTTCAGCGTGGGAGAATGTGCGTAGCATGGGAGGCTTTAACGAGTTATCTTCTTGAAAATATTGATAATGATTGTGCCTGAAAATAGCCGCTCTAGAATCTTGCTGAAAGGGAATCCTTATTAAATGAATGCGGTTTATATGCAGATGATTCTAGTCATACTTTTAAAAATTTATCGAATTGACATTCCCTGTTTGATTTTGAAGTATCGTAGGCGATATAATAATTGATTTCTTAAACAACTTTTCACCGTTGATAAACCATAGTGACACGACTATGATGCGGAGGCAGACAACTGTTCATATCGTCAAGGTATTCTGACTCTCAATGGCGGAATAAATTCAAGATACAAAAATGAAAAGGAAAGATATGTGTCATGTCGTTTTTTTAATAATCCAGGTAAATTACAAAGAGAAAGCAATGCTAAATTTATGTGTCCATTAAAGAATATAATTAAAGAAAAAACGCCAAAACGTTCACAATTTGTAACTAATGACTGTTCAGCATAGTTGCAATATCAACAACCTTTGGGTTGTTCAAATAAAACACGAAGTTTTCTCAGCATGTTTTTTTTTTTTTTTTTTTTTTTTTAAGCATTTCACCCCAAGCAAGGCGAGAAGCCACTAGGACGCAAGGGGTTACAGAAAATTTAGCGCAAGATCAGATAGGAATGATAGAAGAAAGGATGAGGAGAAGGGTAGTGGATAGATCAAGGTAACTGGAGATGTCGATTGACATTACATTTGAATAGTTGGAGATTATAGCTCACAGGGAAACAGGAATAGGGAAGGGAGTTCCACAGGCGAGAGGTGCGAGGTATGAAGCTATTGGAGTAGAAGACACGGCTACATTTAAGAGTTTCGACAGTGAAAGGGTGAGAGCGGGATGCCAGCCTCGTAGGGCGCTTGAACTCATGAAGTCTGGGAACCAGCGAATGCAGCTCCTCGGAGCAATTACCATGTGTATGAAAAAGAGAAGTTATATCTAACATGTTTAAACAAATAAAAGTGTAGGCATACATTACACACACTCACACTCACAAACGCATACACATGCACACACACGCATACAAACGCATGCACACACACGCATACAAACGCATGCACACACACACACACACACACACACATATATATATAATTGGGAGGTTAGTTGAATCAGCTACCTTCATTTCAACATTACGGCATCCTCAGACAATTTTTATCAAATGACCTCTTAACTCTTTAAATTTTTAAAACATATATATATATATATATATATATATATATATATACACACACACACACACACATATATATATATATATATATATATATATATATATATATATATATATATATATTCATGTCGATGTAACATTCCGCACAAAAACAAAAGGAATTATTTCGTTAAACATTTGCAAAAAACAAGTGAATTAATAAGAATGAGATGGAAAGCATTCTTCTTCCTTCGAGGGAATAACTAACAAAAAAGAACATGAGGTTTACTGCTTTAAAAGTAAGAAAAGTTGCACCATTTAACAAAAAACTACAATAACTTGAAATGACCTACTCATTATAATCAATAACTTCTCCCTTCAAAAAAAGAAAAGCAGCTTCCAAAAACATCTAGACCAAATAGTTAAAAGCATCAATGACAATGTTGAGATACTAGTTAAGCTCGACAAAACGGGAAACTTCATCAAATTAACTGCAGGCGACTACAACGTATTAATTAAAAAAAATATCTAAGACTTATAAAAAAACTTATAATAACAATATTAATATGGTAGATAGTATCAACAGAACTAGTAAAATTATTACTGAAAAACTAAAAAGAAAAGATATTTTAGGTAAACTAGCTGAAAAGAACGCTATATCACCTTTATGGGCTACAAACAAGATTTTGAGGAAGACCTCACTACTAGAATGATAAACCTAACCAGACCCGACATAGGAAAGATAAGCAAATGAATCTTAAAAAGGATCACTAGGCAAAAAAAAACTGCCTTGGTTTAACACTCTGGATTAATACCAAAGAAGTCATCAGTTGGTTTACCAACATCAACAATAAGCCTGATTGCACCCTAATACAGTTCTATATTGTAGATTATTGCCAGTCAATAACAAGAGATCTATTCACGACTGCCCTACAGTTTGTTACTGTATATTCCAACTTAACTAAGGAAGAAATGAACATAATCCTTAGAGCAAAAATTCTGTCCTCATTCATAATGGGTACCAGTGGATTAAAAACACTAATGACAATTTTGACATCACCATGGGATCTTTAGACTCTGCAGAGTCTTCTGACCTTGTCGGTCTATTTATACTATACAATCTAACCGCGCACCGTGAATTAGACATTAAGGACATCGGGCTATACAGGGATGGCGGGACCATGGTAATGAGGAGCTCCACAAATTTTAAAATAGATAAAATTGAAAAGATAATATATAGTGAATTCAGGAAACTAAATTTAAAAACTACAGTCAATACTAAATTAAAAATGGTAAACTTCCTCGATGTAACTACAGACTTAATGAACAACCTAACGCTAACCCCTTATATGTACACCCTAATTCAAACCACCCTCCATCTATAATTATGCATATACCTACATCAATAGAGAAAAGAATCAGCATGAACCTTCGCTAATTAGGAAATATTCCAACAATACAGTAAATTATATAACACAACCCTAAAAAATAGTGGATACAAAAACGCTAACATAAATTATAGAAACAATAGTACAAACCAGAAGTAAAACAGGAAAAGAAAAATCATTTGGTATAGACCTCCGTTCAACCAAATGGTTAGTATTAAGCTATTTCATAAGTTCCTACCTTTAATTGAAAAAAATACTTTTCTAATAATAGCAGACTTAGCAAGATTTTATTAAAAACAAAATTAAGTTACAGTTGCACTGAAAATCTAGAAAGAATCATAAAGAAACATAATAATAAAATCCTGGAAAAACACGCATACCAAAACAGTATGAATGAAAATCCTAAACTAAAATTAGACAAAATAATGAAAAATTATGTGATTGTAGAAAACCTGAGGACTGCCCGTTGAAAAATAAATGCCGGACAAAATTTGTAGTATACCA
>OZ010571.1:107908995-107968995 GCA_963932145.1 Acanthosepion lycidas
TGAAAATGTAGAGTTTATACTCTTAATGCCCGGGAGAAAATAACTCTGATAACATTCACACTATGAAAAGTTTGCATACAAATTATATATATATATATATATATATATATATATGCAAATTTTAATAAGGATTGATAAAATAGGTCAAGTGTCTGGCACTTTAACCCCCACACTTAATCTTAAGTATCTTAATAAAGATAAATTCAAACATATTCCTATCTCTCCCTTCCCTCTCGTATTTCGATCATATCTATCCTCCTCCTCCCCTTCTCTCTATCACCTTACATCAACTTATAACTACCCCTCCAAAACTTGTATAATAATAATAATATGTACATTTTTAAACCATTTTCTTTTATACTTCGAAATCTTATCTGAGGACCAGGCAAAAATCCTTATATAAAATATAATCAATGTATCCTTAAGGCTGACTGTTTATTAATTAAACTTACACACACACACACACACACACACACATATATATATATATATATATATATATGAAATGGTATAGAGAAGATAATACACACCAAGCTCAGATTATATATATATTTATTATTACGAAAATTATTATATCATATTTTATTATATGTATTATCCCATATGCATAAATAGATCCCTGCCACTATTAAATAGCATGTGAATTTTTCTCTAAACGAAACAGCACAATATTTTATCATTTCATAATTGCAATATTGAATAAAAATATTTAACCATCAAATCGATATTAACTAGAATAAAATATTATTAAATTCTCCAGCATTTATATTCTATTAACAACAATATGAATGTATTTTTCCCAAAACAGACATTCTCATGGGGACTTTAAAAAAAATAATGCATGAATATTACTCTGTCAAGTGAATAAAAAGCATACATTTTGCAGAAAAGATGTTATCGTACGTTTAAAATTTGCTTCCGGTATTATAATCGACAGAATCACATTTAACAATCCTATTTTAAAATTAAAATAATAACGGAAGACACTGTTCCCATAATAAAATGATAAAAATCTTGGAAGTTATTAGGAAAATATACAAGATCTAGTATTTTGTATAGATATTTCCTAAAATCATATACGTGTTAAGTAAACAATTCACTCAGGATATTCGTTCCATGACTCCAGTTTCCTAAGAAGTATTACTTAATAGTATATTTACGATATAAGACGACGGAAAAATAATACTATACCATTATTTCTCACGGAAATCTTTAAAGGCCGATGTGAACCGAATGTTTTCTGAAGTTCATAAGATCAATGGAGACGTGTCCCAAGGCTTTCTACTCAGTCCTACACTTTTTAATAATGAACTACCTAGGAACATTCAGATATCGTTAGTAATTTTCTGCACAGATTATATCACTGTTTCTCAATGGACTTCAAGAAATGGATGATTGGAGCCTTGAAACTGACATCTTCTCTAAAGTAGCTTTGGAATAAAACATTTTTTAAAACATTCAACACTTCAAAAAGCAATCAAAATAATTTCATGAAAGTTTTAATCAGACAAATTCTCCTCAAGAACATCTACCCTAGGAAACACTACTATCTTCATCTCTTTTATAAATGACTCAGTATCTATCGCTGCATACGCACTTACTATCACCAAACTTCATTTATATCTCCCATTCTCATAATTACCATATTCAATTTTAACCTCTAACATGAGTGCCTTTTAAATCCTTGAATTCTAATATAAATAACCTGAATATTGACATCTAATTGAAATTTGTGCAATATGCTCAGGCCAAAAGAGAAGCAAATATTTTGATAAGCTTTCAGAACTCGGCTTTTTTTTTTTGGTATAATAGTACAAGAGACTAATTGCAGGAAAACAGAATGATTGGCTTTTTGGCAAAAGAATCAGCCCAAGAAACAAATTACAAATTGGAGAAGCCAAAAGTACAACAATTTAAATATCTGGGAAGTATGTCAACGTAGAACGGAAAGTGCGATACTGAAATCGCATTGGGATTGCGAAAGCTAAGTATTAAGAAACACGGAAATGTAGTTAGAAACAATGAAAAAATTACTAAACTGTTACGTGATACCTGTACTCCAACATGGCAGTGAATGTTGCACAATCTACTGAGAGATGATGAAGAGACTTGGATAAACGAATTGTGGCTCCTCCGGATGGTGATGAGAACACCTCAGACTGAGCACATGAGCAACGAAGAAGTTTTTGAGAAAATGGAAAAAACAAATGACGCTTATAATTAATATTAGGAAGAGACACCTGACATTTTTAAGGGACAGGTGCAAACATACTTACCGACCTTTTGTAAATCGATGGCAAAACACGGTTTAAGATAGATAACAAAAAGACAAAAATTATTAAGAGATACAAATGACAGGACATTGTGTAGAGCCATGAGTGTTCTGAAACGACACAGTACATACAAGAGGTCTAATGTATCATCGTTGAATGTATTTAGTCGGTGAAGAAAGTTTCAATAAAGTTTAATGTGGTGAAATCTACGTTTAGAGAAGTTAACATACTACGGAAATGCGCACGTTTGTGAAAGAACTGATTTATGTTGTAGTTTTAGTGAATTATTTTGAAGGTTTAAAAGGAACTTCGAATATGCAACAGCGGTGAAATGAAGATTCATACATCCATAGACTAGATAACGGTCGACCATTCAGCAGAGATGCTCTCTGTAATTGTTACATTTAAATTGTAGAAAGCGCACACTGCATGTTATCTACAGCAAATATCAAACAAAATATAGATTCAGGAAACTCAACCCAGACCTTTGGAAACAGTTTATCTACAGTAAGATTACGGGGACATGTACTTCAAGCTAAACTCCAGTTATTTGTTTTCATGTTTTCTTCTTTATTATATTCATTTCACCGAAGGAAAACTGATAAAAGCTACTAAGATCAAAGGGTTACTGGGAGTGAAAGAAAAAGAGTGGACAAAGAAAAAAAGAATTCAAAGACTGAAATGATTACAATTTGACTGGAAAGCAAGAAATCGAGTTAAACAAGTGGGAAGGACTTCAGAAAAATCGATTAACAGAGAATTTACGGTTACAACTTGCAATTTCAGTAGTGAAATAATAAGACCTAGTTGCCAACTGAGTAATTCTCTGAAATTCGTGAAGTCACGTTACCATCGAGGATAGCGCATCAGAAATATTACTGTGTAAATACTTATAGAAAAAGCACAAGAAAACTGCCTCATTCCAGTGGGAAAGTAACTGAAGCTGCGTTGCCATGACAGGACATATAACAATTTTTTTTCTTTTAGATTTTAACAAGAATCTTTAGAAATATTGCAGAAGCACCAGAGTAGATGTGTCAGCAATACTTAATGCAGGGATTAATGGTCGGTAGACTTATAAATGTGCAAGTTAGATTCTGGCTAGAGAATATGTATGGCACGACATTTGCGAACCGACATTCACCAACAGCAAACTTAGCATCTGATTCCATATGATCGTTCCACTTCTTTGGTAGATTTTATCTGAATGATCGATTTGCGCACTGTTGCGATTACGTCGTGCATGCATGCAAGTGATAGTTGTTTGTGCAGGTAATGTAGACATCTTTGAAAATGTATTTGCTTGTGAAACACAGCAGCAATACTTGGCATCATAGTGTAGGTGTGATAAGTTACAGCTTTAGATCTCAATTTCTGTGATGGAGTGACTCTGAACAGCACTCCGTAGGCCGAGAATATTTTTCAACTCGTTTTGCTGTCCTGACTGCAATAGGAATGCAACGTGCTGCTACAACAGTATAATGAATAATAATGCACTCTGCTTTAAATAAATGAAGAGATACTGTTCACCATAGTTGAAAATAGACGGGAAAACAACGCGTAACTTTCTTAAAGAGTTTAAGTGAATGGCTGACAGGAGATTTATTTATGGATGCTAGATAGGCAAATGTCAGAACAACAAAAGATAAGAATTTTTGGAGAGCTATTATCGCCTACTACCTGATAGGACATGACACCTACAAGAAGAAGCTCCAACTTTTCACACTTTCATGTTATTCTCTTCTTGTTATGTATAAGCTAAGCGAAGCAATAAAAGTCTTTACTCAACGATGCATCGTTCTCTATTCATGGCATCGGAAACAGCGACTCTAGGATCAATATGCTTCTCGCAACAATATTGATGCTCTGCTACAAGGCGGTTATTATCAACATCAGCATAAATGTTTCCCTTGCTTAAGTCTAAAAATAGAATTTATATAAACTCGCAGTGTCTTTGATATTGTGAAATAAACTAGTCCAATTATACACGTATCAACAAATTAATCTTCATCCTATTCAATGCTCCCCGAATTTTATGGAGAAATCATGGTTCTATTTCCATGAATATATTTTGAAACCTATCTCATTTCAAAAGAATCTGGCGTAAGATGCATGATAGAATACAAATATCTTTTTTTTTTTTATAAATAATTTTGTTCAATATAAATAAATATTGGGATTGATTAACTGCATATAATAATGATTTTCTCCCAACACCATAAAAATATATAAATCTGAAACTAGGTGGTATTTTCTAGAGAAATTATTACATTCTGATTTTTTTAGCATGGATACTTGGCATATGGCTGTAGTGTAACGAATTCAGACGTACGATGTGAATTCGGAAATTCTTTCAAATTTAGAGATATCTACTGCTTTCACTTTCACACAAAATTTGTTGGTAAATACAAGGATCGTTCTCCTGTTATCTAGAGAGCAACAAATCTGAATTTCAAAAAATTTCTGGAGAGGGAAGGGCTCGATCAGGCTCTATCTTGCCCTAGCCACAACCACTATGGATCCACTTTGCAGTGTTTATGCTCTCTGATAGTTTGCAGTTGTGTGTTTAGGAATAGTCTCGGGGATTCCAAATTTTGAAGCAGTAATTCCATCATTGAACTAAAGGATGTGAATTTGGACGATATTAATGTAACTGATGCAGTGTTCGCGGGGACTGGTCAATTATTTCTTGGCCTAAATATATATCTATGAGCACCCCACATAATAACTAGGAATTATAGCCTCTTCAAGATAAATAATCATTATGCGTCATCCAAAGACCATGGGGTGTCGGTAAAAAAAAACGTATGGGAACTGAAGTCGTGTATAAGTAATGCTGCGTGGACAAGGAGACAAACTTTCGTATACAAGATTAGCTTGCATGTAAGATAGAAATTTAATCGTGTGTAGGTGTCTTAGATGTAGGTGTTTTAGATATAATTTATATATATATATATATATATATATATATATATATATATATATACGTGTGTGTGTGTGTGTGTCGCCTAGACTTTACATCTAACCGGATTGTTATCCACTTTATCGCTGCCATTATCTAAACCTCTTTGACGAGATATCGCTTCATTTTTCTCTCAATTGAAAATATTTCATGATTAATTAATTGATTTAAATCATAGGCTCTCCATTGGAAATGTCATTATTAATTTTCATTGAGAAATATTTTGATGACAAGTCAAATTGTCTTTTTATGGTCAGTTTCGTTTGAAGTGGTTTCAAAATTATAAATACATAATCGCCATTTTTCAGTTGACACTCAGAGCTTGTTTTACGTATCAAGTTTCTTCCTGATATGGACGATCATGGCTCTCCAAAATAGCCTGTCCTTTGTAGGTCTTATTAACTTTGTTTTTACTATCTCACTTAAACACTTTCCTGCCATCCATTTACACAAGCTTGCTAAGTATGCTGTTCTCAAATTTTCTCTGAGGAAAGGATACAGAGAAGGACGGTGAACAACCTCAAGGTGTCAGATATCGGCTGACATTACACTTGAATATTTGAAGATTATAGTCATCGGGGAAGCAAGTAAGGGGAATGGAGTTCCACAGATAGGATGTACTGGAGAAGAAGCTGTTTGAGTAGAGGAGACGGTTATATTTAACCGTTTTGACAGTGAAAGGGTCGGAACGAGATGTCAGCCTGGTAGCACGTTTAAATTTATGTAGTCCGGGAACGAGCGAAAGTAGCTCGTCGGAAAAGTTGCCGTGAAAATATTTGTAGACGAGACAGAGGGAGGCCACAGAACGTCTGTGGGATAGCGATTGCAGACTAGATAGCAGATCAGGACCTATCATCTTGCATATTCGTCAATAGATTTTGTCAAGGACCTCGAGACGTACATGGGGATCACCAAACTGTATATGACAGCAATATTCCATGCAAGGACGGGTGGTTGATTTATAGATTTCAAGGATGAACTCAGACGAGAAAAACTTACTGGCACCACACAGATAGCCAATTTTCCTTGCGGTAGATGTAGCTATTGATTTAATGTATCTATTCCACCTCATGTCAGTGTACAGCGTCAGACGAAGTGGGTGTACCGAGGCGCTCTTAAGGAGTTGGGAACCAGTTATTCTGTTGGGAGTCAGGAAGGGTTCTCTGTGATGGGTAAAGGAGAGCTAATTTTGAGAATAAGTTAAACCTATGTTATAATGTTTGACACTTCTTCTATACCTCTATATTCTTTGAGGAACATAGGGGCGGAACAACACCTCTCCAACGGATGCGGTTCCGGGCGATCCTCTTCAGCTCGGCCCATGTCGTGCCGGCTGCCTTCACCTCTGCGATAACACTTCTGCGTCATGTCTGTTTTGGTCGACCCACTTTTCGCTTCCCTTGTGGATTCCAGTCAAGGTCTCTGCCGGTGACACGAGAATCAGGCTGGTGTGGTGCGCGGTCAATTCAGACCCATTTCCGTTTCTTGATGTCAATCTTGATTGGGGCTTGTCTGCTCCTGCCCCACAGTTAATGGTTGGAGACGACTTCCCACCACCTGATACTGAAGATGTTCTACACCATTTTACATAATTTCATTCAATATAAACCAAAGAGCCAACCATGTTAGATGTTTCCTGAAGAAGCTTGTTTTATGGACGTAACAGGAAGAGGGAAGAGGTAATTAATGTAGGGGATAGGCTAGTGATATAAGGCTTAAACCTATAACTGATATAGTATCGCAGGTTTTTGCTGTAATGTTCTGAAACTGTGAAAGTAAGGAATGTACTTCAACAGAGAAATAGCGATAGATTAACCACAGCTTTACGGAATAAAATGTAATTTCTAATATTTATTTGATATATAAGATATATAATGAACAATATATCTAGATAGACTCTAAATATATATTATCCATATCTGTTATGTAAAAACTGTAAAATGCCCAGCGATGTATATGCCCACAGGCTCTCCATTTTACATACGGCGTTGGATACCACAGAAACAATATTTTTATGGGTTTCAGCTACATCAAACCGGTTTTTGCTTCATAGTTACCACTTTCCAGATAGATTGCCGTCCAAGGTTACAGAACACCTGTTATTAATTCATACCGGAGGGGAGAAGACATGGATTCATACATTTTCAGTATTATTTATACGACCGCGAACAGCAATATCTATCCGCCCTGGGTATGACGATAAACTACATCCGCATCCTGGGTAAGACGATAAACTACGTCCGACAGGAAGGCCTTTCATTCGGAGGTTTTGAGGAGAGTTGAACCACCTCTTAACTGCTGTTGTCTCCAGATCCACTGACGCGGGGTTATAGGCCCTGTTAGGGTATCAGCTATGGGCAAATAGCTAACCCTTAAACTTGGGTCAAAACACTACGAAAGTGTAAAAACATTGGTTTTAATTGCCTAAATAATTTTTGTAAGAAATTATTACCAGAAATACAGTATTACCAGCAATACATTTACAAAAAAAATGTATTACCAGCAATACATTTTTGGGAAAAAATATTACCAGTGATAAAAAATTTTCTCGGCATTAAATAATCCATTGAGTTTGGTATGTTGGAAAACAAAACAAACCAAACTAAGCAAGCCAAACAAATGTCTACGAAGACATTTTGCAATTGGCAAACCAGTCTTATTTTCCATGGACTTCATTTTTCATATATGAATAAATATAAATTTTATAACTCATCTACCTATGAGGAGGGATATACTGACGATATAGCTATTCAAAGTTTGAATAAGAATAATCTTGACATAAAAATCAAGATCCATTGTTCCAGTAAACTGTTCGAAAACGGAAGCAGTGATCTAAAATTTGAATGGAAGCAGTGATGGTACCTACTCTGAAACAGTGATAAAAATAAGAATGTGGGTTTAGCATTTCAAATACCTCGGTGTATGGATCAGTTATAAAAAAAATTATAGAGGAGGAAAAGCAACAGAGCATCTAATAGGCTGTGTTAGCGATAATATCGCCGAAACAATTCAAATTACTCCACAATCAAAACATTAATATCAATACTCGATTCATGTGTTTAAATAGAAACAACCGATGGAAACTTTCATATGGAAGGGATGTATGGCCCCAAACTCATCCATAAATATCTGAACCATCATCTTTATACAACAGCTTTCACAGATCAATGGTTAAAAATATTTTTTCAGCGAATGTAACCTGGATATCTCCACGAGAACCAACCTTTTACACAACCTTGTACTTGATGCTACACACTCACAAATAAAGAACTGTGCTAAATGGCATAAACTGCATCATTTGAACAAAGATTATAATGGCTAGCGCATGTAACTCGAAGAGAAAAAGATGAGATAATTAAGGTGTTGACATTCCACACGGCTATAAACAAAAGGGTAGGAAGGAAGCGTCCATCAGTACTGGAAATATTAATAACAGCTGGCAGACTTGAGACATTTTTTCTTGAAAAATTGTTTTAATAGAAATGTTTTATAAATTTCAACTAT
Organism: Acanthosepion lycidas; assembly: GCA_963932145.1. Taxonomy (NCBI): domain Eukaryota; kingdom Metazoa; phylum Mollusca; class Cephalopoda; order Sepiida; family Sepiidae; genus Acanthosepion; species Acanthosepion lycidas. The sequence continues at coordinate 107,917,735 of OZ010571.1, forward strand.
TAGGTTGGGTCAAAAATAATGACGTAATAATGTCGTTTTTTGACGTATTTTTAACGTCAAAAAACGATATTATTACGTCATTATTTTTGCACCAACCTAATAATACTACCACTGGTAGTAGTGTCAATAAATGCATAATTTTTGCTTATAATGAATCATATAATATTACCATTACGATGATCTTAAACACTATAAAATGGGCATTCATATAGCAACCTATATTTTGACACATATATTAATCATCGGTAAAGATATGTAAGTTTTTATTGATAGGCAAACATTAAAAGATAAATAATATCGCTTAGGATGAGTATCGAAATATAGTACCTTTTACAAGAAAATCAAATTAATCTTTTGTGATTGTAGATACTTTTATTAGGCATATGATTAATTGTTTGCATTTTCCGATGTAAATATTAGTTGCTCGGCAGAATATATATACAATTTGAATGTCATCAGATCCTAATTGGGAATAATGCAGAAGACACAATTATTTATTAATAGCAAGTTTCACAGAACCGACAAAGTAAATCTTGCAACTGCCATCGAAATGGATCTCAAAAGGATCAGTAATTAACTGAAGTAAGAAATGTCTTTAAGTTTTAACGCCTCCAAAATAAACCTCCTTTCATTTATTCACAAGAGATTTTTTTTGACTGCCATCAGCATGACTGATACTAAACTCCAAGAGCACAACACTGCGTGATTTTTTTCTGACGTTTTTTCGAGTGGAGTGATTATATTAAATTAGTTGCTATGGCTACTGCTATGAACGTTGGTTCACTGTGCCAGGCACGTTTTACTCGTCAGAATTCACTTGCAAATTTATAAATTCAAAGGGTCTGCAATGTAATCAATCCTGACCTGGCAACTCAGCTTCAGGCGCTTTCGTGACGTAACGTGGCGGGGCTTCTCTGTGATTCTTCTTGAAATGTTTTACTGACAGCTTTTCTGATGAGCTTTGCTTTCCTTAATACCTTGATTGCATGAATGTAAGCGCGCTACAAGACTGGCAATTTTTTTTCTTCTGTTAAACAAGCTAGATGCAAGCTGTTGTTCACTTTTAATATTTTATTTTCTCACACTTCTCGCCTTTCGAGTTCTTGGTTCTCTATAATCTTCAGTATTTTAAATGTAAACGAGTCTAGTTATATATATATATATATATATATATATATATATATATATATATATATATATATATATATATATATATATATATATATTCCATTTTTCAATTACTCATATTTTGGAGTCAAAAAGGTGTATATATATATATATATATATATATATATATATATATATATATATATATATATATATATATATGTATATATATATAAACCATTTTTCAATTACTCATATTTTGGAGTCAAAAAGGTGTATATATATATATATATATATATATATATATATATATATATATATATATATATATATATATATATACTATTTTTCAATTACTCATATTTTTGAGTATAATGACATGTATTGCTGGTATTTTTTTTTTCAAAAACGTATTACTGGTAATTTTTTTTTTAAATATATTGCTGATAATATTTTTACACTTTTATGATGCTTTTTTACCTCAGTATCGGCGTTAACTATTTGCCCATAGCTGGAACCCTAACAGGTGCTACCGGGTCAGGGTGTACCTCGGAACACCAGCAATTAAGAGGTGGTTCCACGCTCCTCAAAACCTCCTTATCAAAGTCCATGTTGTTGGACGTAGTTTATCGTCTTACCCTGGAAGCGGACGTAGTTTATCGTCATAACCAGGGCGTGGATGTAGTTTGTCGTCATACCCAGGACGCGCCTTGCTTATGGTTGAATCATTATAAAAAATTTTTAATGTGCTCATCTGTAAAGTTAGTTCTCATCATTAATTGTACATATATTTTTTTTTAAATTAATTCATCCAGGATTTTGTCGTTTTTTTCTTTGAGGTTGTAATTTTACGATTTTTGTTTGGAAAAATTTTAGATATGTCATCTCTGATAGTAATAGAATAAAATAATGACAAGATAGGTGATCCTTACTAAAAAATAAAAGAAAAATTTCTTATGAAAGAAGACTTTGTACGAAGGTGCTACATGTGAATACAAATATGAAGAATACTTAGTGGCAAAGTTGATATTTAGTTGTTAGAGAGATAATAAAAAGCGATCAAAGGGCTTGCAGATAAAAAAAGAGGGAGAAAGAGAGAGATAGAAAATCCAAGAAAGAAAGAACTGAAGTGATTCGGTGATAAACTAAATGGAATGACTTTGCTTCTCTGGTCCGGAAAAGTAGCTAGGCATAAACAAAACGTTAGTGAAAAAGTCCGAATCTCCATTTAGCGCTAGCCTATAACTCGATAATGGCATCCGTAATGTCCGTCGAAGGAAGCCACCAGTTAGGGATAGTTCTTTCGCTTACTGCTTTTATCGTAAGAGTCACTTGAAGGAGAAATTATTTCATGCTGCCTCTTGCCAAAGCTGTCGTAAAATGGAATTGAATTTGATGCGCTGGCCTTCCGTTTATGACTGCAGACGTGTGAAATCTGCCAAAATTCAGATTAACTGCCAACTTGTGACCTCCGTCGGTGCGCGGTGTGTGTCGACTTGACGACTGAGAGAGTACAATAGCCAAAAATTGACGAAATGGAAACATCTATTTGATTACGGCAAATGAAAGACTTTTTCTCCTGAAGGCGTCTTCGCAAAAACGAATATTTGATTTTGCCCATGATGACACATCGGCAAGAATTGCGGAGGAGAGAAGGAACCACATTTTGAGAAATAAAATTGATCCTATTAACGCATGGTCACACCAAGGTAATAATTCTTATTTAGCTTTTTCTATATTTTGATTACTGATTGAGTTAATTCTATGAATATTTACGCTAGAACTACGTTACGTTACAACCCGAAACCATCATGATCAAATCTGATGTTCGATTTCAACAGAGAAATTAATTCATTAATCACAGTATTTTAATCCTTAAAAATGTATCTCTCATCTTCTCCCCTCTCTCTGTCTGCCTGTCTGTTAATATATATATATATATATATATATATATATAGTTCGGATATCTGTCCTCATATTTATTCTCATAGTCACGAGCTCATATGCAACAAAGGCCTTCATACAGTGGATAAAATCTTTGGTTAAAGTAAACCAATGACTTGACCCAAAGATCTGTGAGTTCAATACCTGGCAACAGCAGAGGTGAACTCAAACTTTAAGAGATGAGTTACTATGGGGAAATAACTGAAACTGAGTTATCCAGAAAAGTCATGGCGTGTGGAACTAGAACAATCTACCCCGGTGGACCAAATAAGGTGTTCGGTTCGCAATTCCAATCACATGAAGAAGGCCGGAGCTTACAGCGAAAGTTCGTGGAAGATAACAGATCTAATAGTGTAAATAATTACAAAACCTCATCACATAAATATATTCAATACTAGCTATACGCAACCGGACGTCTAGCCACACTGATGAGCTGTGATACAGCAAAACAGTGTCTGTGGATTATATATATATATATATATATATATATATATATATATATATATATATATATATATATACTTCTGGACTTCATGACTCTCCCAATTTCCTGTCCCTTGTGTCTCTTAATAGATTTTCTCTTTTTGTTGTTTCCTAAACCCCGTTCTGTCGTCGATTTACCCAAGCTCGACAGTTATGTTTTGCGCCCCTTTCCTCTGTGTCACTTACCTTCTGGCTGACCTGTGAGTATCTAATTTTCTAAGACGCATTATGCGCCCTAAAAGTGTCAACTGTCTCTTCTTGATGCTCAATATAAGTGTCATTTTTATCTTCATATTTTTTAAAACTTCCAAGTATAAAACCTCATTTTGTTTGTTCAATTCTCTTCTTCGTAATGCTTCAGATATTTAAATTGTTGCACTTTTCGGGATCTCCAAATTATAATTTCCATGTTGGGCTCTTCCTTTTGCTAACAACCTTGTCTTCTGTCTCCTTGCAATTGATCTTAGTCCTTTCTTCTCGCTTTCTTTAGTACATTCTTTAGAAGTTATTTATGTTTCCTTTCTTTATCTGTTAACAACAATCTGTCCTCTGCATATCCTATGCTGTTAAGATTGTTGACTCCTATAATAAATACCGATATGCAGGCGGTTTTCTGTCAGTATAGCTTCTGGATTATTCTAGTAGCCTTCCCAAATATGCCGAGGTTACTTAGCATTTCGACCAATTTTTTGTGTTCCTTTTTATCAAACGTTTTGCAATATATATGAAACTTATCTATGCATCCTTTCACTGCCCTTTCTGATACCATTCTCTGCGTAAATATCGTTTTCTTTATTAAAGTGTCTTTATGGAAGCCGTACTCTTGTCCAACTCTGCTGCAATCTCATTTCATCATAACTCGGATGATATGTTTTGTTCTATGACGCATTAGACTGATTTTCCGATATAATTCACATTCCTTTATATGTGGCTTCTTAGACAGTTCTATAAAAATCGAACTACTTAGGTCTTCCTGATATTGCCAGTGTTGTATTTTTTTTTTTTTAAATTCATGTTTCTAATTAATTTTGTAATGAAAAATAATCTGGGTTTATTCAAAGTTTACAGCGAAGTACCCCAAAGTGAACTAAAAAAAATTACTAGGATTTATTATCCATGGGTAGAATCTTAACGACATAGGTTATGACAGCGTTTTAATGGCTGATGTTGGAATTAAATTGCAGAACTCCTAGACAATGTAGTAAAGAAAATAGGGAAGAAAACTATCAACTGAAAAAGCAAGTGGTTCCAAGAGAATCACACAATGATACTTACTACGAATTGGAGATTTCAAAATCAGGTACTACAGAAGCCTAAATATTTGGGAATTGTATTAACAGATGACGGGAAATGTAATAACGAAATGAGAAAAAGAATTAAATAGCTAAACATGTCACAATTATTACGAAACGGGTGCATTTCATTAGAGAATTGGAAAGAGTGGTGAACTGCAATGTAATACATGTTATTCTCTATGGTATTGAATGCCGGTCAATTTCCTCGCAGAGGAGATGAGGTAACGGAGGTGGAATTCTTCAGACGGATTCAGAGAATACCCTGGAGAATGTCTGAAAGCAAGTAGAACATTTTAAGGAAAATAGAAAAAAAAGCTCATTTGAATTAGAATCAGGAAGAGAGAGTTGAACTTTCTACGATGCGGAAAGAAGTCTAAATAAATAAGAGAAAAGTGGATATAATAAAAGCAAAAAAGGAAGGAAAAAAAAGAGTGATATGCTATCTTATAATTTTTTTTACAAAACGAGGCAAGGGATATCAAAATGACAGACATTGCTAAGAGTTAAAAAGGATATGTAGTTTTGGAGAGCAATAATCGCCTAAAGCACTTAGAAGATTATGGATAGTTATTTAGTTTGATTTTATTGATTTACTCCAGAATTAATTTTGTCATTATTTGTAAGGCCGAGATTAGTCAGAAACATGAAAAATTTAAGCAAAAAAATATAGAGAAATAATTTATTTCGGCAAATTATCAACAGCGTTCATGATTTAAGAACCAGTATTCAAGTTCTAACATATTAATTGGGTATGAAACTTGAAGAAATTAGATAACTCTGCATTACTAAGAAATACGCAACTTCTTCAGAGATGAAGCCGACCATGTATCGAATATTAGACCATTTCCGGTCTCTTCGGGAATGAGATAATTCTAGTTTTATCCTTGATAGAAGTGGCATAATATCGAGGATTTCCTCTGGGCATTAGAATTCCAGCTCAGAAGCACCAGATTAAATTAACGGTCTGGGTAATGGATTGGCTTGATCATTTGTTAAAAAATACCGCAGTGGAACCCCGCGTATGTATGTATCCTGGAACTGAAACATGTATATATCTCATTACATCATTATATGGGATCGGTCTCAATAACCAAGTAAATAGTGCTCGAATGCTGTTATTCTTGACACGAATGCATTTCCAGCCCATTCTGATACCTAACATAACACAATCCATCAACATCTCAACCTACTTAACTATCTGACAGTAAGCTGGACGCAAAAATCTTAAGATGCATCTCAATAGCGAAAGATGCCTTCCAAAAGCAAATCTATAAATTACACTAAAGTTTCGGATATTTATAGTTTAAATAAAATAAAATGAAGGAGATATATGAAACGTATGGAAGAAGCTGTTTGAAAATAGATAGAAAATGTGGGCTTGGGCAATTTAAACCACTCACAGTATATATTAAAGGAAAGATGGCAGAGAAATACAACCATTATGTTACCTAATAGGATTCATTATTGGCGGCTATTATATTCACAGCCTAAGATGTCACAGTGTTGATAGCAGAAACAAAAAGCTAACAATAACTCCTATGGAATGTAGTAAAAGAAAGCGTGAAGAAAGCACTAAATATAAATTGCCAAAAGACAGAATGCATGCAAATTACAAACTGATGACACCATATCAAAGCAAGTTAAATATTTGTGAAATTCTTTAATAGAGAATGGAAAATATGACAAGTAATCCGAAAGCGCATTGAGATAGCAAAATATGTCTTCCATAAGGTAAGCAAAATGTTAACAAAAATAATTTCGTTACAAACAAAGGAAAGATTACTCTTATGCAATATCAGTCTTCTTATATGATAATGAATGATGGTTTCTCTGCTCACAGAGGACGAAGAGATTGTAGCTACAGAAGTATGCTGAGAATACCATGAACCGAACATATGACAAAAGAGGAAGTTTCAGAAAAAAAATGAAAGAGAAAAGACACTTATCAGCAGTCAGGAAAAGACAGTTGAAATATCTAGGACACATCACGAGGAAACGGGTCTTGGAAAATGTTATACTCACAGAACAGATTGATAGCAAATAAAATAACCAAGTGAACTTGAGTAAATGCATGGCGAAACAAGATCAAGCAGAGATAGCAACAATGCAATATTTATTAAGAGCTACAAAAGATAGAAAATCGTGGATGGCCATTATTGCTAATACCCTGATGAGAGACGGCTTATAGAAGAATGAGTTTATATAAATGGTTGTCAGAAACACACACTAGATTTGATAGTAAACGAAAAAAAGTTGCTTAGATCTGCAAAAGACCGAAAGTTTTGGAGAGCTATCATCGTTCATTTTCTTAAGGGAAACGTTATATAAATGAAGACGATATATTAGGTTGGTGCAAAAATAATTTCGTTTTCTAACATATCTTACTATGTGAGAAAACGAAATTTATTTTTGCACCAACCGAATATTACCCATATCGTTGCTTTCAGAATAATTCCGAAAAAAATCATAAAAGACTACTATCCTGGCTTAACATGATTTAGTCAACAGCATGAATGAAAACGATATATTACTCATATCCAGAATGGTTGTTTCAGAATAATTCATTAAACTCATAATCGGCTTCTATCCAGGATTAATAGGATTTAATAAATATGTGCCAACACTCATTCCTTCTTTTTTTCGAAATTCTGAATACACATTACAGGAAGAGTTAAAAGCCTAGAAATATTACAAATCCTAAATAATCTAAGAATTAAATAGTAAGTGGATTATTTCGAATGGAAAACAGCAATTTCTCTTATATACTAACATCTTCCTCATGTGGTAAGAGAAAAGAACGTCATTACTACATTTGATTCAGAAAAATATTTAATATATCCCAAAAGTCCATTAAAATAAAACTGATCATCTTAGATTTCTTTTAACTGAGTTTCTTTACCATTTCAATCCTTGCAATATCCGACCATATTTATAGCCACTGAATAAATATACCAGCATAGGACCGATAGAAGTCAGTCTGTACAGGTAAAATCGAGGTTATAATAGAGTAAAAGGAGAAATAAAATTCTGCTCTGGTCTTTTGCATTCAATTTGCACCAGTTCCCTTGAAAAATTCTGAAATCCATCTCGTATATCCTGGTAAATGTGCAGGTTAGTCTCAAGTCCCTTGCCTTGGATGACAATCAATTTAGGAAAAGGATAACTCTACATTCAAAAACTTGGTGAATGCAAGACAAAACCGCACAACCGTCTTTCCCAAGAAGGCAAGGCAAGATTATAAAGAATTGGGATATGTTTCGAACCCTGATGGACTAGGTCTTGAAAGGGTATAGGATTTTTAAAACATGAAAGAAAATATTCTATGATTTATTATTATATAAGACAGTTTGCTTTCCTAGATGAATATGTCTTTCATATAAAGAATGAGAGATGCTGAATATGATTTAGAGTCCCATTAAAACCGTCTCCTAATTCCTAATTCATTATCCTATCCTAAATATGAATGTGAAAGATTGATTAATTTATTTTTTACGACTTTTCAACCTTTTGTAGGTTATTTAAAGCCAGAAGATATTTTGAGAGTGTAAGAATCTTTTTAGAATAAGATTGAATTACTGATAAAATTCCTACTAATTAATCCATAGCTGAAGGAGAGAAGAAGTGAATTAATGACTATCCCAAGGCTTTTATTGTGTAAGTGAAAGTAACAAATCCGACTGGAATTGGAACTCGGATCTCCCATTTCCAATTCTGCGCCTTTATCTATTAAACCAGCTGCATATCCAAGCTTACTGCACCAGGTATTCCTAAACAGTTAGCCATGTAGGTAATGACCAGATTCGACGTTGCTAAATTTCGCTGATCTTACGAGAAATGGAGTTTCATGTGATATGTTCTCAAGCTCGAAGAATGAAACATTCAGAAATCATCAAAAATGTACTGAAGAAAATATATGTAACAATGGAAATATTGCATGTCTCACAATTTAAATGTCTGAAAGTTAAAATATTCTTTGTTGTGCCCCTGCATATGTTATCGCTTTCAGCGAATCTTTTTTCTGTGTTCTAAATTTGCATGATTACTTGCATTTTCTGAGTAAGCTTTATTAAATTCAGTCAACATATTAATTAACAAAATAATTGATTCGTTAATATCATATCTTATCCGATATAATATATATATAATTATGTTTAATGAATTTTGCATCTATTATTCAGACTCAATTTCTAATAAATGCTTTACAAAAACACGAAGCCAAAAACTTAACAATACTGTTTATAATTACGAGATGTCTGTATCCGATGCAAATATGTTATTTTGGCAATAGATTGCATTTTTCGACAAGATCACGCTATTAAAATAAAAACACATATGCCTTTACCATGTCTTAGTCTTTGAAAATAAAAATAAAACTTTCGACATTTAACCTGCAGATATGTAGAAAATACGAGAAAATAAGTAACATTACATTAAGTTTCTTATCAATGATCTTCAGAATGAAAATGTATTTTTTACATATGCTCCTGACTTAACGTCTTCAACATACACCCGGATTTACGACCAGTTACAATTTTTATTAGACAAAAATTGTAAATTTTAATAGTGGAAATACGATAACGCATCGTCATGGTGGTTCGGATAATTTTTATCCCTTTTAGACACGCGCCCTCGCACATGCACAAGTCCAACAATCGCTTTGTATGTTTATGTTATTTCTCGGACATACTACTTGTACTGTATTTACCTATTCACTACCTTAGACATGATACACGAGTTATGGCTTTGTGTCAACCAGCTTCAGATAGCTTTAGATTCAGTTTCACACTATTTGCCACATTTCAAGTGGTAATGGTAGCAACCTTTTTGGGGCACTTATTGACCGAGGAGACTGTACTGCTTTTGTTTGAAGTTCATAAAATCTTACTCTTCAAAACAATTTCTCCAGAAAATAGTTTTTCAAATTTCAGTAGCTGTTAACGCTCTTTCCATTATTGATTAGGTTTTCTTTCCTAACATTTTATTTGAAGTAGTGTGGAATGTTAACATCTTGATTATGCCATTATTCTATTAGTTTTGTGCAAAAGTAATGACGGTTTTCGACGTAATTTTAACGTCAAAAACCGTCATTATTTTTGCACCAACCTAATATCTCCGAGTTACATATGTTATCCATTTTTGTTGTTGCTATTGTTGGTAATCAAAAAATGATGTGGTTTATTTTAGTTGTTATAGTTCTTTGTTTGTGAATCTGTATAACCAGTTCGCAATGCATAAACAAGTATATTTACCAAAACACTCATACTTCATTCGCTCAAAATCTTTTTTCGTCATTGATCTTAGAAAGCGGTTGTATACAGCTGAGAGTTTAGATATTTCTGAACGGGTTTAACACCATACATAATAATAGTTTACGTCAATTACTATTTATTTTCCCTATATTCATTTATTTTGAATAAAGAGGACCGTTTTGTAATTCGTACAATATCGGCTGGTTGAATTTATTTTCTATTTACGAGATTTTACAATTTGTCGTAATTCCGGAGATGTTACATAGGTATGCCGATATGTGAGCAGTAGCTCTACTTTAAAGTAGGTACCTCCACAAAATTTTCGATACCTGAGTATTAAACTGAATTTTTAAAACAGAAAAGGCTTTCGTTTTAGCTTTAATTTGAAAGCTAAAAGATTACATTTACTAATTCCGGCAAGCAAAACACTCTGGTGTATTTCAAATAGAAATTATATTGACTAGGATTTCTACTTTGGTTGCTCTCAGTAAAATCTTTAACATCTGCCAATTTTAACGGATTTGTAAAAAAACAAGTTGATTCTCGGTCTTAAAATCTTATATAAATAAAGTATGCTTTTCTGAGAATTCATTTAGGAATTTTAGCTAAGTATAATTAATCTGACTTGAAACAACTTGAAAATAACAAAGAAATTTATTTTTAAAACAAACAGTAGCGGTGATTTATGTGTTTTTCATCACTTATCAGTCACTTAGCAGTCACTGTTACGGTGTTGACACCTTTATTGTTGTTCTACAGCCATTTTATCTGTTAAAACATAATTTAAGAAAATGACGGGTGAACGCCTTTTGTATATAATTTTTAAGTAATCAATAATTTTAAAAAGATTGGAAAATATTCTCCGTAATTTAATTTTAGGAATGTTGTCTTTAAATTTACTATAATCATCTCTCTTCTTTTCTGATAATGTTGTATTAGGTCGATCATACTTTGAAACAGGTGCAAGTTACATAATATTTTATATACATAAAAAATTAAAAATTGTTTTAAAAATACTTTGAATTAAGCTTTTGCATTTTTGATTCGTATAGTTTTAACTTAATAACAATATCACGTAACCAGATTAATGTAATGTAGAAATTTAATGATTTATATATCATAAATTATCATAATTAAAATTTAAAAAATTAAAAAAACAAATGGAAACAATTCTTGTAAAAGAAATCGTTATTCATAAAAAAAGTCAATAGTATCCAAAATAAATCTTATATATAAAAGAAATTAAAGCTTTTCTGAAATAATGTCATAATTTTGTTGCATTTTTTTAATGTTAAATTCGGAGAAGATTTTCGAGAAAATAAATATTACTTTGAAAAGAAAATTGTCGATTTACATTTTCCAAGAAGACCTCAACTGATAAAAAGTTTTTTGTGTGAAAATATAATTTCTTGAAATTTCATAAAATTAAATAAATGGGATGACAGATTTATATAAAATTTTTTTACGGAGATTTTCTAAAAAAAAAAACAAAAAAACTGAAAAATAATTTAATTCATTTGTGAATAAGTCTTCAAAGTTTCATTAAAATCCGACAGTTATTTGATTTTTGTATGAATTTCCAAAACAATGCGTTTTTCACTTGAAAAAATACGCTAAAACACTAATCGTAAATATTACGTAGACAGCTAACGTAAAAAAAAGTTTTTTGACAAAAATCCGGACGTGCTAGAACTGATTAAAAAATTTAATATAATAATAAAAAAATAATTTCGTCTTTCCACTTAATAATAACATAAACATTTTCACGATAAAACTGTTTCAAGGAAAAAGCGGTGGTCCCTACTTTAGAGAGGAACGGTAAATGGGAAAGTTAATATACATTTTTGATATCATGGTTTTGATATTATGACTGAATATTCTTGTATTACTTTGGTTTCAAATTTCAAATTTGTTTATTTTAACATCCGTATTCCGTTGGAAAGAAATAAGTTCCACTTAAGCAGCTTCTTCTTGCGAACCTCTACTATGCGGGACCGACATCCAAGAGGTTGCTTTCCCTTCATAACAATCCTAAATCTGTTCAAGTCGAGAGTTAACATTTATCTTACCCACATATCCGCATCAACTGTTCACCTTCCTCGAATGGCTCCCAGACACTGTCCAAGGTGAACCTTACTTTAAAAAAATAAATAAAAATAAAATAGGAATACTGGAATATCAAGGTGGATTAAATCTGAAAATGGTGCCGCTTACATACACGATTCGCTTAGTTTCTTGTCTTATCAAGAAAAATGTTATCTGTTCATTTTATTCTCATCACAGCAGTTGAAACATTTTATTTTGTTGTTCTATTTACATTGTTTTGACTGTTTTTCTCATCTTTACTTTCATATTCACAACGTTTTGGCCATTGTAGACACCGGCTTTCTTCGATGGAATTTCTTATGTCTCCTGAAGAAGGCCGGAGCGTAAACGGCCAAAATGTTTTGATTATGACAATAAAGATGAGGAAACATTTCGAACAATGTAAATAGTGTAAATAGTTACAATAACTCATGTCAGACATACAGACATATGTTATTTCTCGCGACAAGTTTTAACTAATGGACATTGTATATATTCCTTTAGCTTTTGTAAGGCTTTAATTATGCAAAACTACTCTCGCGTATTTAACTAAATAATCCAAACACAGTCAAAGAACTGATTTTATAAAGCATTTGTATAATTGGCTTCATCGTCGCCTTTGATTTCTATACTATAAGAGTTATTGAAGAAGCATGACTTAAAACATAGAGGATATGCATCGAATAAATTTCAAAATCTACAAGCCGTGCTATTAGCGCGCCAAATGTGACATCGGCGTCTTGGATTCAATTTACGGTCTAGCTCTAAGAAAAACATGAAAACAGAATATATAATTAATTTATAATCGATATATATGCAAGACCCCAAAGATAGTCCATAAGACCTGGCCCGTTTTCACGCTCGTTAACTATATTTATAATCGTTTCACCACGATAAAACACACTTGTTTTGGACAAAACTCTCCTCGGAGAATGCGTTCACATTCGTTTTCTATGTGCTGCTCCTATTTGTGAAACGCTACTATAATGCAAGAAACACCGACATAAATCTGCCGACTAAATTTTTTCCATCGCCTGTGCAATATTCGGGTTTTATATTTTTGAATGAATTTTGAAAGTTTCAAATTTATAAACACTATTTAAAGGCTATTTTTTAAGTGTTTTGAAATAAAAATATTTCTTTTTTTTTTTTCAATTTCTCCCAAAGACTATTTTTGGGAATTCTGATCTTCCAGGATTTTAAATTTCGGAATTGAGATCTTTCGGGATTTTGATATATCCGGAATTTCAAATTTAGGGATCTTAAATTTCAGGATTCTAACATTCGTGATTTTAAGATTCTGGATTAAGATCCACACCAGTATACAAGATAGTAAAGGACTAACTACCAATTTTAAGGAGACAGAATGTATGGCCGTCATCTAGAGGAACTGCCTAACATGCGGTCTACGGATTTGGAGACATCAAAATCAAGCAGGTACAGAAATCTAAGATAGAAGTTTTATGACAGATGCGACAGAATGCGATACAGAAATGCGAGGGGGCAACAGAATAGCGAAAGACGTCTTCCAAAACAAATATTTAGAAGTATGAACATGTCTTTACAAAACAAATACAAGAATACAGATTTGCTGTGCAATATCGATTCTCCAATATGGCAGTGAATGCTGGACAGTTTCCTCGCAGAAGTATCAATGGTATTCTAGAGAAGGATGCGGAGAATATTGTGATTGGAACGTGGGTGTAATTCTGAAGTTTTAATGAACATATGAATGAAAAGAAAACATATTGATAAAAATAGTCGGAATTTCTGGGACACATAACGAGAAAGCACGGCTTGTAGATTTTGAAACGCACAAGATAAACAGAAGGCAAAAGAAACAAAGGGAAAAGGACTTGTGTAAATGGGTGTCAGGTCAGGGTGCGGGAAAGATATTTAAAGTGCTAACATTGCTAAGAGGTACAAAAGACAAGAAGATGTGGAGAGCCATTATTGTTTACATCCTAAGAGACACGGCCAAAACAGATTATAATTAGATATTATATTCTATTAATTCGGTGATTATATGTAAGTGATTTGAAAATATTACAGTAAGCGTATTATACACAGTGAAAGCTCTTTACATAGCAGTAAAAAAAAGAATTCATCTTTAAGTATGTTTAAAGCATGATAAAAAAAAATATTACCTCTCCTACAGTAGAAGTTTTTTTATTTTTTTAAGTTTCACATTGAAATTAAAACAGAATTCTCCTTAGAGTCAGAAACTATTCTTCGCTGGTCTCGCAGAGAAAGACAAACAAATCGAAAAAATGCTTTCCAAATAAAACTATTTAGGTCTTTCTTCAAGCAGTCAGTATAGTCCATTGAAAATCCTCATAGGCTTCTCGTGTAGATTTCTAAATAGAAATTCTTTGAGCCATAGAATGAAAATAGTAATTGCTACAATTATTCAGTGTAATGGCAGACACCAGAAGGACATGATTCGCTGGTACTTTGAATTTCGTTACGTACTCATCGACAAGATACCACAACGAGCAGCCAGACATTTAGAAAAAAATTAATCGATATTTGTATGATCGAAGTAAGATTTCTTTTCTTTTCAATTTGGCAAATCGAAGCCTTCTCTGACTGAATGGCTACGACCTGTCAGACAAATGGTGTCAGTAAATAGGTCTAGGCGTAGCGAGCGTGATCGGGTTTCTCATGGCGGAGAGCCTAAAAGTTCCACACTGAATGACAAGACAGACGCGTTATGTCAAGTTTGGTTGTGTGAGTAAGAGCTACTTTAAATAATGGTAGACCAGTTTTTCTTACCAATGTTCGGTCGTTGTAAAAGCTGGCTGAATCGGCTAAGATGCTAAATTACGACTAAAAGCTATATACGCTTTCATAGCGAAGAATGTAATTCACCTGAAAGAATCTTCCATTAATTTAAGTTAATTGCACTCGAGGCTGATCAAAGATTTTACAAATGAAGTACTATTAAATGATGGGCTCTTAAAATCTCGATTTAAAGTATTTTTCCTAAAATATATTAAGTTAATGAATATTAGAAATCAATTTCTTGGTTATCGTTTAAGAGTCAGAGTTGACGAACACAATCATATCACATGACGTTAGTTGCTGAATCATCGTCAATAATTTATTTTATTACTAACTCGAGGACTGTCATTTTGTAGTTGTTAACAATGAACGCAATAGAATTCAAGAAGTAATACTCTCGCAATAAGCTCACGAAGACCAAGTGGTTACAAAAATACAACAACAACAAATAATACTTCTACTAATATTACTTTTTATCAATTCACCACAAGTCAGGCGATAATCCACTAAGACGCAAGGTGCTACTAGAAGTGAAAGAGAATTATAAGAATTTAGAAGGAATCGAAAATGGAAAGCTAAACCTCTACTCCTTCTCGGAAGATCGTGGTGAGGAATGAAGAGGACGATAGTTCAGCCTATCTGTGGTAATAAAATAAAAACATCCCATATCCTCTCTTTTTTGTAATCAGCCATTAGAACAAACGTTTTCAGCGTTAAAGTTAAAATAGTTGTATAAAGTTTCATAAGCTTTTAGTTAGTTGTTGATATATTGCACTATCTACTCCTATCGAATAGAAAAATAAATGACTACTGAATAAAAGTTCAGAGTTGAAGCGAAGATATTAGAAATATAGACTTGAAGTAGATTTTAGAAAAAACCGGAAATCCAGTACGAAGCAGGAGAAAAGGTATACAGCGTGACCCGGATATAAGAGAGTTGTCGGGACCGGAGAAGAAGTCTCTTATATCCGATTTTCTCTTATATCCGGGTTTGGTCTATTATATATACATTAAAACAGGCTCTAATTTGGGACCAGAGAAAATCTCTCTTATATCCGGGTTACTCTGTATAACCCTACTAATATTCAAAAACCAGGAATGAGTATGAACGGGGCGATAAGAAAACCTATTTACACTTATGGAGAAGAAAAATAATTTCTAGGAAAAATAGATAGGAATACAAGCGGAAACGTTAAAAGTATAGATTTGAAGTAGATTTTTGAAAAAAACGGAAATCCAATGGTAAGCAGAAGAAAAGGTATATAACCCTACTACTGTTCAAAAACCAGGAATGTGTGTGAACGGGACGATAAGCAAACCTATCTATACCTATGGAGAAGACAAATAATAATTTCTAGAACAAAAATAAAAAAGAATTCAAGCGGAAACGTTAAAAGTATAGATTTGAAGTAGATTCTTGAAAAAATCGGAAATCCAATGGTAAGCAGAAGAAAAGGTATATAACCTTACTACTGTTCAAAAACCAGGAATGTGTATGAACGGGACGATAAGCAAACCTATCTATACCTATGGAGAAGACAAATAATAATTTCTAGAACAAAAATAAAAAAAGAATTCAAGCGGAAACGTTAAAACTATAGATTTTAAGTAGTTTATAGAAAAAACCAGAAATCCAATAATTTCCTACTTGATTATCTAGAAGGCTTCATACGACTCCATCTTTGTTTACTAAAAGTCGTAGTATTATTTAAATTTTTTAGATTGTGTCTTGTCAGTTATTAATAAGATTTTACACGTACTTCTTTCACTTTATTCTTGTTGATTTATATTTATCGCATTTGTCACACCATTGATCTTTACTCATTAGAAGGTCGGGTAGTAGAAAGACGCCTAAGATTTGCGATGCAAATCAAATCGTAGAAGCAATAAGAAATACTAGTCAGAATTTCATAAAAATTCCTAACCGAAAGTTTATGAAATAATCTTTTCTCGATGGTATTCTGTAGAATTCCTGCAAATCTGAAAGAAATTTAAAACAGACTTGATAGAGTGGAGGAACGAGAAAGTATTCGGTTAATCAAGAGATCTTCTAGGAACATAAGAATACACTGAACTTTTAAATATAAATGGTGATTTTATAGATGATGGTTTCTCTAAGTCTTTTAATGTTACAAGTACTAAATATTCACAAGAATATCATCTCAAAGTTATTGTAGCACACATTTTATGAATGGCAAAATTGATTTAAATATATATATATATATATATATATATATATATATATATATATATATATTTGAATGTATATGTATATGCATATATATACATATATATGTACATATATATATTCATACATATATATGTATGTATGCGTGCATACATGTATATGCATATATATATATATATATATATATATATATATATATATATATTTATATATTAAAGGCTACTATTAGATTGGCATCTGAGTCCCAACCTTTCACAACCCAGCCGTTTCTTCTACTCCAATACCTACATGTCTCTCACTTCTTGTGTGTGGAACTCCCTACCTCTTTCTTGCTTCCCTGGTAGTTATAATCTTCAATTATTCAAATGCAATGTCAATCGACTTCTTCAGATGTTTTATCTAATTCCTTCTCTCCAACCTTTCCTCTTTCCCGCCCCTTTACTCTTGCTTGCTAGTGGCAATCCGGGCTTTCTTGGGCTCTAATGCTTAATCACGCACACAGACACACACACATATATATGTATGTATATATACATGTATGTTATATATATATATATATATATATATATATATATATATATATGTTTGTGTGTGTGTATGTATGTGTGTATGTGCGTATTTGTTTCAAATATGAGGTGCAGTTTTATTTGTATTACAATGAAGTACTTTCGCCTGATCCGACGTGCAAAATTTCTTACATAATATCAATTCTCCTATATGGCGATGAATGCGGAAAAAATCTCCACACAGATGGAGAAAAGAGCTGAATCAACAGAACTGTGGTTCTATAGACGAATACTGACAATACCATGGACGGAATATTTGAGTAACAACGATGTTTTAGAGAAAATGAAAACACAAAGGACACTTATAATTAGCATCAGAAACAGAGAACCGACACATGTAGGCCACATAATAAGTAAAGAGGCCTCGGAAAATTTACAATTTTCAAGAGATATTGAAGGTAAGAGAGTCAGAGCAAAACAGTACATAACGCACCTTAAGAGCTTGTGTAAGTGGTTGGTAGAACAGTGATTGATAGTATAATTTACAATTGATACTAAAAAGAAAAAAAATTACTACGTCTTACAAAGGACGTAAAATTATGGAGAGTGATGATCGATGAAGAAGAAAAAGAAGGGAGAAGTAATGTATTATTCTTATTTCCAATAGTGAAGTTTTGGGCGCGATAAACATTACTATGTCGTTACAAGCATGAATACATTTCTGCTAAGCATTTTCCTATTAGCCACAATAATACAATTCCTCTATAAGTTAGAAGTTTCTTGTAGTACAAGTAATATTTCTCCCTTTTATCATAAACTGAGTTCAAATGCACTGAACTTTGTTGCCATTCTTTATTCTTTCATTTCTTGAATAAGATTCCGTCTTATTCGGCTATGACATTTACATTTGGCTCCGCAGATTTGTTTTCGAATAAGGAAAACAATTCTCTTTTTCAAGATATTTTTTTGCTTTTTCAAGGTGTACTTTTTTATGTTTGAATTTTTTATGACTGACATTTTTTTCTTAATTCGTCTCTGGAATTCTCGGCTTCCATGACCGAATTACATTTATTTTCTTTTTTATAACGGTTTTGGCTTCCTCTGCATGAATTTGAAAAATCCTTTGTGTAAATCTCAATAAAAATCTAACCAAATTCCTTTGAGCTTCACATTAGTTTTATCGCCATGTTTACCACTGGAAATAATGCTGCCACTACTGCTACTGATGATGATGATGATGATGCAAAATAAAAAAAAAACATTATTCATATATTTACATCAGAATATTCTGATATTCTGTGAGCCCTTTTCTATTGGCTGAACTGTTCTTAATCATATATTGTTTCCATTTTCCTTACATTGAAATTATTTTTTCATTTTCATGAATGTATTTTTTGTCACTTCTAATAATTTACGAATCAATGTTATATTTTTCAGTTTGACAATTTCTCATATATAGATTTTAAAAATTCTTCTGCATCTGCAGTCAAAATAAATCTACTTTTAGATTACTGTTTTGCATATTATTATTATTATTATTATTATTATTATTATTATTATTATTATTATTATTATTATCTGTGTATGTTGTTTCCTGTTTTTATCCTGTATAGCCGGGTCCAAACTATTGTTTTTAGGCCCTACAGGAGAGTTGTCATTAAATTGATAGCACTTTTCTTAGTATAGGCGATGTAGCTAGTAGGGTGATATTCTGGGCAACTTGAATGTTGATTTTACTTAGGACACTGTTGGTAAAACTGTCTATTCCTTTTCTCATGAGGCCCAGATCATCGAATACTATTGATACAGTCTCAGTCTTCATTCCTCAAATCCTCTTAATCTCGATCTCGAGGTCTTTGTATTTGGACAATTCTCAATAATTTCTATGGGGATATTTCTCTCAGATGGTACTGCTATTTCATTAAGCATAAACTTTTTGAATTTCTAATATTTTATAATAATAACAGGTGTGTTGGCTTTTATTTCCCTGCCAGTTTCAATTGGCATGTACCAGACGATAGTTACGTCGTTATTTTGCGTAACTGTGTAGCAGTAGTAGTAGTAATAGTATTAGTAGTAATTGTGGTATTAGTAGCAGTATTCAGTGGGAGAGCACTGTGTCAACAAAATGATTCTGGGGAATAAATATGCAAAACCAAATATACTCAGCATGATATGACAGCGAAATGTGCGCAATACGGTTAGATGTTTTGATAAAAGCAGCTCATAACATTTCAGATGTAGCCAAGTTAGAACTAATTTCAAGTCGTATAAGTGAGGTTGATTAGTCCGTTTCCAATTGAGAATGCTGCCGTTTCTACTTGGCACAGACAAGTCGCCTTCCCTGCCTCATCCTTCAAAATCTTCACATCAGTTTTTTTCGACAACTGGCGTTCCTCCTCTAATCTCGTTCAAAAACATAGATGCACAGGAAAAACGGGTAAAATTCAACCAACAGGCAAGGGAATATGTGGTGCTGAGGCGGGTATTTAATGCAGTTAAGTTAAATTCACCAAAACATCTACATTTTCACATTTCCGATCAATTATTATCGGTACCCATTAGCCGCATCCCTGGGGTAAAAACAATGTATATTATCATAAACAGTATTATTAGTATTGCATGTATAGCTGCAAGGGGTGTCACATGAAAGTTAGACTTGTTATTCATTGTGATTACCCATAATATTTGGAAGAATATACCTATTCAAAATGTAATATGGTTCGAATCATGCCAAAATATAGACTTACTATATATATGTAATCAACAGTCAGATTTACTCTGCCAAAGACACTCTATGCATGAATACGTATCTTTCGAAATTTGGAGAGAGATGTTCATGTTGCGTAAGATCACGCCATATGAATGATAATCAGGATGATTCGAACTTGTTACAACATCAATATATACCCAAATGAGAGAAAGAACAAATGGATTAATAATTCAATAGTTCGTAACATTTATTTTTTTAAAAAGTGCTCAGTACAATATAGAGCAAATTATTATTATTATATTTTTAATATAAATGATTGCAATAAAAAAAAAAACATTTTAAAATCGCTTCACAAAAGCTTTCATGTTTCAATACTATTATTGTACGTCTTCAGGCGATGGTAGTTACCTACCATCGCCTGAGGAATAATAATCATATTAATGAAACCCAAAAGCTTTTGTGAAGCGATTTAAAAATGTTTTTATTATTATAATCTCTTATAATAAAAATATAATAACAACAATATATATAATAATTTGGGGGTCAGGACATACACGTTTCGATAAAGAGTTTTGACAACTTGAATTCCCACGCGTAATTTTAGAGCAAAATTATTTTGAAAAATCATTTTTTATCGTCTTGAATAACGTAGCACTGCCTCCTCAAGACACTTGATGTAGTCCTCTGTGTTGAGTCTGGGGCCCTGTGGGAAGATGTATGAAGGCATAAAGTCACTATCACTTATGATTTCTCCAAACACTTTTGTAATCACCATTAGACTCATTCATCCCTTTCCGAATTATGAGCACTCTCCTCAGAGTGACACCGAAACACACTTTAATGTTAGTATTGGATCTTCAGGTACGAATACCAAGCTGTACAGCATGCCGTTTTCAAATTTATATCGCAGTGAATTGTGTCATAGTTCTCTTTTTTTCTCACGGATGATGCCTAACTAAACTTGCTTTACTGTACAATCAACAAAATCAAAATCAAACAACGCATTTGCGCGAAATTAAAAATATAATATGGCGACAATTTACTTACCGCTCACTGAATATATAATACTATTTTATCATGAGACAATAAATTAAAGCAATAATTTGGAATCACTATAAAATAAAATATAGAAAACTATGAAAAGACGTGACCTACTTGACAAACCAAATGTGTTTGAAGTGTACGGTGGAAATCATTCAGGCTGGAGTGCTATGCCCACTTAATCATCTGTAAATTTAGATGAGGACATGGGGTAACAGTATATATTTACCCATGGTTAGGCTGTTTGATATCCGGGGTATAAATTAGATAGTTTATAACGTCATATATACGTAACATACCTTCGCTGGGCCTTTTCTGTAAATAATTTCTGTTAATTAATCTGAAGATTCTTTCCGCTATGGTCAGTAGAGGTTACGAGTTGAAGCTATTTCACATCAAGTTACAACAGATATGGTTATTTGTAAGTCTAAGTTGTAGGCAAACAGTTTGTTCTCTTGTGGAAGTTCTATCCAGCCTTGCTTGTTTTTATATAAAAAAAAAATTGCATACCGTGTCAATCGTTATATTCTGTCTTTTTAATCCCTGTTCTTTTAATGTATACTCTTCTAAATATTTTTATTTTTATTATTTCACATTCAGTAACACTTTGCATCGTATTAGGTTTATTGACATGCTTGGAATGAATGCTTAAAATACATTTCAAATACATACATACATACATATATATATATATATATATATATATATATATATATAAATATGATTATATATATATATATATATATATATGATTATATATATATATATATATATATATATATGATTATATATATATATATATATATAAATATGATTATATATATATATATATATATATAAATAAATATGATTATATATATATATATATATATATATAAATATATATATATATATATATATAAATAAATATGATTATATATATATATATATATATATATATATATAAATATGATTATATATATATATATATATAAATAAATATGATTATATATATATATATATATATATATATATATAAATAAATATGATTATATATATATATATATATAAATAAATATGATTATATATATATATATATATATATATATATATAAATAAATATGATTATATATATATATATATATATAAATAAATATGATTATATATATATATATATATATATATATATATATATATATATATATATAAATAAATATGATTATATATATATATATATATATATATATATATATATATATATATATATATATATATATATATATATCGGGGGTAATAGCGAAATTGTCCAAATCATGTAACACAACATGTTTAACATCTAGAAGACCTCTAAACTAAATGAATTTCTTTTTTTCAGGTTATTGGGTTAGGTGTTTAACCATCTAGACCCCATTTTCATAAGAATCACTGAAAAACACTTTGGGTTATTCAGCTAAATAGAGACTAGGTCAAATTTCTTTGTGTCATACCCACTGATTTCCATTTGAGCAATGGTGGGTGAAAAAAAAGATCATTCAGGCTTTCAGTAATAGTACCAACATTCATACTCTAGCTTCCATTTTCAAAGTTCCTTGAATAACAATGAAGAGAACGGTGAATACATTCAAAAAAGTGGGAACAGTAGAGAGGAAAAACTGGATCAGGAAGTCACAACATGAAGAGGAATCATCATTTGAACTTAGAGCTAAATATATCAATTAGAAAAGATCAAACTCAATTCATAGGACGCTTGGCACATAAAAAGAAACGTTTCAGCTATGACAGTCTACAGAGCAATTAAAAAAGTCTTGAAAATGAAATCGAACGTGAAAACTGTGAGGCAAGTTGTTACTTCAGTACGGAATGTTAGAAGGTAAGAGAGAGCGAATATCACCTTGAATAAATTTGAAAAATGCTCCACTAACATATTCATTAATTAATCATAGCTAATGATTAATTAATGATAATGTTATTTCTCCTTTATGATCAATTTCATCAAGATATTTCTGTGAAGCCTAGTGAGTAATTATATATTCTCATTACTAGTGTTATAAAATATCGGAGAATTCCAGTAAGATATCTTTAATCATTTCTCATATCTATATATATATGTATATATATATATACATATATATATATATATATATATATATATATATATATATATATATATATATATATATATATATATACGCACGCACGCACACACGCATAAATATATATATATATATATCACATGGTATAGGAGATGATAATACACACCAAGCTCAGATTATATATACACTTTTTTTACCATGTAATAAGATGTGTATTATTCTATTCATCGATTATAGTTCAGGACAATATCGATTACGCAGTTTCACACGTCCATAAAATTTATTGTGTTCATTTTCCTGTCTTCAAATTTATTCCAATCATTTTGTTTGCATATGAGTAGGCCTAACCTCTGGATGGCTATTGATTTTCATCTTCCAATACCTGATAAATGTTGAACGTGTTCATATTAGTCGTTATTTTTGTAGACTGCAGGCATCAAACTGGCCTAGTGTGTTACAGTATCGACTAATCTATTTTCCACTTCGTTGTATGTAGAAATCTAACCCTAAGCATAATCCAGGTTTTATTCTCGATCAGCTTTTCTCAACCGGGGTTCCCCGGAACACTAATGTTCCCCAAAAGTCCCCCAAGGGGTCCGGGAAAACAGGAGAGATGAGCTAATGCAGATTTGCCTTTTTATTTAATTTCATATATGTAATAATACTTAACACTCAATATATTATTGGTTATTGATTCATTTTCTTAGCCCATTTATTGATTCACGGGTCATGTTACTTTGATTTACCTTACGTCTTTTCAACATTGCCAGTAAAGGACAAAAATAAACTGATGTAGCAGTTATGTGTTTTCTTCTGTTTCCATTTATATTACAGGTATATGATATATGTTACTTATGTTTATTTTTTAAGTTTGAATTTAGATTTTTTTGTGCGAATGAAAACTCGCTGATGAAGTGTTATAAACGAACAGTATGAATTTTATTTAGCATTACCGAAAGATTTGACAAAGAAGTATTAATTTTTACTTAAACAAGTTATTCAAAAATAGATACTATGATATTTACCACGTGGACTACGAATAAAATAAAATGAGAAAGATATGGTATATACATTTGTTTTTTGTGCAGGAGTTCTTTGCGACATGTAATTTATTTAAAGGGTTACGCAAGGTTAAAAAGATTGAGAAATTCTGTTCTTGACTGACTATACGCCTGTATATTCTGGGAGAGGAATAATCTGAGAAGCTACAATAGTGTGAAAACTCAGCAATACATGAACCTAATAGCAGAAAATAAGTAATACAGGCAGCGATTGCAAGAAGAGACTTTCAGTGTCTATACAATTCTAGACCCTTCACCCCTAGAGTAGCATATAGCATTTCGGTGTTTTATACGAATTCAGAGTTGAATCCATGAGGAAGTACAGCCTTGATCCGAAAGACAATTGTTAAAATCATTATTATTAACCCTTAATACTTTTTTAACGAGTAATATCAGCTAATTTACAATTGTACTAATTCCCGATATTTGAGTATTAATTACATCAACTGTTTTAATGTGAGATTAGAAGAAGTAAACAAAATGTGATTGATAATTCCATGTTATTTTACGTTCTCTGTAATTTTCGGATTTTGATTCTACGTTGCTTCATAATTTATAAAAGAGGAAAAAAAAAGCTTTTCTTTCTTTATTTTCAGTATCAAAATAACTTGATTTTTCCTCAAGCAGTTCTTCAATACAATCATCAATCTTAAGTAGCAAACTATATTTTTAGACAGCTAAACCCGAGCTGTACTAGTTTGGCAGACAGTATTCAACATCAGGATGTCCGTACGTAAATAACTTTTGTTAGAAAACAATAGCAGAAGATTAACTTAAAACTCAAAGTAGAAAAATGAAAAAAAAAATCGTGAAAACAAACTTAATGGTATTTTAATGACAAAACCTCAATTATAACAAGATAATAAAAATAACAAGAATACGACTACTAACAGTGAGCGTAATTATCATATTGACCCTTATTAAAGGTTGACAATGAGTGTAACAGGTTTCAGGGGCTACTAGACAGTAAGGATATTTATATATAGGATGTATTTTTGCTCTAGAAAAGATATATTGCTTATTTATGATTTTTTTTCTGTCTGTCAGTATGGTTAGCTACAGAATATTTCAGACATATTTGTGATTTTTCAACACTGAAAGAGCCGACTATACTCAGCGGCCATGAGTTCTAGGGATAGAGCATAGAAGATGAGTGCCCTCAGACTCTTAGGAACTGTGTCTTATCTATAAATTCAGAAGAAAATGCACCAAAAGAATAATTTAAAAAATATTTTCCTAAAGAAATAAATAAAAGCAAAATACTAGATTGTGTATAAACAAGCAAGTAAAGTAATGATTGATCTGCAGTGTATGAAAGTCTGCTCGGCTGGCAAGCTAATGCGTACTGAAGACACCTATTCACGCATGTTTTTGCTTCATCAGTAACTGAAGAGCTAATAAAGCTTGGAATGCAACTTTTGCTGAGTGGACCTTAGTTACTTTATTGGATAGATAGATAGATAGAGAGAGAGAGAGAGAGAGAGAGAGAGAGAGAGAGAGAGCACACATTAGCTGGTGTGAACAA
The DNA here is from genome assembly GCA_963932145.1 of Acanthosepion lycidas. NCBI lineage: Eukaryota > Metazoa > Mollusca > Cephalopoda > Sepiida > Sepiidae > Acanthosepion > Acanthosepion lycidas. The sequence goes on from OZ010571.1 coordinate 107,943,788, forward strand.
AACTTCAGTCACGTGACAGGTGATATCACAGTAGCACAACTCCACTCGCAAAGCGTGGGTCAAACCGTTGCATCCTTTTCAGGCAATAATCAACGATGATACCCACTTTGTTCGCACCCCCACCTCCAGGTCGATATTATCAAGAAATCATCTTCTTCACAAATCGACTATGGTGAAATTCGAAACCATGTCTGGTGGTCAGATTGCAAACATTGTATTCACTCGCTCAAGTACCAAGTACCCAGTTTTCGATCAAGTATCTACTCAGCGAGTCTCATCTCCGTATACCTTCATGAATTGCAATGAATACTTTGTCAATATATCAGATGATAAAGAGCGCAGCGTGAGGTGGATTTAGGACTTTCACAATGTGGAATTTAAAAGCTCTAAACACTTCAAGTATCTCGGTGTTATGGATTGTTTATAACAAATTTAATGACGAAGTTGAGGTCATTAATTATATAAATATGCTGTGCTAAGGTTATTTTCGCCTAACACAGCACAATGCTCCAAAAACAAAGGATTGACCTAACAACTTGAGCCACGTTCTTAAACAGTCTGGATTACTGTCATTTCTTTGAATCTCGTAGGCTAGTGCCACAGAGTCTTAAATTTATCAAAGAAGAAAAACAATCGCACTTGAAACATCTCAAAAATAAAAGGTCGAAATTCTTAGGAAGCTTGAATAAATTGTGAAAGATAGAATAATCGAGAACATATATTGTGAACACACCGTCTACGTACGGATAAAAAAAATCAGTACATACACAAAATAGAATCTGTCGTAAGGATACAGTGTTTTTTGCAGACACAGAAAGGAAACTAGAGAAACTTAAAAAGACTAAACCTCAATTGCAAAAAGCAATAAATGTTTGTCAGACATAGGAACAGCTCAATATGAAAAAAAAAAGAAAAACAATAAAATCAAGCAAGTGCAAAAATGTAAATATCTAGAAAGTGTTTTAAAATGGGACGTGAAATGCAGTACCGAGATCAACACTACAGAACCCCGAAAGCAACAGAAATGTGGTTACACAAAAATCCTACTCTGAATCCCAATGGGCAGATCATCTGAGTAACGAGAAAGATTTAGGTAAAAATGATGAAAGCAAAAAAAAAAAAAAAAAAAAAAACGTTTAGATTCATAGAGACAATTCTATGGCAATGAGCAAATAGGGATGGAGAATTTGACACTCAGTGTATTTATTGTAAGCTAGACAGAGGAAAGCTGCGAATAACGTACCTAATAAGTTTGTATAAATTATTGGTAGAACATCCTGAAGAGACACGGAGAATATAATAATAATAACAAACAGAATGAATGCGTTTCGGCCGTTTTACGCTCCAACCTACTTCAGGTGGTTGGAATGTCGAACTGATCCCTTTATTTCGCTCACTGGGGGGAGACTGTTCTAGTTCAACGTGCCATGTCTAATGGATGTCAGTTATCAGTTATCTCCTGTTAATTCCCCTCTCTAAATTCTCTACCGCCTTATATAGACAAATATCAAAATGAAAAACACATGTAATTGAAAGCAAAAATAATGACATAATCATATATATTGATATTGTTCACCAAATGAAATAAAAAGTTAAAAATAAAGGTATCTTGACAAACCTATTTTCATTAAAACAGATTTAAGAGAATTTGGTAAATTTCAACCTACATTAATGCGAATTGTTTGTTAAATGAAAGCCGAATATTTCCTTATAGGGAGACGCTTAATTTTAGTTGTATTCTTACCGGGAGATCAGAAATCATTCATGCCGATTGGCGAGTTGGTAATTTGTTGAAACACACACACACACACACACATATATATATATATATATATATATATATATATATATATATATATATAATTATTCTTGGCATGAAGTCAAAGATGTTTCTAATAGCACTCATTCAAAATTTGGGCACATGCTGTTAATAAGTAATCCCCCAGCTCTTCTAGATGAGTTGGCTTCACATCCAGAATGCGAATCTCCTTTTCCATCGCAATCCAAATGTGTAAATACGGTTGGAGAATTTGACACTCACAGAACATATTGAAAGCGAGGGAGAGAAAGGAAATCAGCGAATAAGGTACGTAATGAGTTTTTTATAAATCATTGCTAGAACGGGGATTATGTGGTGATACCAAAAACGACAGGTCTTAGAGATACAAATTGTCTGTGGAGGCGACTTTAATACAGAAAACTTATTACTCTGTACATAAAATAAATATACACTATTCAATAGGTAATCAGTTTCTAGGTAGGTTGCCGCATTTAAACGATAATTTATTGCTACTACATATTCCAATGCATGCCAACAAAAAATTCACCCACCTTTTGTATCATCGCAACTCGCCTAAAATGTTGTTAAAAGGTAGGATTGATCCATACTCTCTTGTTGTTCATGCGAAATATTGGTCCTATCATTCGATTGCCCAGCAGAATTCGAGCTATAGAAAACATTTTTCCAATCGTCTATTGTTCAATTTTTGGAACACCTTAATTGTAACTTCAGCTTATTTGTTCTTCTGGGAAGCATGACATCCGGACTAGTATTTGTTTCTGCTGTAGCGCAGTTCGTTAATGCTTCAATGCGTTGTACATTCAACGACACTCTTTGGAAAATCTCTATTGTTAAGACTGGTTATTTGAGCTACTGTTGCATTTCTTTCAACTTGATCAAGATTAAACAATTTACAAGGACCTCTGTTATACACAACTGACCTCCGCCCAGAGAATTGCCGCTCAGTGGATTTCTTTTCTTTCTTTCTTTTTTTTTTTTTTGAGCATACGCTGTAAATTTAGATGTTTTTACGCATAAAAATCGTAGTATGTCAACAGTTATATTTTAATATTCAATTATGTTTGCCTGAAACTAACGACAATACTGCATTAAAAGTTACTTAAAATACATTTCCTTGCATACTATGTTGTGAACTAAAACCCCGCACCTCTCTATTAAGCATGTATATATATGCCTATATCCATAGATTTCCTTTCAGTTTTCGGTGATTTGATATTTTTTGCATAAATGCCATTTTTCCCATTCACTTGACAAAGTGAGGATTTTGTGCATATAGAGTGTAACCCGGATATAAGAGAATTGCCGGGACCGGAGAAGAAGTCTCTTATATTCGGGTTTGGTCTATTTTATATACATTAAAACGGGCTCTAATTTGAGACCAGAGAAAATCTATCTTATATCCGGGTTTCTCTTATATCCGCGTTACACTGTGTATATATATATATATATATATATATGTGTGTGTGTCTTATACAGTGTAACCCGGATATAAGAGAGTTGTCGGGACCGGGGAAGAAGTCTCTTATATCTGGGTTTCTCTTATATCCGTGTCTAATTTATATACATTAACACAGGCTCTAATTTGGGACCAGAGAAAATCTCTCTTATATCCGGGTTTCTCTGTATTATTATTTCAAATGTTACAGGGAATACTATTTGCAATAATAAAAATATCGGATTAAAATTATATATATATATATATATATATATATATAATCTTGTATTATAATGTGAGACTAAATCCAAATTTAACATTCGTCTTTTATTCATGATATCAATTATCAAAATGATCTGGTATAATATTGGATAATTGGATTTTATTTACCATTAATCTGTATATAATGAAAAAAAAATACTTATTTCAATTAATTTTTAAAGCTAGCTTTATTATTTTTGCAAAAGTGTATAATAAAATACAATAATCTCCAACATAAAAAAAGTATCTATATAAAGAAATAACCATCAAGAAAATATTTACTTTTCTAGCAGTTAGAAAAATACATGAAAATTCTACGGTTTTCATATTTAAAATATTTTTGAATCATAATTCTTAATACTTATATTAATGATTGAATAAGCTCATGGTGATTTCTACGACAATAAAATATCCATAGAAATTTTCCTTGTGCCGCGTTAGATATTTGAACTTAACAACATTAACATATATTTCAATAACAATCTTAAATATGAATGCTGGTCATTACTTTAAGAAGTGGGAAAAAATGAAAAGATTAGAAATTGACATTTTTTTCCCATTTCACTGAAACAGCTCTTAAATAATTCTATTTTCCCTTCTTTATTTTTTTCTTTCTTTCTTTCGTCTTCTCTCTGAAACCAATTAGTGTATTTTCCCTCTTTCCACGCGATCAAAACGGAATAGTCCACTATTTATGGGGTATTGGCAGGAGATGCTCAGCGCTTTAATCTCCCTTATTTCTTTCTAGGGAAATGAACATTTGTCTTCATAATAATGTAGAAATAATTCCGCATAATTTATTATGGCAACTTGTTTTTTTAGGATTTTCTAACTTGGTTTTCATCGTTTAATAGTGCCCACCTGAAAAATGGCGGTTTTTATCCTAACACTTGCCTTGATAAAGTCATTCAGAGGACAAAACGCGTCGTCTAAGATAAGTTATCCTTTTGCTTTTATTCATATTTTTCTTTTAATGACATACCCTATCTGAATATATATATATATATATATATATATATATATATATATATTAAAAAGGCAAACACTAATATTATATCCTTACTCTGTCCCGGACATTGAGTTCTACCTGGATTCTATCCCCTTGGATTTATTTTTTATACAAATATATTAGGTTCGGTGCAAAAATAATGACGTAATAATGTCGTTTTTTGACGTATTTTTTAACGTCAAAAAACGACATTATTACGTCATTATTTTTGCACCGAACATAATATATGTATGTGTATGTATGTATGTATGTATGTATATATATATATATATTTATATATATTTTAGATATATGATTTCATATGTATGTGTATATTTACCACTAATATTATCTATCTATCTATCTACACACACACACACACACATATATATATATAAAACTATAGTATGTTAGGTAAAAATGCTCACTGAGTGGCAACTGTATTTTCTCATACTTGAACGCAATCGTCATACCCAAAAGATTAAATTAAACCATGATGCAGACTGTCGCTACTCTATTTAACATCAGTGTCTACTTATATATATATATATATATATATATATATATATTAGGTTGGTGCAAAATGATGACGTAATAATGTCGTTTTTGACGTTAAAAAATACGTCAAAAAACGACATTATCACGTCATTATTTTTGCACCAACCTAATATATATATATATATATATATATATATATATATATATATATATATATAGATATATATATATATAGATATAGATATAGAAATTGTAATGTAATGTTAAAGTTACATATTTTGGCATGTTTTGTGCCTGTGTCACTATGATCTGAAACCCATGTTGTAAGATATAACTGAACGGAATACTGCGTAACACAAGGATATATAATAAAATTCACAACGAAAATAATATTTCAGTGGGAATGGATGTCACAAATGATTAATGTTGATAACCTAAAGAAATGGAAGGCAATTTCTCGAGACCAGTGGTAAAAAAATTAAATTCCAACAAATGCAAATTCTAAATTAAGACAGAAATATTCTGGGTAAATAATATACATTTAGCAGCACGCACAGAAAAACGGCAAAATTGTACCTGTGTTTTGAGAGACATTTTTCAATGTGGCTGCTAATGTGAGTTTTTATCTTCCTCAATTTTTTTTTCCAGTCGTTGTGATCTTATGTTTACTGCATTTTACATTTCATATTTAATGACAGGCAAAACATGTCAGCGAAATAAAATGAGATTCATTTGAGAGATTCAAAACTGCGTGACCAGCCGGATACATACATTTCGTTCTCTGAATTTTGGCTGTTGTTGTTCAGAAAACTTGCAGCCTGAAAATGTAGCATTATTTAAGATAAACAAGTGAAACGTTGGTGAAAATGTCAAAGGAATTCAGAAGAAAAGCTAATAATGCAGAAGAGACAAAGACACAAATAGAAACATAAACGATATATATAATAAAGGAATGAAAACTACAGGGCCGCCTAAGACAGGCGCGTAAAGAAAGACCCCCAAAAAAGGACTAAAAATCAACTGCAAAATGACATAAAATATGTTAATCAGCAAGAGAAAAAGCCGATTTACGAATTGGATATCTGAACATCAAGCGAGTTCAGAAATCTGGGAAGCGTTTTAACAGAGGATTGAAAAGGTGGCACTGAGATCCGAACACGCAATTGCTCTATCGAAAGAAGTGTTCGAAAACGTTATCAAAATGTTGAGAAACGGAATAAATGCATAACAAAGAAAAGAGGGATGGATTGATATGTGTTATCCATTCTCTCATATAGCAGTTACTGTAGGACAATTTCCCTACGAGTGAAGAAAAAAAAACAAGACGATAATGAAAATGCCATGGACGAGGCGAGTAAGCAAAAAGAAAGAACACTCATACTCAAAATCAGGAAAAGACAGCGGAATTTATTTGTAAGAAGAAGTCGGGTTTGAAAAACTTAACCCTCACAGCACATACTGAGGGCAAGAGAGAAAAGAGAAGGTAGCGAGCTACTTACATGACGTGCTTGTGTTAATGGATAGCGAAACGGTATGCGATGACCTCAGAAAAAGTAGAAAAACTGCTGAGAGCCATACGAGATAGAAAGTTGTGGAGGACCATGATCGCCTATATCCTAAAGGGACGCGGTACATAGAAGAAAATGAACAATTTACTGGCTTACGTGTTTTGTTAGGCGTTAACAAGCTGCGCTCTGGTTTCGTTCTCTCTTTCTCTCTCCCTTATATATATATATATATATATATATATATATATATATATATATATATAATTATTTATTTAAAAATATGATTCCAACACGCTACATAAGGAATCATATTTTTTAAATAAATAATTATATTTATGGTCTACTTTTGTATCGAGCACTATTTTTTTTTAAATAATAACAAAAATACTAAAGAACTTTGGATTATTTACCTAACCAGTTCTTTCCTATTTACTATATATTTTCACACACACACACACACACACATATATATATATATATATATATATATATATATATATATGTTTGTGTGTATGTGCGTGTGTGGCCAATTGCTTTGAACGTTTGGATTCGAAACCCTTCATGATTTATTTCTGAGAAAGATGACTTTTTGATGTAATTGGTCTGAAGAGACGATCCTATCGTGCGGCACTTTAAGAAAGTCCCTCAAATCAATACGATGGTTTGGCCCAAATCTTATGAGTGAAATTGGCTAGAAGGAGATATTTGCTAGCACGAAGTCACAAGTCATCGTTACTGAGTGTTTCAACTTACAGATAATGCGCTCTTTCCCAGAAACTGTATCTAAGGTACACTCAGCATAGTTGTAGTATAAACCACAGGTGGGCTCTATGGACGTTGGACAAATACAATGTGCCTGAGCTGGTATGTACAACTGGGATTAGACAGGGAAACTCAGATACGAGCGACCAGCATTTGTGAATGTATGTGTATGTGTGCGTGCGTATGCACGTGTTTGTGTATGTGTTTGAAGACAGGGTGAGATGGTCCAAATTACGTGATTAAATCTTCTACAAAATATTTTAGAGCATCATAAATTTTTCTTCGGTAGAATTAATACATTCTTTAAATTTGTAAGTTGTTTGACATTTAAAATGATATATTTTTTATGTTAAATTGGTTTTATCACGATAAATGTGTAAACGCACGCTTGTAAATTTTTCTCTTTTCAAACGGCTTTTTTATCTCGTAGATTTCATGATAATCCAACGTACTTCTTATCACCTTTTATTAATTCTTTTTTAAAGACCTAATCATTGCTTTGTTCTTGCAATAATCACACGACTGTTGCACAGAGAACTATAGTTACAGAAGTTCTTTATTACAGCGGCAACAATTCCTGTAATAATGCCTAATTAATATCTCATTTTTTAATGGTTACAGTGCTTTTTATTCTGTTTCGGTATTTTAAAATTGTAATGGGATTTTCTTTGCAGCTTAGGTTTTACTTTCAAAAGTTAATATCATTAATTCTGGTGATATTTTAACACGTCTACTACATTGAGCATAATGCCGCGTGCTCTGATCATTTGCTAAATGCTAATACATTCTTTCAGTAATTTTCTGGTAATTAAGCAAAGTAATAAACATATACGTGTTAAAAATAAAATGACGCGCAACTTTTTACCGCTAAATATCAAAGTGAGATCGTTTCGCTATTTCTCTCTTTCAGTGACTTCTTTAGGTGGAGGATCATTGCTCTCCATGGTTTCTTTTTTGTTAATCTCATCAATTGTTGCTCCTTTACGGAACTTATTGGTCTACACGGCAAATGTTCCTCCATCATTTGCTCAAACCCGTCAAGTAGCCTCCTCGCTACAATCATTTTTTTTCTCTCGGCTTCCATACACGTCAATATTTCTTACATTCTTCAAGTATTTCTTCGTAATGTTTCCTAATAAGTTAAGACGTCTTTTCTGACTGCAACGATTACCGTGTCGTTACTAATATGATTAACACTTCGTGTTTCTGAAATAATCATTTCATTCATCTATAGAACTACATCTTTTTTTTCATTTGTGAGGAGATTATATAACATTGACCGCCATAAAGGAGATTATATATCACTTATCAATCTTACACTTTCTCTTCATATCTAACTATAAATAAAGCTTTCTGTAAATAATGTCTCCATCCTACTGTAAGGCTTCGTATGATTCACACATTCCGACTATATCGCTTGAACTTAATGATGTCCACTTCTAGAGATATCTATGTATTTCATCTTCAAATAAATGGCTACATTTTTTTTCTTGATTTTGCTTAATAGACCTTTTTTTGTTGTTTAATAGACCTTTTTTTGTTGTTTAATAGACCAGTGAGATTGTATACGCTGTCAAGTCTGCATAGCGAATGATTATACCCACCTTTGGAAAAATAAGTATATGATTTATTTATTTATATATTTATTATTGCAACATAACTGATGGTAACTTCTAGGAGAGCGACTCATTGCACCTTCTCGTACAAACGTTATCCACTGACATGAAGTTGAGAGATATATTGGATCAATCGCATGGTCTAATGCTAGGATATCTGATGCACTGTATTGTACGAGATATTTTTTCTCGGCAGAATATATCTTACATATTAATAAGTCTACCATTCGATATGCATTGACAATACATTGTCACTCTCTATCATTTTTCTTAATTCTTGCTCTTTCGTTGTTCTCTCTCTCTTAAATAACTTTTTTTCCTATTTTCATACTTCATACTCAGAAATCCCTTGCGTTTTAATGCCGTTATTGTTTTGGTTTGTGTAAAGTGATTAAAAATCACGCAGAAAAATAAATAACGTCCCATGTCCGCTCTTTTTTAAGACTATATCACGACAATTTCTAGGAAATCTGTTCTTCTACGTTTCAAATCTTATCAGAGAAAGTATATACTTATCATGACGTCGTGATATTATATATATATATATATATATTAATAATCAATATAATAACTATGTGTTCAATGAATATTTAAATTTTCAAATATTTCTACATCTATCGAAATGCTTCTTCGGGGCGTGGGCTTTCCACAATATCCTATCCCGTGTAGCTGTTTGCTTTTTAATGTCTCCCACCCTCCAAATTCAGCCATGCATTTGCACATCCTTGTTAAACAGGTTACCCGCTGGTTCTTCAGATAAAATTACAGCCATTAAGTTATGTGAGTGTCACATTTTCCATGCCATTTTTCTCATATATGTTCCCGAGAAATGTCAACTCCCTTTTACGTATTCTAAGTATAAGCGTCATCTTTCCATCACTTTTTAGTAACATGCTCCGTCCATTGTATCCTCAGCTGTAGAACTCTACTGTCTCAAATTTCGTCTATTTCTGAAGAAATTGTCCATCATTCACCGCAACTGATTATATATAGCTAGGGAGTACGCTGTTCATTCTCTATAATAAATTTTACCTGTTTCTTAGTCATTTGGATGCCATATTTTCTTAGTCCAATACGCCTTCGAATTTCGGTGTTACATCTATTGTGTTCTGTTAAAATACTTCCAAGCTATTTAATTTTTTTTACATCTCTTTGTTTTGATATTCCAAATACATAGCTAGTATCCTGTACTGGCCAACTGCCTGCACTCATACATTGTCTTCTTGCAATAGATGTTTAATCCTATTTTGATTACTAGGACTTACAGCTGAAACACCTGCTCACCGAAGTTAAGCAACGTCGTGTCTGGTCAGTACCTAGATACGCGACCGCTTGGGAATAACAGGGGCTGTAAGCTTGGATGTACGGCTGGTGTAATGGATAATGGCTCGGAAGGTGTTAATCGGAGAGCTGGGTTCCAATTCCCGTTGTGTTTTTTTTTTTATGTTCAGTTGCGCGGAAATACCATTGGGAAATGTATGAACCCGCCTAATCTCCCCCTAGTTATAGATTAATTAGTAAGAATTGAATCACTAAACTATTATTATCTCCAAAAAATAAATCCTTACAATTTAAAATATATTTTTCTGGCTTTAATTAACCTGCAATAGGTTGATAAGCCGTAGAAAACGAATCAATCAATTAGTATTTTGATTAAAATTATTTGTATCTTAAATAAAACAAAATTTAGGAAATTGCTCTCCTTTAAGAACACTCAATCTTAAGTTTAGTATTTGGTCTTATTTTTTTAAGCATTCCTTGTATTGTTTTTTTTTTTTTTTTTTTTTCTCTTTAATTTACCATTATTGGTGTATATTTTCTTATAAGCTTGTTTGCAATAATATAACCTTTGTAAATGAATCATTCTAATTCTACCACTGGAATAATTTTTTCGGCTTCATTTTAATGTAATATTCTTATTGATGAATATATTTTTCCATTTACCCTCTGTTTTTTGGGGTTTTTTTAATTTTCACCCGCTAAATTCTTGTTAAATGAGTAGGGGATGAGAATTTTACAGCTGAAGAAATAGAGCAGACTCTATATTTTCTTACTTGTTTTCTAATGATATCCTTTATCTACAGGTAAGCGTTGATATGAAAAATTTTTGAACGCTATTTATTGGTACGTAATACAGCCCTTTCCGAAAATGGAAGCCTAAAACATGGTGTGTGTAATATACATATTAAATATATATTAACAGCTTCATGCTAGTTGCGTCGCCATAGTCACAAAGATTTATCAATTAATATGCATAAGAAAAAATTAAATCACTAAGCAAACCCCACATTCATTGATAAAAAAGAAGATATATGAACATATTAAAAAAAAATATTCATATTTTAGTCTTCTTTAACGCTTGAGTATAGCAATTACTGTAAGTCACTACCAACCGCATGAACGACAAAAATAAAAAGAACTGGGAAAGGCCATCGTCCAACAATTGATTTCTACATTCTGAGAAGAAGAAGAACTCTGTTTCATAACTGTTCGTGTCAAACACAGTTTTGTCTATGATGTCAGCGTTGTAGATGCCCTGGTTATCTTCGATGGCATCACCCACAGAATCATCCTCCTCTTCTTCTTCAAAGTGAAGTCATATACACGACCGTCCACTACGTCTTTAAGCAGTATTTTCTTTGTCAGGATTCTTTCAGAAATATTCTCCATTATAAAGGGAAGCTCAGTTTGGCGAATGGGAAATTTTGGCGAGAAATTCTTACATATTTTTCTTTAAACATTTTCGTGCGTTTATTTTCTATAAAAATATTGTTTTTCGATACATATTGCAGATTATATATTATTATTTTCATAGATAGGAACCGGATAAAAAATCTACACATTTTAAACTTAAGGTAATGTTTTCTGCAACAAATTCTAAAACGTTAGTAGTTATTATGCACTTCAAATGCTTTTTTCGTAATTTCTTAGCCAAAAATTAAATGCGCGTATTATACAAAACAAATTACTTTTTTTCGTTCTTCACTACACGCAATCAGTTTTTATTTATTTTTTTTATTTTTTAATGTACAACATTGAATTATTTGGAAACCCAACTTTTTTTCAATCATTTAATTATTCCATTTTAAAAGAAATCAAACTAACCACCGGATAAATTATTCCCCCATATAGAAACTACAGGCATGAGTAGTTACTTTGCAATTATGTAAATATTTCCCATAGATCGATATTTATTGATTTGTTATTACTTGAATATTGTTAATATTGTGATTTCGAAACTATCTGGATAACATACTGGATCTTAATTAAACAGAGTGCAGTCAGTATCTTGTAACTACGGCCGTTCCGTTAGGACACTTAGTAATGAAATCAATAATATAGGTTATGTGAAAATTCCATGGAACCGCTTTGAAATGTAAGAATAAACCGCAAAATCTCTGATTTTTCAAAGTAATAACTAAGGAAAATCAAAATGCTATAATGTATTTTATAGGCTATCTTTCCCATATGTATTTACATACGCATGCTTAAACATGTTTTATAACTTGATTTTCTGGAAACGCAATATTCATTGAGAAAAATTATTTTCTTTCTACATTACTGGGCATAGATTGTGGACATTTACACGTTCAGTCACTTGGTTGTAGTAAATAGAAAATTTCCATTCTCTGTGTTTAAATACAAGCATCATGAAATATGTTTGATCTAATTTGAGTATTAAAGCGTCTCTATCCAGTCTGGGTTAAGACAGAAATACTGGACAGATACAAGTCCCAAGAATCAATCAAGATACACGGCTACTGAACGGAGATTTTTATGGCTGTTAAAAATAAAATATGATGATGATATGTAGGATAGATAACGTTTGAGCCTCAGCTTGAAGTTGAAGTGAACTGGGAAGTACCTTTTCGGGAGTCTGTTCCAGAAAGTAGTGGCTCTGTGGAAGATGTTTTCCGGATGGAAATCAAATGAATAAAAAGTGAATAACGATGGATCGGATCTCTGTATATGACATAGTAGGTCTTAGCTGTAAAGGTCTGAACTTGTGAAAGAAATGGGCGCAGCTCACTAGAACATTTTCTATAAAAATAGTGACAGTGGTTATAAGCTTTCGATGTTACGTTTATCGAAAAGACGTTTTACACTAGAGAATGATTCTGATGTAAATCATTTTTGCTAAAATACTGATTGATCTATGTTAAAACGAAACATCTTTGAAGATAAAATAGTAAATATCATAATATTAGTAGATATTTAGGAAAAGGTGTATTAAACAAAAAGTATTGTTGTAGCTATATAGATAGTTTTTTTCTTTATTAAGTTATTTTTTAAACAGCTATGTAGCAAAAAGTGGTGGCTGAAATTACTACTTAGTATCATTACTTTTCAAGAAAATAATTCTAAATCATTAAGCAAAAACAAGTACATTGTTTTCGTTTTTATAGCCGTTTATGAGAACATCTACTTAATTTAGCTTTACGCAGTTACAAATTTGTTTCGCTTATTCATGACTGTAGCTAGTAGTAATATTCTGCCAGACAGGATCAGATTAAAGAATCTTCTATCAAAAGGTAACAGAACATTTGTGACCCCAGTATCTGCACGAAAGTAAACTACTGAAAATTAAAAATACATGCCCTCCACAGAAAAAGATCCTAAAATCACAGCATTGATCCATGCTGTCAGAAGTGACATCAAAACGAATTTATGCGCTGGATGCTAATTATAATATTTCAATTATTGCCGAAATATGTTGTTTCATTTTAATATTAAAATATAAAAAAAAATGCTGAGTTAAAAAAAAATTGCTTCCGAATTTCTTTGTTGCAATATATTTATTTATGTGTTTTAATGTTGGTACAGTGTCTCCTGCACTATAGTACCCTGGGCTGCAGCCAGTTTCACCTATATATAAATCTGACACATTTGCGAGAAACGTTTCCAAACATTTATCCTACGATGCGATCCTACGTAGCAGTAACATTAGTAGTTGTTATAATGCTATTAGTAAATAACATTAAAAAAATAACCAACTCCACATTAATAGATAATATTCTGTTAAAATATTTTATCATTTTTCTGACATTCGACAGATTTAGGATATATATAAAGATAAGTGCTGATTATAAATAGAATAATTTAAAAATTTATTGGCAATTTGAGCAGTGTCGCAGAACTACAATTATGTTTTATTACTTGTTTTATTAGAAAAAGTTATTATTTTATTTTAAATATATCACATCAAATAAATATATATATATATGCGCGGCAATTTGAGCAATCATAAAAGGAAATTAAAATACAACATTTAATAAAATTGTCTTGAGTGTCAAGTAATTCGTTCAAGAAAAGAACAAAATTACAAACGTATGGATTTATATTTAATTATTCGACTCTACTATAAAAGACATTTATTTCTAACACTCTAAGCCAATTTCCAATCAGATATTCTCAGTTGATGATTTCAAATATTAATTCTCGCTAAACATTTCTAATTGAAATATCTCTTTTCAAAGATTAGCCCCTATTATTTGAGTTTGCAATTGATTATTAGTGAATGACAAATGGGGGTTACATTTGTTAAAATCAATTGCATCAATTTCACCAAAATCGAACTGAAGTATTCTTTCGTTCCGGTGAACATAGGCAGATTATAATAACTATATTTCACCAGAATATTTTCCAGATCAACATTTAATTATCATTATAGTGGAATTGCTCTATAATCCCAAGTAAATATATAAAACAGTCATAATTATAAATTAAATAATGATTTATTCGCAATTCTTAAACAATCAGCTTAAAATAAATTCCTGACAATTTTCCCGCTAAAGTCGAGAAAGTTAGAGACAAAAAACGTGTTATCAATATTACTTCAGTCTCTGCCCATAACTTTAAAAAGTTGACCACATATGTATCATTTTATTAACTCATCGGTTGTCTTTTTACTTTTCCAAAGATTGTGCAATTTATGCACATAAAGATCATATCGCAAGCAAGCAAAATGATCCTTATGGGCATAAGAAAAATATGAATAGAAAATATTCAAATAGAATTTACCACCCAATGTAAGTAAAACTACAAAATCCCAGAAGCCTTTATTTTGCAAATTAAACAACGCACATTAAATACCTTTCAAAGAAGACATTATCATGAAGTGTGTACAAAATATGCGTTCAGAATAATAAGAAAATGTATAAATATCAGATGCCTGCGCTTGGGGTGGAGCCTAGTTCGTTTTAACTGTTACACATGGCGGTACTTTGGACTGGTTCAAATTCCAGTGAAAATACGAAGGTGCAACACAGTCTTCGTTGTTACACTGAAAACACCAGGAACTTAGCAATGACTGAAACGGTCGAAAATACAGGGTGTTTCAAAAAGAATACTCCAAAATCATCACGTGATGTGTCAATAACGAAAAAAATTACAAACATCTAGCATGACCACATGTGTTGTATATACATTCAAGTTTCATTTCATGTTTTATAAGTGCTCAATGTGGCCACCACCGGCAGCGTGGACAACATCAAGCCGATATGAGAATTCTCCCATACGCGCCTCAGCATATCACGGTCCACCGTGTTGATTTCAGCTGTTATTCGATCTTTCAAGTCATCGATACTTGCTGGAAGTGCTGGAATATAAACTTGCTCTTTAACATACCTTCACACGGAAAAGTCACACACAGTGAGGTCCAGGGATCTGGCAGGCCAAGCACAGAGAGCAAGGTCTTTAGCACCTCTCCTCCCAATCCATCGCTGAGGCACGTTTTCATTCAGATAAGCTCTAACACCGAGATGCCAATGGGGTGGTGCTCCATCTTGCTGAAAAATGAAGTCATTCGAATCTGCCTGCATCGTAACAATGGCGTTTGTTTTCGAGAACTCAAGCACGCAAAACGCCTTCTGCTGAGGAGTCGCGATTTTGATTGATCTTCCTACAATTCAGCTGAACCGGAAGTTATACTAACGACAGCGGTGAAACTGACACCCAATCAAACTTTGATAAGTACTCTATCAAATAACCACTGATTGAGTCCACTACAATGCTATAGACCTGAAAAAACAGCGCAATGATTTTGGCGTATTCTTTTTGAAACACCCTATACTTGAATAAACAGAACAAAAATTCAGGAATGTTCTTTCACAATTTTGATCACAATAGATCTGTGATCAGAATATAGGAAAAACGCAATACAAATTGAAATATACCTTTTCAGGTGAATTTGACAACACACAAATGAAGACAATCGGCATGTAAATACAGGCATATTTTAAAATTACATATAAATATTGTATTCAACAAAATATTAGGTTGGTGCAAAAATAATGTCGTTGTCTCACATATGTTACTATGTGAGAAAACGACATTATTTTTGCACCAACCTAATAATAAATTTTAAACACATCAACATTCCATGTATATTTCTATATCCCGGATTATATTGATTTCATATATTTTTATTAAAATATATATATAGTCTAATACGCATCGCCTGTCTCCAAGTCAATGCGAAATCTATAATGTTTGCGTCATTTTACCGATTCCTTTCCTTTTGCAATGTTCTTTCCACCGTTTTGCACTGAAACTTATTTGTAATATTTCATAATATTTAATGTCATTTCATGCATAAATATATCTTTATTATTTCCTTTAGATGTCAAAAAAAACTTTCTACAAAGACACAGGGATATCCATTCGTCTCAGGTTCAAGTAGATTTCTAAGGATATACCAGATGTCCAGAAATTATCGCTACAACTTCGACAGTTTATTGCGTCCAATAGAGTTAAGAACCATCAATACATTTCTTTGTATCTGTCTCTATTTCTGAGATGAGATATTGTAACTATTTACATCGTTTGGATTGTTGTCCCAATTTTATAGCCATATCCACGACCATTTCGGACGTGGTAAGCTCCGACCTTCTTCAGGTGATATACGTTAGAATTTCAAACCAAATCCTTTATTTAGTCCACAGGGTAGATTGTTCCAATCGCAAGTGACATGCCTTTTTTTATTACTTTTTCAGCTTCAATTAATTCCCTTTATTATCACAACTCTCCAAAATGTTGTTCCTTCTGCTGTAGCCAGGTATTGGCAGTAAATATGGGAACAATGATACGAAGGATGTAAATCGTGTAAATGTTTCTTTGCGAGTTAAAGAAATATTGTTGAGGTTCTAATTTATATACAGTTTGATCATTTGTTTTTATTTTCACTTTCGTTTTTGTTTTAATGTAGAAGTTAAAGTGTTTATTATTGATCCCGGAGTTCTAATGAAAAGGTTAATACTTTAAGAGAAAACGCAATGTGTATCCTAATTCAGAGACGCCAGACCTGAGACACAGGTTCAGTGGAATTACAGTACAATGTATATAAAAAACACAAAGTCGTGTTAGCATCCACGTCAATAGAGTAGAAAGTATCTGGTAGAAAACAGAAATTGAGATCCCGTCTTCGTTTTTGAATGAAACGAAATGAGACAATATCGAAATGTTCTTATCTGTTCAAATGAAACTGTATTTGATTACTGACTTCAAATAAATACTTTAAGGCTACTTAATTTTGTAATTTTTTCAGACCTGTTTAAATTGCACAGATAAAATACAAAAAAACTTTATGCTTATTTCTTTTTATGCGTCTGTAAGTAATAGTGCATCTCTCTGTCTCTCTGTCTCTCTGTCTCTCTCTCTATATATATATGTGTGTGTATGTGTGTGTGTGTGTATGTGTGTAGGTAAAATCTTCAGACACACTGGGTTGTATATTAATAATCTTTCGATTTTATTATCTCAGATTCCTCATCTAGTTTAAGCCAACATGGCTATCAACAGGAGACAAATTTCTGCTTTTTAGTAGCAGTGAACTACAGAAATCAATTAATATATATATATATATATATATATATATATATATATATATATATATATATATATATATATATATAACTCTGTAGCTCAGCTGCAGTATATCTTTTACACATATTTAATGAATGAGGACACACAAAATATCTATACATTCAGTTAAAAATAAAAATAATCCTTGATAATATCTAAAAAACAACATAGACAAGCTCTCGTAAATGCAGAACATGCAGACAGTTTTTCAAAACAGAAAAGAAAATACCTTTTCAGTCGTCTTCAATGAAACGGATATATATATATATATATATAATAGGTGGCCACTACCCGTCTACTAGGGTGGCTAGCCACTCTCTATTTTAGACGCTCGCTCAGACACATTTGTGTTTGTTCAACACCCACAGTGCCTACCTGTGGTCTATGCGGCAACTAAGTTGAGCTGATCTTAGTTACAGTTTCTGGGAGAGAGCGTGTTATCTGTCATGATCAACCCTCCGACCAACAACAGCTCACTCAATACCTCGGTCAGGATGACTTGTGACTTCGTGCTACCACAGCTAGCAACGCTCCCCCTACTCATTTTTACACAAAATTCTTATGTCAAGCCGTGGTATCGTTTACATGCACTTTTACAAAGGTGCCGCACACTGGAATCCTCCCCTCCAGACCGATAACGTCAGAAAGTTTATTCTTGACAAATCAACCGTAGTGAGATTCGAACCCGGGTCTAATGGTCAGAAAACCAACGTTTTAACCACTAGGCCATATACATGCAGACCGTATCAAAATATTTTTTCAAAATTTGGTGTGGGTTCCTCACACCAAAACAAGATAGAATATCCATATGAACATATGTCCAATTGCAAGCCATGCAATCAGTCCTCTCCTACCCATTCTTTTTTATGGTATTAGGTTGGTGCAAAAATAATGACGTAATAATATCGTTTTTAGACGTTAAAAAATACGTCAAAAAACGACATTATTACGTCATTATTTTTGCACCAACCTAATAGAACACTTTGACTAAAATGTGCTGGAACCCCATCATGCATAAACCACATGCACGTTCGTATTAGAAAGAGGTACATATTCTAGTAAGGTAGGCAGCTCCTATAAGACGTACTAGGATAACAGATGGACCTAGAAGACAGTCCATTAACAATTCCAGCCTAAACATTAATCGTAAATTAATGTTGTTGACGTTTAGCGGGATTCCGAAATTATGGTTGGTTCAATATCTTCTAAATGTTACTGCAACCGTAAACAAACGAAGGAGACAAACAAACGATCCGCAGTTTGTGCAATGAACCCTCGGAAAAAGTTCTCCTATGATGAGTTATCTGAAAGCGAAAAACCCTGTACACGTTATAAATGATACGAATACAGGAGCTGATCTTGAATTACCCTTCATGCAGTACTGTGATATGTACAACATTCTAGGGCCACTTGATGTGTGCCGATACCTGGATCGTTTCCGACACCCTGAAAAATGTGTCATTCATGGTCAGGTATACGAGCGTAACCTATTCTATATGGCAATACAGTGTAATCTAAACTTTCTTTAGACTTAATAACTCAAAAACGAAGGATTAGGGGACATATATGTATATAGACTTTTGTCCTTATTTTGGTGTAAGGAACCCGCCCCAAAGTTTGTAAAAGATTTTTGATACACCATATATATATATATATATATATATATATATATATATATATATATAGTGCCTCCAGCATGAAAAAGCCTATCGCCTCTGAGTGTTGACTTCAATGTTAACTTTTATATCTATATTTACATACGCTTTATCTCTGATATCGACCACTTTATCCCATAAATATAGCACACCTTAAAACTATATTTCTTCATATATATATATATATATATATATATATGAAGTGAACATTGAAGTCAACACTCAGAGGCAAGAGAGTGTTTCATGCTAGACGCAATCCTTGTTGGACATGTGTTGGTTTTTTCGCGACTATTCATATATACGGGTCAGTGGTGCATTGTGGTTAATCCATTCTGACGGTTATTTTGGCGAGAGGTGGTTAATGTATACATTTGGGTTAATTTATTTTACTTGCTTATTATGTTAGATCATTAACTGTTCTAAGCTTCGTATAGTGGCTTTAGTTTCGGGAGAAATAAACACAAAAACTGTCGAAAACTTTCGATACTTTTTATTCTTCTGTTCCTCGATCTCAGCTTTCGGCTCATATGAGCCACCATGATTGGCTATATAGACATTACAACAGAGATGTTTACCATCAACGATGACATGACATCCTGTTATGTTTACATAAGTCGAGGTAAATTGTTTACATGAGGTAAATTAATATATATATATGTGCGTGTGTCTGTACATATATATATATATATATATATATATATATATATATATATATATATATATATATTATATTATTCGGACTATTGTCCTCATCTTTTTCGCTATATTTATCACAACGTTTCGGCCGTTGTACGCTCTGGTGGTTAGAATTTCGAATTGAACCCTTTATTTCGCTCACAGAAGACTGTTCTAGTGTCATGTTTGATGGATGTCACTTATCTCCTGCTAATCCGGGTATTGAACTCACACTCTTTGTGTCCTGTCACTGGATCTAACCAACGCCTTTATCCACTGTGCCATGTGTCTTTGAGGACATCTGGGTATGAATTTCTGGGTATTATAAGCCTAATGTCTTCAGCAACTACTTTTTACCAGTGCTCATATTGCAATTTTTGCTGTTATCATTACATCTTTTTACCAGAGCTCATATTGCAACTTTGTTGTTATCATTGCTTTTCTCTGGCACTCCTTATTATTGGTTTCCATATTGTATTTATTTCTATTCTTGGTCGGCCCAGGAGATTTTTTGTGGCCTAGCATATGTGCTGATTCCTTATGTTTACGAATTTTCCAATGGTGTTCCTTGTCTATGATCTCAACATGATCCCACAGAGGGCGGTGAACTCTCTTCTCTCTCCATATGTGGTCAGCCACGCCTGATCTTTCTAATTCCCCTCGTGTTCTTGAAGCCTTAGATTGAGGGGGAGGCCTGTCTCTCCTTTATATTCCTTTCCGCAGCTTCTCGGGATAGCGTACACACAGATTTTAGTCATGTTCTGCTCTATGGGGGGTTCTTCCTCGGGAGAGATAGCTGCGAAGTGTCGTCAAGCTTTTGACTGTTGTCCTGATAATTATATGTTAATCGTTGGATAAAACATCGACTACAAGCTCATATCTCCCAGAGGCTCGAGGATTTCTTCAACAGAATTACTTATAAAGAAGACCAGAGAAGGATCCAAAATGACCTGGATAAATCCTTCAGACATGAATTTGATGTAGTCTAGGCTCGCCAAGTGCAAAAATTAAATAGATTGAAAGATCAAAAGGTGACGCACATGGTCCATCACCCACCAGTGAAAACAGTAGTCAACATCAGCCAATATCAGCTGAGTGCCTCTGAGGAGTCAGTATTGAATAAGAGTCTCAACTTCGCCACAACCATCAGGCTGGTCCCATACTTGGACATCATTACCAGAGTCGAGGAGGTGGCCTTGAATATCCCTCAGTCTCAGGCGGATGAACTGAGATGGAAAGTAAGACAGACCTTGGAGAGAGCCAAGCCGCCCAGGTCTAACATAACACAACTGGAGTGGCTGGCGATTGGATCCCTACAGAGGAACGAAAACATCATCATACTACCGGCTGACAAAGGTAATGCGACTGTAGTGATGGACAAATCAGATTATACAAGAAAACTGGAAGACCTCATTAGCAATGGTAGCTACAGCAAAGTGAAAAAAGATCCTACTATGAAAACGGAACGCAAACTGTCACAGATCCTAATTAAGAACAAGGACCACTTCGCACCTAAGACGTATAGGCAGTTACCGCAGCGTTACACCAAGGTACCTCACATATACGGTCTCCCTAAGATTCACAAAGACGGTATTCCACTCAGGCCGATTGTTAGTTGTCAAGGCTTTGTATATGCCACCCTCTGAGTCGCTTCCTTGTAGATATAATTGACCCATTGATCGAAAAGTCTCCTTCATATGTCCGAAACTCCTTAAACTTAAGGAATCAGCACATATGCTAGGCCACAAAAATCTCCTGAGCCGACCAAGCATTGAAATAAATACAATATGGGAACCAGTAATAAGGAGTGCCAGAGAAAAGCAATGATAACAACAAAGTTGCAATATGAGCTCTGGTAAAAACATGAAATGATAACAGCAAAAATTGCAATATGAGCACCGGTAAAAATGGTTGCTGATGAAGACGTTAGGTTTATAATACCCAGAAATTCATACCCAGATGTCCTCAAGGACACATGGCACAGTGGATAAAGGCGTTGACAGGACAATAGTTCAACACCCGGTTAAGGAAGTGGATAACTTCCAGAGGGAAATTAACCATTAACAGACATCCATCAAGCATGGCACGTGAAACTAGAACAGTCTACCCCAGTGAGCGAAATAAAGAGTTCAGTTCAAAATTCCAACCACATGAAGCAGGCCGGAGTATACAACGACCGAAACGTTGTAATAAATATGGCAACAAAGATGAGGACAATAGTACGAATAATGTGCATAATACCTCATCTCAGAAATATAGACATGTATATATATTGATTATTTACTTTTTTAATCTATTTTTTATTATTTTAGGTGATACCCTTATTTTTGTAGAAACTCGGTTTATTTGTAACAGTATATATTTTATCTACTCGCCTGCGTAATCTAGAGACATTAATAAAGCTAACATGTCATTCCAGCCGATTTAGAACCTGTGTCCACCCTAGCAGCAGAAATGTCTTATCCGTCGTGCTTTAACCACTAGGCTACGAAGAGCTTCACAACCAAGCAAGGTTGTATTTGTCCTTAAAGCAGACACACTAGGTCATATTTTCTCGATCGCTATATCGGCTCAGTGACGTATCCTAAACGTAAACAAAGCAACTAATTTATTTTTTACACCGACATATTTTTAATACGTCAAACGTTATTTTTAGCGAATGCCAATATTGGAGTGTAGGCCAATTTAATTAAACATTATTATTTAAAATAACCAGAGCGTCGCCTACTGTATATCGTTGTGTGTAGAAGTACGGCATTCGCCAGTCGGAAGTTTTTATTTTCAAAATTCCTATCTGAAATTTTCTCATCTTTGAAGAAGTTTTGATGAGAAATTCAATGATAATACTGTCAACGGTTCGGATAGATCGCACTGTTTTGTGCAGTTTTTGTATCAACTACATAAAAATCGCTATAAAAATAATTAGTCCCTACCTAAAAGTGAATAATTCCATGAAAACGTCTGGGCAGAAGCAAAAAATTCATGCGTTTTAACGTGTCGTTCCGGAAGTAAATATTCATTTTGGTTCCCACACTACCGGCTGTCGTTAACCTCTTTCATCACATTAAATTTATTCGCACTCTTTGTAAAGTTTTTTTATTCTATCATTATACCTCTGCCAACATTAACCCTTTTCAACTTTGAACAATACACGTTTGGATAGTTTAATCTAGTCAAATGCTTCACTGGGTCCTAGAAATAACCTTGGCTAAGCGACAATGTAATTTATTTGTACTAAGATGATCTTTGTGCCTGGATATGCGGGTAGAGTAGCGGAAGATATTGTAAGCTTACAATATCTTCCACATATTGCTTAGACATTAATAGCAATGGTGTCTTCATATTACTTATGTCTGACTATTATGTGAGAGGCATTTTGCCATACACACACACATACAAACACACACACACACACATATATATATATATATATATATATATATATATATTTAGAAGAAAATAAAATCCTAGTAGATCTATATGTACAAGACAGTGCATGAATACAATATAAAAAGCTCAAACGTTAATATTACTTGGTTAAAATTTATTATCTTAGAATCGCAATCCAATTTATCAGACGTACAAATTGAATTTGTAGGTCTGATAAATTGGATCTTGACTACGATTACAATGTAATAAATTTTAACCAATGAATATTAGTGTTTGAGCATATATATATATATATATATATATATATATATATATATATATATATATATATATATATATATATATATATATATATCTGTGTGTATTACAATCAGACAGATTTTTATAACTTAAAACGTTGTTTTTAGTGAATACTCGTATTCGAGTAGAAGTCAATTTTAAACAGTATGTTTATTTATTTTCATCTACTGGCCTGAATGTTCAAGAAATCTTATTAAGGCAAGATTTATATTCTTGGGCAGGATTTGAACCAGAGACAGCTACCGTTAAATCAGTCACGCCTTACCCAACTTGCCCTCGCATAAACCGACAAAAATTAATTTTTGAAGATAGCGTCTTCATGTATGATTTAATATGCCAGTGTGATATAGCAACCTCTGTGAATGTTGCTCAGTTTTGTGTTTCAGATGGTCTGAAATTAAAGGGATGATGCGAAATTGTAATTTACGTCCGATTTCCATTCCTCGCCGGTCTTTTTAACAGGAGTAAATATTTATCCCTTGTCTCCTGTTTAGTATTGAGTTTTCTCTTCATTGTAAAGACTTCTGACTCTTCTTCACTCCCAGTAGTCCCTTGAGTCTTAGGAGCATCATCACTTTTCTTGGGGGTTAATTGATAAAAAAGCTGAGCGTTGAGTGCACACATGAATGCGCTTCCAGAATATATATAAAAAAATGTATTTTAAGACATTTTTATTTTCATACATTCTTTTTTATAGATTCAAATATTTAAGTAAATGCTCTGTTTATAATAAACCGTATTAACAAAATTTACCGGCTGAATGTCCAAGAAATTTTCATAGGAAATATGCGGCCTCAGATAAATGTTGTTAATACGGTTTATTATAAACAGAGCATTTACTTAAATATTTGTATCTATAAGAAAAAGAATGTATAAACATAAAAATCTCTTAAAATAATTGTCGAACTTTGTACATTTCATAATAAAAATGTATGAAAGAATTGCTTGAGGAATACTAAAAATGTACTGACATCTCCTTTCGTCGATTGTGTTAAGAAATGAATTTTGATAAAAAGAAAAAAGCCACTATGATCTACACATAATCGAAAGTCAGATTAAAGAAAAGATATACCAAGGATTAGAAGATGGTAATCCTTCGCGTTGAAATGCATACTAACGAACTCCTAAAATCCGATATCCCAACATGATATGCCTAATTATTAGGTTGGTGCAAAAATAATGACGTAATAATATCGTTTTTTGATGCATTTTTTAACGTCAAAAAACGACATTATTATTTCATTATTTTTGCACCAACCTAATACCTCGTCTTACGTTCTGTTTCAGCCGGTCGTCTAGTAAGGTAATCGGCATCATAGTTTGCCCATCGCCCCGATGTAAATGCAATAGAAACAGTTTAGGAGGAAATTCAATAATTTTTCAGATGAGGAATTGAAAGAAAACCTGATAGCTTAAGATGTTTTAATAATGGTAATTCAATCTGCTGGGAAAAATCA